>CM076574.1:1261490794-1261848319 GCA_034641835.2 Pinus albicaulis | reverse complement strand
AGTACATCAACTAGTGGCCCTGGAAAAAAATGCTCTAAATGACAGTCCTAAAAAAATTCAGCGAACTAAGGTTGCTGAAAAGACTATGTGTGACAAAACTGATGTAAATATACCAAAAACACTAGCACCTTTTAGTTTTGAGGGAGAGATTACCAAGATCAAAATAAGCATACCTCTTGCTGAACTAGTAACTCAGGATGTATATGGGTCCCAAATGTTGAAAGCTTTGAACATAGGAAATGGCACTGACACTTTGAACCTAACTGATGACAAACCAGAGCTGTTGTTTGGACTTGAGGTAGAGGGAAAATATCAAGAAGGAGTTGTCCCTCCATTCTATGTTAGCTTAAACATTCATGAAAAAATCTTGCACAATGCTATGCTAGACTCCAGTGCCTCACACAATCTCATGCCCAAGGTGGTGATGGAGAGATTAGGCCTCGAAATAACCAAACCTTACAAATACTTGTATTTTTTCGATTCAACCAGAGTCAAATGTTTGGGTCTAATCAAGGATCTGTGTGTCAATCTGGCACAAATACCTGCTAAAAGCCTAGTCATGGACATTGTAGTGGCTAACATTCCCCTGAAGTATGGCATGCTTATATCTAGATCATGGGGATACAAACTCCAAGGGAACCTCCAAATGGACATGTCTTAAACTACCATCCCGGTATTTAGCCAAACAAGGATATTGTACCGGGAATCACACGTGAAATATATGGCTAGTAGTCAAGATAGGCCAAACAACACTCCTCTTTATTCTATCCATTCCGACCTTGACTCATTTATCTTGTATAATGGGATGACATTGATGAACAAGTAAATGAAATTGAGAAAGATCTAAGCCTACCACAATAGTCAAACCAAAAACCGAATGAAGAACTTGACAGCCAAAACTCTAGCAGCCCCGAACAACAAAATAATGGTGAATCTGAACTTGAAACACCAAAAACAGAGCCATTTCCTAATGTGGATGTAAATATGCTAGAACACTTTCATGAGGCAGAATGTTTTAGGAACCCAGATCAAAAGGACCTTGAGGTTGCACAATGAAAATATAACTCATTACCAAGAGGTCTTACCCCCTTAGAAGAGTTGTTTGACTTCAATAATGTTGCTAGGAAGCCAAAAATGGAAACCACCGAAACTTATGTGGAAGAATGAAACATAGGCAACATAGAAAAACCCAAATTGATCAAGCTGTCCAAAATTCTGCCACCTCACATAAAAAATAAATACATAGATCTTTGCGAAGAGTTTAAAGATGTTCTTTCATGTGGGTATGAGGAATTGAAGCCCTATGACACAAACACTATTCAACATAATGTTCCTCTCAAGGAAAACCAGAAACCATTCAAGCAAGAATTGAGAAGAATAACCCCCGTCCTAGTACCTCTAGTTGAAAAGGAAATAGCGAAGGTGTATGATGCTGGTATCATAGTCCCTCTCAGGTACTTAGAATGGTTTTCCAACCTGGTATCAGTAAGGAAGAAAATAGGGGGGTTTAGGCTATGCATAGACTTTAGAAACCTAAATAAAGCCTCCCTGAAGTACAATTACCCTTTACCTAAAATAGATCATATACTACAAAGGGTGGTAGGTTCTAAAAGGATTTTATTGCTTGATAGTGTTTCAAGTTACAATCAGGTGATAATACTTCCAACTGATCAACACAAAACCACTTTCACAACACCTTCAGGCGCCTACATGTATGAAAAAATACCATTTGGGTTGATGAATGCGGGGGCTACTTTTCAAAGACCCATGAACACTGCTTTTTCCAAGGATTTAAGTTACTTCATTATGATATACCTTGATGACATCATTTTCTATTTTAAAACTTATGAGGAATACCAAGTTCACCTAAGAAAGGTCTTTGAAAGAGACAATGTGCTGAAATGGGATTCAAGGAGAGAGGACCAAGGCAGGCATGGAAAATTTGAAAATTCGTGGAAGGGTCCTTACATCATGTTGGTGTCCCATGATTTAGCAGATTGGTAGAACAAATGCACAGGGTAAAATCAGACCTATCTTGGGAGTCCTAGGACCTAGCTTTCTTGGACTCAGAGAGGGCTCTCTCTATTATGCAAAGGATGTGAACTTGTTCACTTTAAGTGTTTGATTTTTAGGTAGTTGTTAAGTGTAGGTTTTTTGTTTGTTTTCGTTGGGGTAAGATGATCAAGTAGGATAGGTGGAGTGAGAGGTTATCAAATCAATGGGCCGTGGAGTCTATGAATTCATTGATATCTCAATAATGAATTGGGGTACATCATAGGGAAAATATAGTGTAGTTAATGGATATTTAAAGTTTATGTGTGAGGTGAAATGGACATTAAGTTTGGGAACCAAGGTAGGGCAAAGGGTAGTTAAGAATCCTTTTACAAATACCTATGAACAGAGAGATATTGAAAATGATAAGAAAAATATACTAGTCATGAGATAGGGCACACCATTTACTCAATGACAATAATTTTATACAAATAAACATTCAAGATATACAATCCAGTGGAACAAATAAAGTAAGACAACTTATCTAACTTCAATGATTCTACTTTCAAGATTTGAAAACATATAAGAGACAAATAGCATCAATAAATGAAGAGGAACACCTAAACATCATTCATTAAACTATAAATAACTTTGAGGCAAACTGATAAGCATATACAAAGGGCAAGATCGAAATGAGACCTCTTTGGCTTAACCTAATCAATCAATACATCAAAGAGAGATTTCAAGACAGAGTTTAGATAGCATAAAACAAGTAGGGCTTACCATGAATCATGTTTTTAAACTAGCATATTAATCCAATAATTAAATAGGAAAGCTTAGGTGGGCCTAAGGAGAAACTAATAATTCCTTAAACTATCCCAGCAGAGGAAAACATGAAGACAATAGCAAACAAGGGGGCTGAGGTGCCTCAAACAACATTTCTCATCCTATACTCTTCTGAACTATTGCAATATAGAAATATGGACATATGATAAACAAGAAAAACATGGAAAAATAAGACATACATCACCATTAACTAAACTCAGGAATCCTGTAAGCAAGCCTTCATCATTATCAACTAAGGCAAATCATCCACAAGCTCCACAACACTAAATTGCTCTTCAACTTCCCAAAACCATTTATTTCTCTTAAACAAATCAAAAGCCCCCTTATTACAATGAATCCTCATGCCTTATATAACAAGCAAGGAGGAGGAAATCCTAATAGAGCATCTAGAAGTCTATTGGCTAATCAGAGGTATCTATATTGTCCTTGAGGCCTTGCAAGGCCCAAGGCACAAAAATATCTAAAATAAATATCTTTCCAGCCATTTTTAGAAATTAAATTGAACTTTCCTACAAAAAATTTCCAAATTCACATTCTGACTTGTCAACCACATGAGCGTATCACTGTGTGTCAAATTTGAATTTGCATGCCAGGAGCGTAGCACAGGAACAGAGAAAATATGTCTTTTTACAGTAGTGTTTTGAAGGCCTTCCCGATGTCGGATAAGGCTCCATGATGGATTTTTGGAAAGACCTTGAAGTCTTATTTCCATATCTATCCTTGGTTTTATGATCTGACCTCTACAACCTATCCAAAAAGTGAAAATTCCAATACTGGTAGGAGCGCAACACATGTCCTGAAAAGTGGGCAGAATGGTGAAAAAATGAGTGTTTTTGACCCTTTTGGGGGACCAAAACAACTCCAATTGAGCTTAAAATTGGTGAGAATGCTCCTATCATGATGAGGAATCCACAAATTCAAGCCTCTCGTCCTGAAAGTGCCTTGAAAAAGAGATTAGCACCAGGTGTGCTGCGCTCCTAGCCTCAAAATTTGCAAAAAACAAAAACTTGTCCAATTTCTCCCAAATTTGGTAGAAAAGTGCCTCATGGGTCCTATGAGACTTGTAGAGAAGCTTGAGCCAAAATACCAAGGGTAGCTTGGTCCTTTTCCTCCTTTAGTGCCTGGATCTCAATTTTGGCCCTTTTGAGTTCTTGCCTTGCAAATTGGTCTCTTTGCACATAATGCTTAGAAAATTGGTCTCTTTGCACATAATGCTTAGCCATTTTTATTTATAGATCCAAGTCTTTATTAGCCTTCTCCATCTTGGCCTCAGGGTGTTTGTTAGCCCTCTCAAGCCATGATTCCCTATCATGTTCAATTTCTAGTGCAAGGAGTTCTTCGAGAGAAAGTAGTTTCACTTGGGCTGATTCTTCTTCTCTCTGCTTTGCCAATGATTTCCTTAGACCCATAGTTCTAGGTATCCTTCTAGTTTGACCTTCCTCATCACTACTATCCTCATAAGTGCCCATGAATTCTGCCAACTTCACCTGTGCCCTTTGAGCCTCTTTCTAGTACCTGAGTGTTCTTGTTTCATGGATGCCTTGTTGGGCACTCATTTGCTTGTTTTGCATATGATAGAAGAGAATCACATCCTTTTATCTTTCTAATTCAGCCTCTAAATCCTTGATTTATGCATTCCTGTCTTGGAGGAGGGAGTTTGAAATTATTGTTTCATTCTCATCATCACTGTCTATGTGAATGTGTTTAAACTCACTTTATTTTTCATGATCTTCCTCTTCTTCTTTCACTTTTTGCTTACCTTTGACCAATGGTTGAGTTGAAGTAGATGGCAAGGTCCCTTGCCTCTTAGAGGCAGCAAACACTTGCCTTGATCCTCTTTGGTAAGTGAGGGTACAATTTTTAACATGTCTCACTTGAATACCTTGATCATTAGTGACCTTAGGGCTGTTTGTCTTCTCATTGATGATTTTTGTATGTGTGTCTTCCTCACTTTTCTCTTGACTTCCTTCTTGAGAGGCATTCTCATTTTCTCTCATGCTAGTGTCACTATCAATATTTTCATGATTGTCATCCTCTGTATTTGCAGCATTAGAGGTGTCTTCATCATTTCTTTGTACATTTGTATCTTCATGACTGTCCTCCTCTTCATAATTTGGTCCATTGTCCTCAATTTCAAATTTTGCCTCTATCTCTGCATCTTTATTCTCTATATTATTGCTTGCATTTTCTGTGGGGTCACTGTCCTAGGCATATTCATTGTTTTCTTCATCTTTGTTGTGCCTACTGTCTTTTCCCTCAGAATTTGTTTCTTCATCATCATTGTTTTTTTCATGAGCACTGTCATGAGATTCTTCTTCACCATGGATGTCATTTTCTGTCTCATTATGTGTGTCTATACCCACACTGATTTTCCCACTGTATCCACTTTCAAACTCTGTCTCTTCTTGACTGCTAACATTTTCTGTGGGGTCACTGTTAGAGGCACTTTCATTAGTCTCTCCTTTAATTTGATTTTCACTTTCTTGACTGCTATCTTCATCTTTGTCACTACTCCTTTTACCATTGTTATTAGGCTCACTGTTTTCTTCTTTATCTTCATCATTCTACTCATCAAAATCTGCCTATGTACTTGTGCTGTCATTGATTTCCTCATCCTCATCTACCTCACTGTCTTTGCCTTCTTTTTCACTTTTTGTTTCACTTCCTTTGTCACTAATTTATTCTTCATCAACACTTTCTTCACTTACATCTTCCTCTTTGTCATCACTTTATTCATGACTGCCATGTTCATCTTGGTCATAACTTTCTTCATGATTGCCATGTTCATCTTGGTCATCACTTCCTTCCTCTTTGTCATCACTATTTTCTTTGTTACCTTCTTCATCATTTAGCCCACTACTTTTTTCATTGTCTGCTTTACTGCTTTCATCTACCTCCTCTTCACTGTCCTTGGTATCTTCTCCATCATTTTCACTTTCTTCACTTTCATGTTCCTCCTCTTCATAATTTTTTTCTTCTCCTTGACTGTCATTTTCTTATTTATTGTCATGTTCTTCCTTGTCACTGATTTCTTCATGTTCTGAGGTTTTAGGTGAAGGTGAAAGAGGGACGTTTGTTTTGGGAGAGGATTCATGTGAATAGGATGAATCATGGTCAATGGAGGGTGATGGAGGTGTGGGAGGAGGAAGTTGAGATGATGATGGTAAACTTTGTAGAGGAAGGGGCTGTGGATTTGTGAAAACCCCATGGATGATGAAAACTTCCCATGGGATGCCTTGTTGCTCCAATTGGTGTAAGACAGTCATTTTGATGAGGGAATGGTGGAAAATAATTGAAATTTGTTGGGAGGGAGGCTTGTTTTGCACAATGGATGACATTTTATTCAATACTTTTACAAAGGTAGTAGGGAAAATGGAGCAGTTTGGCTTTAGTAAAATGCATGAGTATTCTTATGTGGTAGGAGTAGACTCTAGAAAACCTACCCTCACAAGTGAAGTATTTCATAATGATCTTCATCAAAGGAGCATATCTGTCCAACAAATGAGAAAAGGGGAAAATGGTTTTGCAATTAGCTTGGCAACTTGGTTTTAAGAAGGGATGATAATGGCTTAGGTCCAGATACACTTGTTTGAACCATTTCTCCCCCATGAAAGGTATTCCAGTGGCCATAGAGATTGCATTGGTGGTTAGCTCAAAATTCACTCCAACTAGATGTACATGGTGGTCATAGAGGTTAAGGACAAAAAGTTTGTTCAATTGAGGGTGACTTTTAACTCTCTGCACTTTCTCACAGAACTCGTAGCATCCTACTTCTTGGAAATATAAAAATATAGTAGGAGAGGTTGTCAATTCTTTAATGTTTATAGGCTCAAACCTATTTTCTTTGCCACCCTTCCTCTATTGTTCCCTAGGCCTTTGGCCTCTCTCGCCACCATCAACACTGCCTTCTCTAGGCATTTTATCCTTCACCCTTGCCTTAAGATTCAAAAACTTGACACTGCTTGTCGAATGATGTGAAGATGGTGAGTGAGATGGTGAGGTTGCAATGGTGTAAAGGCTTAGCAGTGTGGAGGTCAGGTGTGAAAATGGATGGGAGCCTTACCATCAGAAATGCTTTCCAAGATGGGGACCTAACCTCTCTTCCTCTAAGGTTTTATTCAAAATATATTTAAGCTCACCCTTCACATTTATATATATTTCATCTTTAGACAATATGAAAGGGTAGGGAAAAACAAAATACCTTCAAAATATTTTCACAGCTGGAGCAACAGGCTCAGAAATGCATCATGGGAAAGTCGGGCGCCTTCTACACGAGTAGTTGGGCGGCCTCTACATGCAGGGTCAGGCAGCTTCTGCACGCCCAGGCGCATAGCGCGGGTGGTCTTTGCATGAGAAGTCGGGTGGCGGGAAACCCTGAACGTGCAGGAGCGCAGCAGGGCACCTCTGCACGACCTGTTGGGTGCCTCCCGTGCAAGTGCTGAACGCGCAGGAGTGCAGCAGGGCACCTCTACACGACCTATCGGGTGCCTCCCAGGCAAGTGATGAACATGCAGGAGCACAACGCACCTTGCACGCTGCCGGGGTTTCTGCACGGGCCAGTCGGGTCCCTTTTGTTGTGAAACCAGCTCCAAAAGGAGAACACAAGAGATATCAATGCCTTAGAAATAAGCCACTCTGAGGGGGAAACCTTCAATACATTACATGAATGAAAAATTCTTGGATGATACAAATGACAAGACCTCCTTTCTATATATAGGAGTCCATGGGGCCACAATGTAACCCTAGCCGACCTAACAATAATAATGTAAGGGCACAATAATAACAATATGGGGGTTACAGGGGTACAACAATAACAATAAGGGGGGCTACACTAACATAATAAGGGACTACACTATTAATATAGGTACTTAACATGCCCCTCTCCTTCAAACAAGTGTTGTCCTCAACGCTTGATTATTTCTTGATGCTTCTGTATAAAATTCTCATCCTCCCATGTGGAATCTTCTACATGAAAGTTCTTCCACTTGCTGAGATACTCTGAAATTGATCATACTTGTTGAGTTCTTGTTTTTGTGACTGCATCATAACTTCTTTCGATGTGATGTTGATCTTCTTGTTGTTTCATTAGATTCTGCACCAAAGTTAGGTTATCCTTTGAGAGTTGGAGAACTTGTTATTGATGCTCAATGTGATCTTCCACTAATTTATCATCCATATTAGCTATTATTTGATCCTTCAAACCATCCAACTTAGCCTCCATTTCTGCTTTTAAACCATCTATGTCATCTTCGGTTGCTCTTTGTAAGATCAAAATTTGTTGCACTTGGTACCGTAATTTTGATATCTCATACTGCAATTCTTCCTCTTCATGTGTCATAGTATAGATTTTTGAGGGCTTAATGGGTATGGAATTATTTTTTGGAGGCATTATAGAACCCAATACTGATAAAAATTCTAAAATATGCCCTTGGAATCATTTCAAACCGCTTTTTCAAACAAATGTTATGCAATTTTAAAAAACCAAATACACACCTTTTTCTTGATTTTGAGGAGCTCGATATTGAAACTGAATTATCTTTGTGATTTTGGATCTTCAATATCTAAATTTTTTCCCTACAGTAGCCCTCTGAATCCTCTTTCGAATGCCATAGGTCTGACCTGATTTGGATTCTTGAAGACAAAGTTGTGCCCAATCTCCTACGATGACCTAATTATGGACTGGTTCAGTACATCGAACCTGTACGACTTGCCACGTGTCATTGTTTCCTTCTCTGAAATTGATAGAGAGGAAACTAAAGTCTGTGTACTTGCGACCACTTTTTATAGAATTCAAATTTGATGCTCAGAGAGAGAGTTATGAATATTTTTCCACGATCACCTCTTTGAGATGAAATTAGGGAGCCTGCAAAAGACCTAACTTACACAGACCATATCTCTGAAAATATTGTGAACCAAGCTCTAAAATTTTGCGACAATGTTCCTCAATATTTCAGCTTTGTGCGCTAAAAATTTCAGCTTCTGAAACTTCGTAGAAAAATATTTATAGCGCAAATTCCATGATGACCTGTTTGGTGTAGCGAAACCCTAGAATCCAAACCTCTAATACTAAATGTTGTGAAACCAGCTCCAAAAAGAGAAGAAAAGAGATATCAATGCCTTATAAATAAGCCACTTCAAGGGGGAAACCTCCAATACATTACATGAATGAACAATTTTTGGATGATACAAATGAAAATACCTCCTTTCTATATATAGGAGTCCATGGGGCCACAATGTAATCCTAGTGGGGTCACAAGGTAACCCTAGCTGACCTAACAATAATAATGTAAGGGCACAATAATAAAAATATGGGGGTTATAGGGGTACAACAATAACAATAAGGGGGGCTACACTAACATAATAAGGGACTACACTATTAATATAGGGACTTGACACCTTTTCACATCTTCTCAGGCAATCCTAAATGGACAACAGGAGCGCAACACACCTTGCACGTTGCTGGGGGTTTCTTCATGGGCCAGTCGGGTCCCTTTTCACGTCTTCTCAAGTAGTCCTGAACAGACAACAAGAGCGCAACACATTGTGTTGGGCGGGCTGTCGTGCAGTGTCAGGTCCTCCTAGGCAACTGTTGAACGCACAGAAACGCAGTGAACCATTTTTTTGGGTATGTGTTATATTATTTCCATGACCCAGTGCACCATTTGGTCCTTAATTTCCGGTGGGTAGTCTGCGTCCATGGTTTTGTGCATGGTTTTGCACATGGTATTGGGGCACGATGGTTTTTGGCCCTTGGTATTTTTGTAGATCTGGTCAAGGGAATTACGGTTATGTTCTAATCCAGGGTTTATGGATTGGGGTTTATGTATGCTTTAGCATGTATATATATGTGTGGTAACACTAAAAGGAATATAATGAAAAATCAAACTGGTCGTCCTGATTTGGGATCCAAGGGAAAATCTCTGTGTTTATCTGTTTTATGTTTTATGCTCTCGCTATTGTTTATCTTCTGTTATAAGATTCGCGAGTAGATAATTTGTGTTCAGGGTTAAAACCTACATTTGGTATCAGAGCAGTTTCGGCTTCAAGGGGATGCCTTTGCTGCTGCGGGTTTTTTTCTCGAGCTTGTGGTAGACCTTGTTCAGTGGGAGATCTGCGGGATCGATTCTTGCGGTGAAAGAAGATGGCGAGCAGCGGGAAGATAGAGATCGAGAAATTTAATGGTCAGAGTTTTGAGTTATGGAAGCTCAAGATGGAGGATCTGCTGGTGGATAAAGATCAGTGGATTGCGGTAGATCCAGGTACTAAACCAACGACAATGTCAGATGAAGACTGGAAGAAACTGGATCAGAAGGCTAAGAGCACAATATGGTTGTGTGTCTCAGATTCAGTATTGTTGAATGTATCTGGGGAAGCTAAAGCAAAGACCTTGTGGGACAAGCTAGGGACTTTGTACCAATCTAAGTCTCTGGTGAATAAGTTGTTCCTATAGAAAAAGCTGTATAACCTGAGGATGAAGGATGGAGACTCGGTGACAGAGCATCTGAACGCCTTCAATACTGTGGTAAGTCAGTTGTCATCTGTTGATTTTAAAATCTCAGATGAAGATAAGTGCATCAGTTTGTTGTGTTCTCTACCAGATTCATGGGACAGTATGGTTATTTGCAATAGGTAGCAATACAATTACCTTGAAATTTTATGAAATAGTCTCATCATTGTTATCAGAGGAGATGAGACGAAAAAATATGGAGATGCCATGTCTGTGAGAGGATGGTAAAAAAACAGAAACAAAAATAAACTCTCGAGTGGGAGATCTAAATCTAGAGGGAGATCTAAATCTCCTGGAAATTTTGTAAAGGTGTGTTGGAAATGCAAAAAGGAAGGGCACTACAAAAAGGAATGCATATCTAAAGCTCCTGAGAAAGGAAAGGGATCTGATGATGCTCCTTCTGCAGAGGCAAAAACCACCTTGGATGAAGGTGGGGATGTGTATTTGGCTTCTTCTTCAAATACACATGTAGATCACGAGTCATGGTTGATTGACTCGGGTGCATCCTTTCACTTCACTCCCCATAGGGAGTGGTTCTGCGAGTATGAGAAATATGATGGTGATGTCTTCCTAGGGGATGATAGGAAGGCCAAAATCGTCGGACGTGGAAAGGTCAAGCTGAAGCTACAAGGTGGAAGGATTAGAACACTTCCTAGTGTTCTCCATATTCCTGCATTGGCCAAAAATCTGATTTCTGTAAGCAATATGGATGATGCAGGTGTAAAAACAGTGTTAGAGAAAGATGCATGCAAGATGGTTCGGGGAGAACTGGTATTAATTCGGGGAGTTCGGACTAGAACTCTATACAAGCTAGAAGGTAGCACTTTTATTGATGGGTGTAACCGTTCTGTGGTTCCTGAAAGTGGGACGGAAAGCCTAGCTGTCTCTAGAGAAAAGACCATGCTATGGCATCAAAGGCTTGGACATATTGGAGAGAAGGGCCTTTGGATACTGCATAGAAATGGTATGGTAGAAGGTATGTCTAATTGTTCTCTGGATTTTGATTTCTATGAACATTGTGTATATGGGAAGAAGAATCGGGTGAGTTTTCCTTCTGGTGCTAAGAGGGAAAACAAGATATTAGAACTTGTGCACAGTGATGTGTTTGGGCCTGTGTCAGTTCCATCATTGGGAAAGTCTGTGTACTATGTTTCATTCATAGATGACTTTTCAAGGAATACATGGATATATTTCTTGAGGAAGAAATATGAAGTCTTTGACAAATTTAAAGAATTTAAGGCTCTGGTGGAAAACGAGACAGAGAAGAAGATAAAGGCGTTGAGGACAGATAATGGTGGGGAGTTTTGCAAGAAGGAATTTGAAGAGTTCTGTAAGAAGTGTGGTATAGCACGGTAGAAGACTACTCCATACACACCTTAGCAAAATGGAGTTTCAGAAAGAATGAATAGAACATTGATATAAAAGGCAAGAAGCATTCTCAATGGTACCGGGTTAGGACAAGAATTCTGGGCAGAGGCAGTGGAGACTGCATGTTACTTAGTTAACAGATCACCTTCATCAGCGTTGGAGGATAAGACCCCACATGAGGTATGGACTGGTAAGAAACCCTCTATTTCACATATAAGGGTATTTGGATGTGATTCATATGTACATGTTCCAAAGGAGAAAAGGACCAAGTTGGATAATAAATCTGAAAGGTGCATCTTTATTGGGTATAAGGATGGTTTAAAGGGTTACAAGCTTTGGAACCCATAAACAAGGAAGGTTGTGTACAACCGTGATGTGGTGTTTAGAGAAGTGAAAGATGATGTTAAACATGAATTCCTACCAAAGGAACCTGAGAAGATAGAGTTTGAGCTAAAGGAGGATGAATCAGACTCTACAACAGAAGAAGACTCAGAAGATGAAGAGCCACAAACTACAACTTTGAGAAGATCAGTTCGGGAAAGAAGGCAACCAAAAAGGTATAGTCCATCTGCTTTATGTTCAAGTTTTGCCTTAACTATAACTGATGATGAACCCAGAACTGTCAGGGAGGCAGTAGATTCAGAGGATGGAAAACTCTGGAAGGAGGCCATGGTTGATGAAATGGCATCCTTGCACAAAAACGATGCATGGAATCTGGTGGAGTTGCCGGCTGGAAGGAAGCCCATTGGGAGCAAATGGGTGTTTAAGAAGAAGATGAATGTAGAAGGCAAGGTGGAGAAATACAAAGCTCGGTTGGTAGCAAAAGGTTATTCCCAAGTGCCGGGAATTGATTTTGGTGATATTTTCTCTCCTGTTGCCAAAGTTACTTCTATTAGATTACTTTTATCTGTTGCTGCTGCATTTGATTTTGAGATAGAACAGATGGATGTGAAGATAACATTTCTTCACGGGGATCTAGAAGAGGAGATCTACATGAAGCAACCTGAAGGCTTTATGGTGAAGGGTAAGAAAGAACTGGTATGCAGGTTGAAGAAGTCTCTGTATGGGTTAAAACAGTCACCAAGGATGTGGTATCAGAATTTTGATACCTATATACGGGGACTTGGCTTCACCAGAAGCAAGGAGGATCACTGTGTTTATTTTAAATTAATTGGTGACCGTGTTATTTATTTGGTCTTGTATGTGGATGATATGTTGTTGATTGGAAATGACAAAGAAATTATCAAAGATTTGAAGACCCAACTGTTCTCCAAATTCGACATGAAGGATCTTGGTGCTGCAAACTATATTTTGGGCATGGAAATTAAGAGAGATCGGGCAAAGAGGAAGCTCTGGTTAAACCAGAGGAAGTATGTCGAGACTATATTACAGAGGTTCAATATGCAGGATAGTAAACCGGTGAATGTTCCTATTCCTGTAGGTGTAAAGCTGTCTGTTGAACAATGTCCCAAGACACAAGAAGAAGAGGAGTATATGTCCCGTGTTCCATATGCAAGTGCAATGGGTAGCCTGATGTATGCAATGGTCTGTACTAGACCAGACATTGCACATGCAGTGGGAGTATTGAGCAGGTTTATGTCAAACCCAGGGAAGGAGCATTGGACAGCAGTGAAGCGGGTTTTCAGATATTTATGTTGCACTAGTGATTATGGCTTGTGCTACTAGGGAAGACCAGGATTGGAAAGAATGTTGGACATTCATGGTTTTGTTGATGCAGACTGGGCTGGAGATCTGGACCAAAGAAGATCTACAAGTGGGTATGTGTTTAGCATATTTAGATGAGCAGTCAGTTGGATGAGTAAAAGATAGTCTGTAGTGGCTCTTTCAACTACAGAGGCAAAATACATAGCAGCCACTCATGCAAGCAAGGAAGCAATTTGGTTGCAGAGATTGTGTTCAAGTATGGGGTTGGTACAACAAGCTATAAGGATAGACTGTGATAGCCAAAGTGCAATTTTCTTGGCTAAGAACCCTGCTTATCATTCAAAGACAAATCACATTGATGTTCAATATCACTTTGTTAGAGATATGGTTGAGGCTAAAAGGGTGTTGCTGGTAAAGGTGGACACTTTGAAGAATGTTGCAGATGCATTGACAAAATTTGTGAGCACTCAGAAGTTCTCTTGGTGTAGAGAAACAATGGGTGTTGAAGAATTGGGCCAATGACTAAGCTCTCCTGTGGCCCCCTGTGGAAAGAAAACAACAAGTGGGAGAATGTTGGGTATGTGTTATATTATTTTCACGACTAAGCACGCGCAGGGGGGGCAATAACCCCTCCTGTCGGGGTCCGGGGCAGTGCCCTGGCAAAAATTTTTGGTCCTTAATTTCCGGTGGGTAGTCTGCGTCCATGGCTTTGTGCATGGTTTTTCACATGGTATTGGGGCATGATGGTTTTCGGCCCGTGGTATTTTTGTAGATCCGGTCAAGGGAACTATGGTTATGTTCTAATCCAGGGTTTATGGATTGGGTTTTATGTATGCTTTGGCATGTATATATATGTGTGGTAACACTAAAATGAATATAATGAAAAATCAAGCTGGTCGTCCCGATTTGGGATCCAGGGGAAAATCTCCGTGTTTATCTGTTTTATGTTTTATGCTCTCTCTATTGTTTATCTTCTGTTATAAGATTCGCGAGTAGATAATTTCTGTTCAGGGTTAAAACCTACACATTTCAGGAGCGCAACGCCCAATAGAAATTTTCACATAGAGTGTTTACAGGAGCACAACATGATTCAATAGGTGCATAGTGTAGGTTTCCTGCCCGAAAATCTGCCAAAAAAACACTGATTTTTATGCCTGGAAGTTTTTTCTCTCTTGTTGGCATATGACAAGTAAGTTTGAATGATGACCATATGATTTTTATACCCTTTGGAAAGAATAATTAAAACCAAAAACCCTCTTTTCTAATGTTTGTTTCCTTTCTTGCTTTTTCACTGACTCTTTGGTCTTTTTGTCCTATAGGTGGCAGAACTCTGAGAAAAATGCTTGTTTGCCTTTGCTGGAGCATCTTGATGTTTCCCTTGGATTTTCAAACTTTCTAAAAAGCTTAAAATTTTCCTCTTACCAACATTTTGGAAACCCGAACTAGTTCTTGAAAAGCAAAAGGTCATTTTGACAAATTTTTGAGAAAAAGGAATACAGTGACATTAGTGCTCCTTTCTGAAGGTTTTCTCCACTTTATCATTTTCATGAATTTCAACACTTTTAAACAATAAACTTGTGATTATTTTGGCACTTTCACCTTGGAATATTTAATCCTGCATATTTTATGCCTTTGATTTCTTGGTGGATAATGCTGACGAGAAGAATTTTGATCTTCTTTCAACTGGCATTTTGTCATGTTTTCACTTTGAAGTAGTGAAAACCTATTGGTGTGAAAACCCTAGAAATTGGTATCACCAGCTCCTTTACTCTTTATATGTGCCATCATCATGAGATACATCAGGTTTGTTTGATCTTATCAATCTTCCTACAGGTGGCCATCTTTGACAGCCCTGCAGAAGTGTCACTCATGGCTAACTATCTTTTGCAGAATATACTTTTGATAAGGAAACCATTGTTGGAGGATTTCTCTGCTTTTTTTTAGACCAATTACATGTTTGTTCCTTTGACCTAATTCCAGCTTTCTCATTACCTAAAAACAATGCTTCTTGAACACAAAGGCCAACCCTAGCACCTATAAAATCTAGTGACCTAGTGGAGGGGGTCTTTGACTCTTCTATGGAATGATGTTTTGACTTGGGAATTTTTTAGGAAAGAGGAGGGAACTTAGTTCTTTTTGAAAAGCTAGATCATTTTTAAGATTCACAAACCACTGAAATTGATCCGCCTAAGGAGTTTTCAGAGGAAAATTTGCGGTTTTGAAGGCTTTGAGGCATTAGGTCAGCATGGTGAAAAGTAGGCAGAGGAAAAATGGCGTGTCCAAACTATAGTTGTAAAAAATGGCATGGGGATGAGTGACTTAGGCTTTATGAGGGACTCTTCAGGAGTGGTATGCTGGCCAAGGCATGGTAGAGTAGTAGAAGAGTGAAATTTTTTTCCTAAGGACAATGAAGGCAGTGATATTTCTAGAACTCACAAGATCCATGAATTTTGTTTCTAGAAATCTAAGACAAGCATCTAGTCATCTAAACAGGTAAAAATTACTGATGAATAACACATAATTCATTAAGTTAGAGGTAACAATGATTTATTTTTACAAGAGTTGGATGGAGTTGAGTTATTTGGAGGTCCTGTCAATGGCAGGATGCTCAAGCACTATTTTTGTCAAAATTCCTAGTTTGAAGCTTTCATTCATTGTACATAAGATTGCTTGATGAAAAATCAGAAAAGCAAAAACACAAAAACAAAAAAATAAAAGAAAAAGAAGGCGGGAAAAGAATAGGTACAGCCCCATACCAAAAAAGAGTATTTTTGAAAGTGTGCAAGCCTAAATTCCACTACTTGTTGAAGAAAAGAGATTTTGTTCAATCATCTAGCCTAAGCATGACTAAACATGTTTTAAATTTCTGCTAATAGGTTAGTAAAAGAAGACTTGTCAAACCATTTAAGCTTGACTTGTCAGTAGATAAGATTAGGAAATATTTTTGGTTCCCAAAGCATAAATCTGAACCAAAATAAAATGATAGGGATGCCTAACAAATTCTAAATCACAGCCCTCATGTTTTCTAGTTTTTGATTGTACAAAAATGATGTATGTGTGCAGCTTGTCCAAATGCCACAGCCCATGGAAAATCAGATTGTTGAATCCTGGTTTGATCATGTCTTGAATTTCATGTCAGCAGGTTAGAGAATAAAGTTTGTCAAACAGCTTAATATTGACAAATGAGAAGACTAGGTAGAGAATAAGAGAGTTCATTAGCCTAATCTGAAAATCTTGGAAGTGATAAGGGTACAAGTAGATAGTTTTTTTGTGCTTTAAAAAGAAAAGAATGTCAAGGTTTTGCTAGTCCAAGTGCACCCAAAAGAAGAAAAAATGTTAGGCAATGTAGGATGGGTAGGTAGAACTGAGGTTGAAGCAAGCATGTATTTCTGATTTTGAGATCACAGCTTCAAGAAAATATCAACAAATGAAGGATGAAGGATCTGCAAATTGCAAGTAAGGCATTGGTCTTCAAAACTTAGAGATTTGAACTCTGAGGTCCTGGACACCTCTTGAAAAGGATCTTCCCTCCCCAAGTGGAGCCACTATTAGTCATCAATAATTTTTACCATCTGTAGATGACTAAATATTGGTTCTATATTTCTAAAAACAAGTTTCCCTGAATATTGTGAGTTTTAGAAATCTCATTGCCTTCATTATGATTATGGAAAATGTTTCACTATTCTACCATTTTTTCCATTTCATGGTCACCCTACCACTCCTAAAAACTCCTTATGGGCTTGTGCCACTCATCTCTATCCTATTTTCCCACCTATAACCTCATTTCTCTATTTTTCCCTTTCCCATAACACCACTTTCATCTAGGGTTACCAATCAGCCTATTCATTCCCATGTTCACCAGGTTCCTCAAGCATTGATGGTCTCAAAAATATCTCTGTAGGCTCTTTAGATAAATCAAGTATATTGGATTTTGGATCTTCAATACATCAGTTTGTCAAATACTCTATCTTTTCACCTGAAGATCCCAAACCAGATTTCAGTCAAATACCATGTCAAAGAACCCTCCCACTAGGTCATTAGGGTTTCATAGGTTGTAGGGTCATCATTGGTGTTTTAAGCATTGATTTTCCCATGCTAGAAACTGGCTCAAATGTAAAAGAGGATCAACGCATGCTTGTCCAAGAAATATTAGAAAATCTCCAAGGAGGACTGCTTTATCAATTTTAAGTTCTGCAAGAGGTAAATGTGAATTTTGACACTTCTGCAGGAGTTTTAAAAATGAATATCGAATGAAATTTGGTAAGGTAAGAGGCCTGCTCCTCAATAAAGACATTCATAGCAAAGAGAGGGGAGACAACTTGTTTTCAAGAAGAATTAGGGTTTTAAGCTGATGGCCTAGCAAAGTGCCAAACAGTGAATCAAACGAATAAATGACCATGGAGGAGGCACACCAAGAAACCAAAAATGAAGGAAGTTTTTCAGAAATTATAGATGAAATAGGGAAAAAGGTGAGGTGAACTAGACAAAAATGAATGAACTTGAAAGGGCTATAGAGAACTTAGAAGACAACACTAATAATTGTTCTCAAGCACTCTAGACACTTAGGGTTTTGGGAAGATGATCAAAGAAGGTGAAGGGGTAAGTTGAAATCCATGATGACAACAAAGGGATTCTGAAGATGTCACTATTTGTAAAGATTCCAAACTTATCCCAAGGTGTTTTTCATGCCAAAAATGGTCAAGAGAGGTAAACTCCATCATGCTAGCAAAGAAAAGGATTGTGAAAATATTGTTGTTGTGCAAGCATCCAAAGTTTTGGCAAGGTAACATGTCTCACTGCCTCAAAAGAACAAGAATGTAAAGGGTATCAGTAAAAATCTAAGTCAGTATTTTATGGCACCTGCAAATCAGAAGTGGCCAAAAGATAAGGTAATAAGCATGATTTTTAATTCCATAGTGCTTGTCAAAGGTGAGTTTATCATGCCTCAATATCAGTGAGAAAGGGAAAATCAATTTATTCAAGTCACCTACACTCAGAAGTGTAAAAAAGGGTAAAAATTTGATCAAAACTTCATAGTGCAAGAAAGAGAGGGATTTGACAGTATTGCTATGAGACAACCCCTCAAATATGTTTTAATAAGCTTACCATGAATGAATGAGAAAAGGAGATGTGTTAAGCTCCAAGGTGGAAGCCAAAGATGATATTAAGGTTGCTGTTGTTTCAAAATGAATCTGTTAAAGTTTTCAGAGTCAAAAGGAACAGGGATTTGCAAGGTTTCCAGCTAAGGTGAAAGGGATGAGTTTCAAGATGAGGATTACACATCAAATTGAGGAAGCTACTGTGTGGCTGAATCACCAAGGTGTCAAAATGAATTTTTATGCCTCAAGGAACCAAAAGAAGTCAAATTTATCACTTCGGTCACCTTTAGAGAAAACAATGCAAAATTATTAGTAAGAGAGGGTGAAAGGGATAAGTCCAGTGGTGTAATGGAAGCGAAAAAAGTTTTAAGGATGTAGCAACTGTCTAAAATAATAATGCATTTTTTGGGTTTTTTGAGTGTTTTTGTATGAAAAGGAAATTAATAAAGGGGGTTTTACTTTTCCTAAGTGAAAAAGGTATTTTAACTTAGGAAAAGGGATTTTATTTTAGGAAAAGGGAGTGATGTTGAGGAAAAGGGTTTTTATGAAAGGAAAAGGCTTTAATGAGGTGAAATCCAATATTTAGATGCCAATCAGTCATTAAGATGTGGGTCCAGTCCCACCAAAAGTCAGAGAAATGCTCTGAGTCTTTTTAACTAAAGGATTTTAGTATTGGAACACATTGTGGGAAGGGAAATTAGTAATTTTTCCAGATGATATTTATACATGCTTTGTGTAAATGCTTTCTACTTACCCATAATTTATTCTACCATTTTTTTCCTTTATTTGCATGGGTGCATTTGAGCTTGCAAACCCTAATCCATTTTTCTTTTAAAGCAGGAAACTATCTAATTCTAACCTTATTTAATCCAAGGGATCAGATTAAACTATTGAGCTCATTATTTATTCTCTAACTATCTACTGATTTGTCAAGTTTAAACTATTTGAAAAGATCATTATTCTCTATCTATCAGCATGAAATTTAAAGCATGAAAATTCAAGATTAAGCTATTTGACTAATCATGGATTATGGTATTTTGAACAAGCTACACATAATCATTTTATTTTGCAGTAAAAAGTAACTAGTAGTGGCATTTTGGCTTGCATCACTTTCATGTCTTTATTATTATGTATTTTTTGTATTTGGGGTCCATTTTTTATTCTTTTTTATCCTTTTCTTTTAAGTCCTTTGATTTTTCTTTTAGGACTTTTTACCCTCTTTTCATTTATTTATTTTTTCAAATATGGGAAAACGACTTGCAGAAAGCAAGGTATGTACATATTACAAGACTAATCAAAGGCAATTAAAAAATTATGAACCCTATTACTATAGGACCCTAACAGAATGTATAACTAGAAACCATAGGTGTGGTAGAAGTAGACGAGGTTTCCACAATGCGAGGTTGTGATCCACTCATGGCAGGCCTAACAGGCAATGTGGGATTGATAAAGATAGACCCACAAACAATAGCATACCCTGATGACGGAGTCGTGCTAACAACCAGTGCAGATTAAGACACACAAACAGTAGGTCAAACAGAGATAGATGTAACATTGGCCGACGAAATAGGTATCAAAGGCGACATTCCTATTGTAGGAAAAACCGAGCTTCCAGTGGGAATCACTGTACTGGATTGTGCCATGAATGCCACACCAGATATGATATGTCCCAAAGTATGATAACCGGGTGGAAGAGACACCGATTGGGGGGAAGGTTGACTAGAGACATACGGGAATTCTTATGGGAAAAGTTGATATTCCCCTGTAGAAGCAGGTAGCTCTTCACGACCAACAGGACTAGAAGAATCCATATCTGACGAGGTCGTAAGATCGTCAAAAATATGGCGAGGACTAGGGGTATAGTAGCAGCCCAAAACCAGACGAAGCACCCTAAGGTGGCCAATTGAAGTCAACTGACCCTTCAGGAGGAGACCAAGTAGCGAGAGGTAAGACACTCGAGAGAATAGGCTGCAAAAACTTAACAGACCTAGTGGATTGAGGTGTTTCCAAAGAAATGTCAGGAAAAGGACTACCACTAGTAGGCATTGGAGAAGACGACAAAACTGGTGGTTCCGCCACTGTGACAATACTTCAACACAGGAAGAAAAATGAGATAGCCTATTCGAGGCTTCAAGATCAAACTCTAAGGAACTACAAAAACAAGCCAAGTAGAAAAATTTTAATGGGCGTGTGACCGTAGGCGGTTAATTTTATGACATTGAAACAAAACTTTGTTGTTTCATGTTTTAAGAGTCAAGAAATAGGAAAAGATGGCTCTAGTCACTTTCAGATTGAACGAGCATGAAAGGAAAAGTGATCAATGATCTTTTCACTTTTTAAGGAGTCACGAAAATATCGAAATGACTACTCAGGTAATCTAAGTAAGAGGGTGTACCAATTTTCTGTGAACTTCCATATACACCTTTGTGATCAAATGAAAGAGAAATAACCAAGGACTTGATGTACGTGTAGGTAGTCTCCCCGAATGCTGTGTTCGGTGTATCATAGTTACAGGGTAGCAGACTTGGCTTCCTATAGATAAAGGATTTGAACCTATGAGGATCTCCCTTTATATACATGACGGTATGGGGAGCACAAGTCCATACTAGTGCTGTCTAAAGCCAGGTGGTGAATGACAGCTACTAGGTTTAACGACACTAGAACACGTCACTAGCCTACACCTCTAAAATATTTACATTAAGTTGCGATGCTTCTTTAGATTGATTGAATTTATTTTAAAGTTTATCTTGAATTAATGTTTCAATTTCAAGGCCCTATCGAATGTGATCTCGAATTCCTAAATACACAATGCATGCGAAAGAACATCATTTCCATTCGATGAATGCTAACTAAGAGAAGGATAGGAATATTTTAACAAAGTAGAAATCAATTAATCACTAATGCATCTAATACAACCAAATGAGAAAACAAAAACTCTTTCCTATTTCCCTAAGAGTTAGTTATGCAAAAGAACTTTTCATTTTCAATCCATACGAAAGAAAACACATAATGCACTATTGCACTAAAAAGCAAAGAAAACACTAGTTTTGAGCACTACGAATGTAGACATCTAAAATGAATAACTCAAAATCAATAAAAACATAAAAATGCACTCAAAAAAATGATGCACTCTCTCAAGCAAACAAGAGGCTTTAGAAACGATCCAAACGAGCAATGTGATCTGCGCTCGAAGTGACGAGATGGAGAGTTAAACGAAAAAAAAGGTGATCATCCAACAAACCAAAGACACGAAGAATCAAGAAATACTAACGCAATCGACCAGTGAAGTGAAATGACTGAGATCAAAGTGACTCGACCTTCAACCAGAAGGATCAGTGAGCTAAAGACACCTAGAAACCCTAAGGCTACAAACTTCACTGATAAGATAATGGACAAACAACTGAGAAGACGGAAGCTACAGAGTCAAAACAACTTCACAAGACCAATTGCAAGGCAAAGAATCAATCTAGAGCCAAGGAATAATGAAAAAAACTCAGGAAGAAGGTCAAACCAAATCCTATAGGATTCGACGCGACTGTCAGGCTGTAATCTGTGCCTAACAGGGGTTGGCGCATCTGTAACAAAAGCAACAAGCGCCAATTGGTGCAACTATTCAAAGAAAAAATGCGCCAAGCTAGAAAACTATAGGAAAAGGATAAAGCCAGTGAGAAGAGGTCAAACTTGACACTCTAGAACTGAACAGGAGGATTCCAAACAGTCAGGCAAGTCAAGCAAGGCAGAAAAGAAATCAAACGATCAAAGTCGACTTGAAAAGTCAAACTCTCAATAAATAATGAGACGACAACCACACACTGATCCTAGCAGAGTCGCCAGCTTGTTGTGTAGGTAAATCCCCTCTGCAGACAGAGGTGATCCACAAATAAAGCTAGTGAGCAGAGGTCAAACTTGACACTCTAGAACTGAACAGGAGGATTCCAAACAGTCAAGCAAGTCAAGCAAGGTAGAAAAGAAATCAAACAATCAAAGTCGACTCGAAAAGTCAAACTCTCAAAAAATAATGAGATGAAAACCACACACTGATCCTAGCAGAGTCGCCAGCTTGTTGTGTAGGTAAATCCCCTCTGCGGACAGAGGTGATCCCTCTAGCCCTAGGGTAGGTCTAGCAGCTTGGTTCCTAGTTAACGAATGAAATGAGTTGGGATAGATTGTCCTTCCAATGATCCAACGCGGTTGTTGTAGCTACGGTAGACGCCTCCTGATCCTCGTCCTGACACGTCGCGATCCTTCAGAATGGTACTCGGGTGCTTGCACAAAGATAAAAGGATGAAACCAACATACATAACAATAATTGCATTCATAACTAGCTAATTAGTCAAGGAATATTAAACATATTGCGTAAGATAAATCACATCAAGATAAGATGGGAACCAAAACATCAGTCATGTATATATTAAGAGAAATAAAGAGATTACAATCGGAGCCTCCTTCAACGAGTCCAGTCGAAGCGCGTCTCGAACACTCGACATGGAATTTGGATGTGGAGAGGCAAAACTTAAGCTCTCTCTCGACAAGGGCCTCTCTCTCTTCTCTATATCACTAGTTATATCAGACTGTTTCAGTAAAATGTTCAGCAATTCCTCTTCTGCTAGCTACATCAATGTGAGATAGGTTTATTTATAGAGGGAGAGGAGGAGGTTGGGATCCCTACAATGGTGGAAGGGATGCCTTGTCCTTTGGGAGTTCCCCCCAAAAGGTGGAAACAAAAGGCCAAAGGAAGGTGTTCGTGGTTATGTAGCCGAACAACCCAAGCTAACTCGCTCATGAAGTAGTTCGCATGGAAAATTTGCCTCTATATTTAAAAAACATTCCAAAAGAAACTTGGCACAGACAGCTCACTGGGATAGAGCGCCAATGTGCATGTGGCCCAGTGTTAATTTTCTTTATCGGAGCGAGGCCATAACGGTCTACCAACGCCAACCCAAAATCATGTGTTTTTGATGGTTTGCTCATGGAAAAGTCAAAAGAGGAAATTTTATCCTCATGGAAAGGGATGCAATGACACCTTTTGTAAGGCATGACACTTCATATAAGTCATAGAAATTGTCCTCTAATGTGCGGGATGGGGATTGTAGGGACGGTGACACAATGCTGTGTAACACTCACGAAGAGGTTGAAAGGGTTTTGAATGATTGCTACTCTGGAGCATGTAGTGTTCATATGTATCGGTTTTCCACAACCCAAAACATATTGCACGCTGGTTATTTTTTGTCGTCGTTATTCAAAGATTGTATCCTTATGGTCCGAAAATGCCAAAACTTCCAATTTTTTTATCAAAAGATGCGTGCACCTCCAGCTCCTCTTTACCCTATCATTGTTTTCGGTCATTTTGTGAAATGGAGCATTGATTTCATTACATGCAACCCTTACTTGGCTGGGGGGCATGGGTATATTATTCTTGTAGTACATTACTTTACCAAATGGGCTGATGTGATGCCTACATTTGCGACATATGGAAAAACTGTAGCTACTTTAGTTTTCAATCATGTGATTGCTCGTTTCAGTGGGCCTCAAGCTATTATCATAGACCATAGGAGTCATTTTCGAAATATTATGATGATCGAACTTTCTGATCAACTTTGCATACGCCATGATAATTCTACTTCATATTACCCACAGGCTAATGGTCAAGTTGAAGCCATCAACAAGGTTTTAACCACTATGATTAAACGGATTATCGGAACTCACAAATTGAATTGGTATACCATGATTTTTTTGGAACTATGGGCATACTGAACCTCTGCAAAAAATTCTACAGGGTTCAATCCTTTTCAACTTGTCGATGGTTTAGAAGTTGTGTTACCCATTGAATGCGAAATACCATCACTCAAATTAGCCATTGAGTTGTTACCAATTACCTCTGAAGAGGAAAAATGCTTTCTGTACTTAGCACAATTAGATGAGACTCAACACACCATTTTATTGGCTACCTAAGCTCATAAGAAGTGCATGAAAGCTCAATATGATCAAAGTGTTAACCCTCGTGTTTTTTCAGAAGGTGACCTAGTTTTAGTATACGATCAAGTTAACAATAAGCTAGGTGCTGGAAAATTCAAACAAATGTGGCATGGTCCCTATATTGTCAAGCGCGTGTTTGCAAAAGGAGCCTATGAATTAACTGATTATGATGGGGTCTCTTTAGGTAAGCCCATAAATGGTCTTTATCTTAAGAGATATTATGTTTGAATTCCATGTGAAGATCTCTCTTGTACAATAGTTACTTTTTAAAATAGTGTGCCTTAGATTAGATAAGTGTGCCTAGATTATTTTTTCTGTTACTGTTATCGCTTCTTATCTTGATTACTCATGATATTGCAGATTTTGACATTTCTTCAAACATACATTGGTTTTGCTGATGGTGCTTGTCGTAGTACACGGAATATCTCTTCCATGGCTTGGGCTATCTATTCACCCACCGATGAGTTAGTTTCTATTCATGGGGTATGCCTTGGTCAAAGAACGAAAAATATTGCAGAATATGGCGCAGTTATTGAGTTATTATCTGACGCCATTTCATTTGGTATTCGACGTTTGATCATTAGGTTGGATTCATAACTCATTGTATTACATTTAAACAGAGTATATGCAACTAGAAATCTAGTGTTACTGAGATTATTTTTGAAGGTTCGTCTCTTGGAATGACAATTTGATTATATTGAATATCAACATATTTCAAGAAATTTAAACACATTGGATGATGCATTAGAAAATTGTGTTCTAAATAGACATTTGCAATATTAACAGAGTAAACCAAAACACCATTCAATCCATGTTGAACAAGATACTCAGATAACGAAAGTAGTAATTTCATTAGGATAGATTAGTTTGTTTTCAAAAAATATTACATCATCTATGATCATAGGTTCAAACACCTTATGATCTAATATATACTGATACAAAAACAAAATGTCAATCGACAATGATCATCCACTATCTATGATGATGATCATGGTAATAGACTATAGCATGCGCTACCTTGCGCAAAAATCTCCTAAATTGACCTAGAACACCTGTCACGTGTCTCTGAAGCCTGAGAGGAATATCATCTATTCCTGTGTCAGGAATGTCTATGGTCAACCTATCAAGGTTGTGCTCCATGTCTGCTAAGATCTATGCTTCTTGGTCCTGCAGAGGTGCTATAGGTTGTTCTTTCCGCCTATCAAAATGATGAAGTGTAGTTGGTCGTTGTGGACCGACATCTACATTTAAATTTTTTGTCATTATTGGATGGTAAAAATCAAATAAAAATTAGATTAAAAACATCAAAATGATTCTCTTACCTGTATCGTCCCACTGTGCCCCTGGAGGAAAATATGTTTTAGGATCACGACTGTAATCCATTCCTACATAAGGGAAGTCTTCGATGGTGAAGAATTGGTTCCTAAGCCACATACAGTATGCCAGAGAAAACCAAAATACTGAGCCACCCTTGCCTCCATGGCGAGCCATTAGTGCCACCCATCGCACCATCCGAGGTTCCTGAGGAGCCCCACTATCTACTGGAATCAACTACGGAGCAAGAAGCATAATTCTCCCTAAAAAAAATGAAATGAGAATGGCGCCATATCTGAAGTTTTTCAACTTCTAATTCTTTGCTCTAGTTAATTGGCCTTTCATATTGGCCAATACTCCTTCGCACCAGTTATCTATTGATTTACCCAACCAAAACCAAATCAAAACAACCCTCGCACATCATACCTAGCTTAAAACCCTAATTTCTCCAGCCCTCCTGGCTGTGACCCTTTTGGAGAGAGCCCTCTCCTGCTTGATAGGGCTACCTATCAAGTCAAAAGCTTGGTTTTTGGTTACCTCTGTTGGGATTTTTTCCTCGGCCATGGGAATATGGTGGAGTGATAACAGTATATATACCAAATTTTAATCCCAATTATTCAAATTCTTTTGATGTTAGGTCCCTATATTAGTAGTTTAGTCCCTTATTGTTATTAGTGTAGCCCCCTTATTGTTATTTTTGTACCCCTGTAACCCCAATATTGTTATTATTGTGCCCTTACATTATTATTGTTAGGTCGGCTAGGATTATATTATGGGCCCATGGACTCCTATATATAGAAGGAGGTTTTGGTCATTTGGATCATCCAAGAATTGTTCATAATGTATTGGACCTTTCCTCCTCGAAGTGGCTGATTTCTAAAGCGTTGATCTCTCTTGTCTTCTATTTTTCGGAGATGGTTTCATAACATTTGGTATCAGAACTTTGGATTCTCAGGTTTCGTTGCTTCAAATAGGTCATTGTGGAATTTTCGCAATAAATTTTTTTACGAAGGTTCAGAAGCTGAAATGTGTACCGCGCGAAGTAGAAATCCTAAGGAACCTCCTGTAAAACTTTTAGATCTTGGTTCGCAATATTTTTGGAGATATGATCTATGGAAGTTAGGATTGTTTTAGGCTCCCGAATTTTATCTCAAAGAGGTGACCGTGGGAAAAACTTCATAACTCTCTATCTGAGCATCGGATTGAGATTCTGTAAAATTTGTCTACAAGAAAACGAACTGTGGTTTTCACTCTATCAATTTCAGAGCCAAAGGAGGAAACGGTGGCACGTGGAAAGTTTTACAATTTCGCTCTACTGAACCAATCCATAATTAGGTCATCATGGGATATTGGGCATAACTTTTCCTTGAAGAATCCAAATTAGATCAGTCCCGTGGCATTTGAAATATTATTTAGAGGGCTACTTCAGGGCTGAATTTAGATATTGAAGATCTGAAAACACAAAGATAATTCAGTATCAATATCGAGCTCCTCAAAAGCAAGAAAAAGGTGTGTATTTTTTTCGAATTACATAAGTCTCGTTTGAAAAAAATTAATTGGAATTTATTCCAAGGGCATATTGAAGAATAAATATCAGTATTAGGTTCTAAAATGCCCCCTAAAAAGAATTCAAGACCCATTAAGCCTTTAGAAGGCTCTACTATGACTCATGAAGACGAAGAAACACAACATGAGATATCAAAATTACAAGAGCTTGTGTACTAAAGGTCATAAGTGTGCTAAGAAGAAATTATTTTACATATATTGTGAAGAGGAAGAAGAAAATGAACAAGAATCTTCAAAAGAAGATATAAGAGACCAACCTAGAAGGAAGCGTGCAGTTTGACTATATTATGGTAAGTGTTAGCAGAATTACCCACTCCTGGTCTCAAGGTAAAGACATCCATCAGTGAGGCTCGGCAGAGGACTAATTTTGGAGGGTGATTTTCTAATGATTGGAAATTTGCAGTAGCCAAAGTTAAACCTATTTCTTCAACCTGAATATGGTGGTGCAAATGGAGGGTTATAAATTGTAAGGAAAATGCCATAATATCAAGCTAACCATGGGGGAATATGTATTGAATAGTCCAATTCTTTCTATTCCTATGGGAGGTGCTGATGTTGTACTAGGAGTACAATGGTTACAATCTTTGGGGATGGTAGCTTTTAATTTTCAAGAAATTTTCTTGAAATTTTTTTCAGAAGGAAAGAAAGTCAAATTATGGGGTATCACAGGGAAGCCGAGAAAGATAATAAGCTCTAGTGTCATGACAAAGCTTCTGAAGAAAGAACAACGAGGTGTAATTGACAATTATGCTCACTAGAATTTCCAAGATCAAAATCATCTATTTTTGAAGATCTCCAAAAAGTCTTGGATAATCATTCCAAGGTGTTTGAAACTCCCAAATGACTCCCAACTATTTGTGATCATGATCATGCTATTCATTTGATTCCAAGAATTGTTCCTCTAAACATCAGGCCTTATAGATATCCTTATGTCCAAAAGAGCGAAATTGAACGTATGATTGCAGAAATGTTAGAGGCCGGTATAATTCAACCTAGTAAAAGTTCTTTCTCTGCTCCAGTAGTATTGGTGGACAAGAAGGATGGATCATGGTGCATGTTTCCGGATTATAGGGAGCTGAATAAGCTCAACATTAAACATAAATTTCCCATTCCTGTGATTGATGAATTATTGGATGAATTACATGGATAAATTTATTTTACCAAGTCAGATCTTTGTTCAGGATATCATTAAATTAGAATGAAGACTGAAGATATTTCAAAAACAAAATTTCGAACTCATGAGGGTCATTATGAATTTTTGGTCATGCCTTTTGGTCTTACCAATGCACCTTCTACATTTCAAGGGTTGATAAATTCCATTTTCAAACCCTTCCTTAGAAAATTTGTGCTAGTATTTTTTGAGGATATACTAATCTACAATAGGTCTTGGAAGGATCATGTTCAACATGTTGATAGGGTGCTCAAACTATTGCAGGAGAAATAATTATATGCAAAAAAATCCAAATTTTTCTTTGGAGTGCAAGAGGTGGAATATCTGGGTCATATTGTATCTCACGAGGGTGTTAAGGTAGACCCTAAAAAAATTAAAGCCATTAAGGAATGTAAAGTCCCCACAACCATAAAGCAGTTGCGAGGATTTCTTGGGTTAATAGGGTATTATTGCAAGTTTGTTAAGAATTATGGGAGAATAGCAGCACCTTTAACAACATTATTGAAGAAAGATGCATTTTCATGGAGTCCTGAAGCAACTAAGGCCTTTGAACATCTTAAAGAGGCAATGTGCCTAGCACCGGTCTTAGTTACGCTAGACTTCACAAAAACCTTTGTTGTGGAATGTGATGCCTCAGGAAATGGAATTGGTGTTGTTTTAATGCAAGTAGGAAGACCCATTGCTTTTGAAAGTCATCCAATCAAAGGAAATTATTTACAGAAAGCTATTTATGAGAAGAAAATGTTAGCAATACTACATGCACTAAAGAAATAGCAACCTTACCTAATGGGAAGAAACTTTAAGGTAAAAACTGATCATGATAGTCTTAAACACTTTTTGAAACAAATACTATGTTCATAAGAGAAACAAAAATGGGTCACAAAGATGTTGGGTTATGACTTTGAAAAAATATACAAAAAAGGGAAGCTAAATGTTGTTGCAAATGCACTCTCAAGAAAGAATGAAGAGGTGGAAGCATTGCTTTGTGCCATTTATATTATCCAACCAGATTGGATAACTAAAGCAAGGGATGAATGGAAGAAGGACGAAGAAGTGTGGACACTCATTAAAAAGTTGCAGCAATATCCTAGTATATCTGATACATTTATTTGGAAAAATGATTCGTTATGGTACAAAGATCGCTTATATCTTTGTAAGAATTCCCAACTAAAACAAAAGATTGTTTTGGAATTGCACACTTCTCCTTTAGGAGGACACTCAGGATTTTTAAAAACTTACCATAGGGTGAAGAAAGAATTTTTTTGAGATGGCCTTAAATCTAATATTCAGAGGTTTGTGGCGGAATGTTTGGTTTTCCAGCAAAATAAAGTTGAGACAATTAAGACCCTGGGTCTTCTACAACCTTTATCCATTCCAAGTCAATGTTGGGAGGATATTTCAATGGATTTTATCAAAGGTTTACCTAAGTACGAAGGAAAGAGTGTCATCATTGTGGTAGTTGATAGACCTACCAAGTATGTACACTTTTGTGAATTATCTCATCCATTTAAAGAAAGTACCATTGCTACTACATTTATGGACACAATTCAAAAGCTACATGGAAACCCAAAGGTTATTGTGAGCGACATAGATCCCATTTTTACTGGAAATTTTTGGACGGAGTTATTTTATTGTTTGGGTACTCAATTAGCTCATAGCTCATCTTATAATCCTCAATTCGATGGTCAAATTGAGATAGTGAATAATTTTTTGGAAGGATATATTCGTTGTTTTGTATATGATAAACAAACACAATGGGTCAAGTGGTTACCTCTTGCTGAATGGTGGTATAACACTTCCTTCCATACTGCAACAAAAATGACCCCATTTATGGCACTTTATGGATATCATCCACCATCCATCACATCATCTTTAAGAGAAAATTCTAAGGTTCAAACAGTGGAAGATCACATCAAGCATCAACAAGAAGTTCTCCAACTCTTAAAGGATAACCTAAATTTGGCACAAAATCAAATGAAACAACAGGCAGATCAACATCGCAGTGAGAGAAGTTTTGATGTAGGAGACTGGGTATTTTTACGGCTACAACCATACAAACAAATGTCCCTTAAGCAAGCTAAGAAGGATAATAAATTATCGCCAAAGTACTATGGTCCTTACAAGGTGTTGCAAAAGATTGGTGCTATGGCATACAAATTGGATCTTCCTGCTTCTTCGCAAGTGCATCCAGTTTTCCATGTTTCATGCTTAAAGAAGGTTATAGGTGAAAATATTCTGGTTCAAACAATATTTCCAGAACTTGATGAGGAAGGAAAAATCATATTGGAGCCTGAAGCGGTCACGGAAACAAGAACTTGACAACTATGAAATCAATCAATTTTAGAGTATCTCATCAAGTGGAAGAACTTACCCATTGAAGATTCTACATGGGAAGATGAGAATTTTATACAGAAGCACCCAGAGCTACTCAAGCATTGAGGAAAACACTTTTTTTGAAGGAGAGGGGCATGTTAGGTCCCTATATTTGTAGTTTAGTCCTTTATTGTTATTAGTGTAGCCCCCTTATTGTTATTGTTGTACCCCTGTAACCCCAATATTGTTATTATTGTGCCCTTACATTGTTATTGTTAGGTCGGATAGGATTATATTGTGGGCCCATGGACTCCTATATATAGAAGGAGGTTTTGGTCATTTGAATCATCCAATAATTGTTCATTTATGTAATGTATTGGAGGTTTTCCCCTCGAAGTGGTTGATTTATAAGGTGTTGATCTCTCTTTTCTTCTATTTTTTGGAGCTGGTTTCATAACATTTGATTATAACCCTTCAAACGCTGCACCAAAGTCTCATTGATTACTTCTATTTTCCTATTTGTCTGAGGATTGAATTCTATAGGCCTCTTCAACTTCGTGTCCATCTTATCCCACAATGTAGTCCACAATGCATTGAGAAATCTTGTGTTCTGTATGACAATGCTTCTTGGTATCCCAAAGTGCACCCAAACCTGTCCAAAGAACAAGTTTGTTGCTTATTTCCCATTGATGGTGTTTTTACAAGGCATTAGAACACACATTTTGTTGATCCTATCAATTACCACGAACATGCAGTCATGTCCCTTCCTGGTTATTGGTAAACATCCAACAAATTCCCTGGAAATGGTTTCCCAAGGATGAGTGGGTACATGTAAAGGATGATATAGACCCTGTTTTGGTAAACATCCAACAAAGTCCATGGAAATGGTTTCCCAAGGATGAGTGGGTACATGTAAAGGATGATATAGACCTTGTTTCCTATTACTAGGCTTGCCAGTACAACAAAACATGCATCCTCTTATGAACCTAGTTACATGTTCTTGCATCTTGGGCTAATACACATACATCTGCAAGTTGTCCACTGTCTTCCCTACACCAAAGTGGCCTGTAAACTTGGAGATATTAGCCTCTTTAATCAACTGAAATTACTCATATTTAGGAACACATAGCTGATCCAACTTGTAGAGTAACCCATCATGGAGATGGTAGTCAATGGTGTTGTCACCATTGTGCACATTAATTTGACTCTACAATTGTTGAAACACCTCCTTGAAGTCCTCATCCTCTAAATATTCCTCTCCATGTGCATCATTGGTGAATGAATCCATGTGCATCAGAGTTCCCAAATATATTATATTTGATGTGGGTCGCCTTGAAATCATGTTGGAAAACTTGTTTGTGCTACCCTTCTTGTAAAAGATCACTAAATGAAACTGTTGTATAAACACCCTCCACTTGTAATGCTTGGTCTACTATAACATACTTTGGGCATACATGTACTGTAGTGGCTAGTGATTTGTGTGGATTACTGTTTCCTTTCCCATTAGATAGTGCTTCCACTTCTTCACAAATTGCATTGGGGCATAGATCTCTTTGTCATAGGTAGGGTAGTTAAGAACTTCCATATGAAATACTTCAGAATGGTAGCATTCATGCCTTCCTCCTTGCATCAAGACTGCTCCCATAACATACCCACCCGGATTTGTCTCCACTTAGAAGGGATGCTACAAGTTCGATAATATTAGAACTTGTTGAACAAAGTTAGGGGAGGACAAGTTTAGCTAAATTTATAGGTGCACTAAATTTAGCAGGGGGGCCCAAAGGTGGGCCAAAGGGGCAGTTTATGCTTTATCTCATTATTTTGACTTAGGAAAATTTTAATTTTCCTATAGTAAAAATTGAAGTGGTATCAACCATCTATTGATATATAATCTCATCCATTCGTGTAGATGGTGGGCCTAGGTCGACTTCAAAAGAGAAAAACGGGCGCAGACTTGGCTCATTATGCACTAGACAACTTGTGTGTTCAACTTAGCAAAAAAATGGTGTTTAGTTCAATGACTAGGGTTTTTAGTTTAGTGTAGGCTACGGAAAGAAAGAGAGGTCAAACATTTGTTGGTGTATAGATATGAACAATTTTCAACCCTTTTTTCGCATAAATTATCAACCCACGGGTGTTAGTTATTTAAAGACTAACGGTACAGTATATGTAGGAGCAACCACATGACCTGCTGTAGATCACATGCTTAAATCCATAACACACAGACTACTGTAACAACAATTAAAATAAATTGCACAATTAAAAATACATTCACAACAATTGAAATATTACACTGTAACAGTAGTAATGAAATCAAACTAAAACATGGAAACAATAAAAAGAAAGGAAAATGCAGTGCCTGATCAGAAGAGTGGGCCCAAATCTCTGATTAGGGCTGCGGTAAACTCATGAATTACAAGTGAAATAGCAAGATGTTGTGCATTCAATTAATGGCAGAATATAATGTTACAAAAAATGTATGTAATTGGGCTTAACCCTGATTCACAGCCCGCAGGCCCTCTTTATACAAATGTTCTGGAAATCCCTGATTCCCTTCAGCAGCTCCATATTTACAAAAATATACTTTTTTACAATGACAAATTAGTTTCCCAGAAAGAAAACATAAAAAGGCCTGAAATAACGTTGGTGTGAAAAACAGTCTATTACGTTGTAACATCAAATGAAGAAAGCGCTGGAAATTATGTGATGTTCCATGATTCACGGCTGTAACTTTCCTGCTTTGGCTGAATCTGTAGAAATATCAGAGTTAATATTGCAAAAAGGTAAAACCTCCATGAAAATAACTTCATTAATCAAATATCCCATGAAAGATAAAAGAATTAATGGGTTTACCTCATGCATTTAAGAACAATAATGGTACAAAGGGATAGAAAGATGGGATAAAATGGGAGAGAAAAGTATACAAATCTGGTACCCAACATCTCCCCCCCACTGGTGTATCTTCATGTCCTCATGCAACTCGTCATCTCCTTAGATATGGATTCGACTCACTGTGAATGGCATGAAGCTGTGTGAGATCATATTCTTCATCCATTTCTATCTCTGGTGGTTTATATCCTTCTATCAAAACAACATCCTTCCACCAATCTGGATAAACATTGTATGCAGGAGTATATCACTCGGCTGGCAACTAGATAAGGGGAAACTGAAACCTCAGCCCCATCCATCTAACCCCACAGGTGTGAATGCATGCTACGAAACGTGGCATACTTTCTAGAGCCCATGCAAAGTTAGGTGTCCCAAATGGTTCTCGTCCTCAGACGGCTGAGGATGACAACATCCACCTTTTCTTACAACTGTCCAATGCCTCTTTACGGAACATCGTAATCTGTCCAAAACATAAGTCAACACACCATTTCTCGGTTTCCAAAATGTGTTCTTTACGACCCTCAATATGTAGAAATGTGTAATGCTTGTTATAATTAATGTTTGAGGACTGGCCATGCCCCTTCCTCATCACTAACAACCTTCTGATTTGATTTTCTTCAAATGTATCTCAGGCCTTTCTCCACTTAATCTGATTGATGGTATAGGAGGTAAATACTCTTAAATTAATGTCCCCCATGAATGGAATGGGGTTAAAATACTGATCATGCCTCAAGAAATACCCATGCATGTAGAGCTTGCACATTAAATGTTGTCCTATGATATCGATGAATTTTTAAAATACGGTGAAATTGAATGGGGTCCTCAATCTCGTACCAAATCTCCTTATATATACTTTCAAGACAAAAGAAAAGAAATTTCTTGTGAAAGAATAAGGCATATCTATGTGCAGGAGGTCTGCAGACCATTACCTATTGTTCCAAGGAGAACATCTTCTCCTTATCTGATTGTAGCAACTGCACTTGTTCTTCCAATTCTTCTATTTTGGCCTTCTGTTTAGCTTGTTTCAGTCACGCTTTATATAGATGATCTATGTATCCTGTGATAATTCTGGCAGCCTGTTCTTGAACTGTTTCTTTATTATGGTCACTCGCAGAAAACTGCCACTTCTTGATCTCAGCGGTCAATAAAAATTCTCAACCTTCAAACAAATCTTCAATCGGGCTAGTCTGGGTAGCTGTAGAGGAGACCTCAATTTTTGGCTTTACTTCCCTCCATTTGTAGATTTTTACCTTCTTTTTCAGCCGCGAAACTTGCCTTTTAAAATCCCGAACCTCCCTTTTCAGTCTCATGGTTTCACTGAACTACAGTTGATACCTCTTCTTGAGAGGTAACCTTCTTTTATCACACTTTTCAATCCATTCATGTTTGACAATAAATTCAGTTTCTGGGCCCATGACAGGCTCAGGAGGTGGTAGAATGCTGCCGGTATTCTTAGTGGGTTCTTCTGTTAAGCCTTTCTGGCTGGGCTCCCTATCTTCAGGGGCTTCTTTCTCCGTATTCCCGTCAGGGACTCCTGCCATCTGGTCAACATTTCCATTAACCACTCTATGTTCCAGTGTTTCCACATGAATCCTATATTCTTTGCGAACCTCTGAGTGCTCCAACAGGGATTCAGTAGTGACTGGGCCGATCTTGTCTATGTCAACAAGTTTAAGCACTGGTGGAACAACTAATTCCTCCATTAATCGTTTGGGTGAGCAGAATCACCTTGCTCCTCTAGGCATCATGGACTGGAACGGAGAACAGGGGACAAAATCATCATCCTCATTTCCGGCTTGAGCCGGAGCTTCACGCATTACTACCTCAGTTGGGGTCGATGCTGGTTCTTGTGGGGCAACATCGATTCTGAAGTTTGTTTCCCTTTTGTCCTCTCACTCTTTGTTCATCATTTCTTCTTCTAGGGTTGATACTAGTTCTTGTGGTACAGTATCGACCTCCTAGTTTATTCCTTCTCTACCTTCCTATTCCTCATGAATTTCTTCTTTTTCCATAGTTGATATGAGTCCTTGAGGGACAACATCGATTTCACAAGTTGACTCCTCCTTATTTCCCTGTTCTAGCCGAATCGGGGGTGGTTCTTGTGTATCCACCCCACTTGTTTCAACATCCATATCTTCTTGGGTAGGTGATTCTATTTATTGCAAAACATTATCACTTTCCATTCCTCTATCCACCATTTCACTCCCCTGTTCTGCATTGACAAAAATCGATGACTGTATGATAGTCTCGACTTCCTGCATGATATCCATAATTACTTCATCTGTGGGCTCCTCAGGATCGATTGGTTCTTGTGTGGTAGCCTCGACTGTGTCACTAATTATCTCCTCCATTATCATTTCTTCAGGTTCTTCCTGATCAACCTCCATTTCCACTTCTTCGGGTTCCTCCTGATCAACCTCCATTTCCATTTCTTCGGGTTCCTCTTGATCAATTCCTTTCAAATGTTCTTCTTTTTCTAAACCAGTCAGAGAGACTGGATCCTCTTCTCTAGCAGCAATAACGACTACTTTCTATTCTTCTGAGGATCCACAGAGTTTCTTCCAGGAGACCCAAAACCTGTTTATTGCATGCATGACCAATAAATGCACCAATTCATGGTTGAAGAGCACTGTCGGCATTCGGCGCGAACTGTGCCATGTGCTGAAAATGTTTCAATAGGAAGAAGGGTATATTTAGGGCATGCACCTGAGCCTGTGGAAATTGAAGGTGCGTTAGAATTTTAAAATGATACTTAAACAGAGTTGTGGCCCAGCCTTCGCAAGTTATGTATTTTATTACAAAATATGCGACTTCGTTCCAAGGATACGGCATAGTCTTGCACTCATATCCTCGACCCATTTGAATGACACTTTCCCCTTCCTGTAAGAATAATTTGGGAAATTCCAGGAGAGAAAATCTCCGAGCAAACCATTGTTTCCCCTCAGCTCACTAACCTCTGCAATTACCTCTTCTGTGACAGGAGCTTCTAGTCCTCTGACCCATGAGTAATTCTCATCTAAATTAAGTGCAAACTCCATTGTGATTTCCCTGTCAAACCCCTGTAATCTATCGAAGTAGGTATCCCACCCTGCATCGACAAATATTTTCCATACCTCTAGATTGCTGCGGACTGAAGCTGTGTTTTTAGGCTCATGCCACACAGCCAGCCCACCCATACTGTGGGGACTTGTAGCAGCACTTATTGGAACAACAGACCGTTGGGCGAAATGGTGGATACCAAATTCGGAAGAACAACATGGTGAAAATGAAAGGTGGTAACGGTAAATACAGATGGTAATTATCAGAAACTGAGAAAAATTATAAAAGAATATGGTAAGTGTAATGAATAAAAATAATAATTATTTCGTATGGAGTGGAAAAGACATATTATGGATCCCAACATGTATTGAATGATTATACAAAATGTTGATATGGATCGTAAGGTGTACCACACACGGACTGTCATAATGATTTATGAGGTCATTATTATGTTGTCCTTGAACTATGACGACACCCCCCCCCCAACTTAAATTTTTTCTATCTGCGGCATTAAAGTCTTCAAATGGGATATTTAATTAAATTGGTAAAAGTCACGTGGAGGCGTACCTGGCGGCCTACCTGGACGAAGTGATGGTCGATAGGATGACGGCGCAGTAATTATGCGAAGGGAGTAACAACAGTACATGTAACATCATCTGGAGTAACAACATATGGAGTAACAAAAGTGTGAGTAGCGGCATCTGGAGTAACAATAGTGCGAGTAACAACATCCCGTGTAACAACATCTGGAGTAACAGTAGTGCGAGTAGCAACATCCATAGTAACAGTAGTGCGAGTAACAACATCCGGTGTAACAAAATCTGGAGTAACAACAGTGCGAGTAGCAGCATCAGAGTAACAACAGTGCGAGTAACAACATCCAGTGTAACAACATCGAGTAACATCATCTAGAGTAATAACAGTGCGAGTAACACCATCCGATGTAATAGCATCTGGAGTAACAGTAGTGTGAGTAGCAGCATCAAAGTAATAGTAGTGCGAGTAACATCATTTGGTGTAACAACATCGAGTAGTACCATTCGGTGTAACAGCATCGAGTAGCAACATCCGGTGTAACAACATCATGAGTAGCAACAATCGAGTAACAACATCATGAGTAGAAGCAACCGAATAACAGCACCATGAGTAGCAGCAACCGAGTAACAGCACCATGAGTAGCAGCAACCGAGTAATAGCACCATGAGCAACAACAACCGATACTTAGAAAACATTTCTTTGATTTTTACTCCTTAGTAGTAACTCCTGCAAAAAGACAACAAGATAAATAATATAATTCTTTATTCTTTTATTATTATATTTATTTATTTTATTTTATTTTATTTATTTATTTTTTAATTATATATATATATATATATATATATATATATATATATATATATATATATATATATATATATATATATTAAGAAGGATGCAGGAAGAAAAATTATGGCTGATGTCTTCAAATGATTTATCGAATAAATTGTGACAAAAGCATCCTTAGAGGCCAGGCGGTGGTATAATCTCAGGCGATGTCCATTAACTATAAATGAAGCACGTGTATCATCAATTGCAACTAGCCTAACTGTTCCATTATTAAATACAACGTCCACCTCGTAAGGTCCCATCCAGCAAGTGCAAAGCTTTCCCTTAAAATCCTTGAAGCGAGAGTCATAAGGTAGTGCCCAATCTCCACTCTGAAACACCTTGTTCTTAATAAACTTATCGTGCCATTTCATTCTCTGCTGCTGAATATCAGTATTTCTCTGTACAACCATTGAACGGATTTCATATAGTTCATTGAGCTGGGCCAGTCGGTGTTTCTGGGCATCTGACAGATCTAAACCAATTTCAAGAGCTGTTTTGAGCATAATGATTTCAAATTCTATTGGAAACAACAGGGATTTCCCATAAACCAACTCAAATGGGGAAAACCCAGTTGTATTCTTCCATATTGTTCTGTATGCCCAAAGAGCTTTGGGGAGCTTCTGAGCCCAATACCGACAATGGAATGCCACAGTTTTTGTCAAGATATTTTCCAATGTATTGTTTGTGCTTTCCACTAGTCCATTCGCCTGGGGGTGGTATGGATATGTCACCCTGTGCTTGAACCCATATTTCTGCATAAGCTTTGCTATCATGTTTGATGTGAATTGTGCTCCTCCATCTGAAATAATCTCTCTTGGAATACCATAACGATCAAAAATTTCTTCGAATAGAAAATCTGAGACCACTTGCTCTGTTTCTTTCGCAACAGCCTTGGCTTCTACCCATTTAGTCACGTAATCAATACAAACCAAGATGTGGAATTTTTGCTAGGAGGGTGGGTTAAAGGGTCCAATGAAGTCAATATCCCATTTCTCAAAAGGCTCGAGGACTACCTGTTCCTGCAAAGGCATTTCATCAACTCGACCAGGCTGCCCCATTCATTGGCAACTATCACACCTCCTGACATAATTTCGTGCATCGCGAAAGATAGAAGGTCAATAATATCTTATTTGTAGCACCTTATGGCCTATTCTTTTGTCTGCAAAATTCCCTCCACAAGGGCCATCATGGGCAGCTTTCAATACCTCATAAATATCATCCTTAGACACACAACGCCGAATCTTCTTATCCACTCCTGTATGAAAAAGGTATCCTGCCAAACAAGAATATCAGACACTGTGATGAATAATTTTCTATTGTTCCCTATATGACAAATGAGTAGGCACTTTACCTGTAGCAAGATAGTTAGCAATATCTGCATACCACGAAGGTTTAGTAGAAACTGCAAAAATATGTTCATCGGGAAAACTATCTTCTATAGGTGTGCATTCATCATTATTATCCATTCTAGATAAGAAATCAGCAACTACGTTATCTTTTCCTGGTTTATCTACTATTGTGATATCAAATTCTTGAAGCAATAGAAACCATCTTGTAACACGGATAGGAGTAATAGGCTTATTCATAAAATACCTGATTGTTGTGTGATCAGTATGGACAACAGTAGAATACTTGGTAATGTAGTGTCGGAACTTATTGACAGCATAAATGACAGTCGGGAATTATTTTTCTGTCACTGTGTAATTTAGTTCAGTAGGAATTAAATTCTTGCTGACATAGTAAATTGCATATGGTGTTTTTTCTATCTACTATCCTAAAACAGCCCCTACTGCTGTCTGAGAAGCATCGGCATGTATGTGAAATGGTAATGCCCAATCAGGTCCTCGGAGGATTGGAGCCGTGCAAACCAGCCATTTAATTTTCGTGAAAGCTGTCTCACAGTCTTTAGTCCAAAAGAATTCTGCATCTTTTGTTAGCAATTGAAAAAGTGGATGTGCTATTTTAGAAAAAATTTCTATAAAGTGTCTATAATAACCAGCACAACCAATAAATCTATGTACCTATGTGGGTGTTTTGGGTATCGGAAAGTGTAATATTATCTCCACTTTAGCCGGATCAACTTGAATTCCAGCAGCTGAGAGAAAATGTCCTAATACTACTCCTTCTTCCCTCATTATATGACATTTGACTATACTCAGAGATACATGGGCCTGCTTACATATTTTGAGTACTTTCTCCATATTTTCCAATCCTTTCTCAAATGAGTTTCCATATGGAGTAAAATCATCCATATAAATTTCAACGCTATCATCGACCAAATCGGAAACGATTCCTAAGATTTCCCTATGCAAGGTAGTGGGAGCATTACATAGGCTAAATGGGAGGACGTTGTATGCAAAGGTTCCCTATGGGCATGTGAACGTTGTTTTATCCTAGTCTTCCAGGGTTATCTAGATCTGGTTATATCCATTGAATCTGTCTAGGAAGGAAAAGAATTTCTTCCCAGCCAAAGTATCTAGGACTTGGTCAATGAATGGCAAAGAGAAATGTTATTTTTTCATTGCCTTATTTAGTTCCCTCTAATCTACGTGGATCCACCATTTACCACTCTTTTTGGGAACAATAAATAGCGGAGATACCCATTGGCTATCTGAGATGGGGTAAATGAATCCTACATCCAATAATTTTTGTAATTCTTCCTTGACAAGGTTTTTGAGAGCAAGGTTCATTCTCCGTTGGGGTTGTCTTACAGGGTGGAAATATTCCTTAATATAAATATGATGAGTACATAAGTTACTAGGGATCCCCTTCATGTCGGTATAATCCCAGGAAAAATCTTCTAGATGATCTTGAAGGACTTTCAAAAGCTGTTTTGTCTAGGATTTGGACAGGTTTGGGTTGATATTAAGTGTTTTCCCTAGTTCAATCTCAATTGGAATACTATCATGGGATGAGGTTACAGGAATGTCTTCAATGTCATCTTCTAGTTCAATGTTTTCCTGTGTTTCACAGCGCATAGCAGATTCTAGAATCTGTCGAGTTGAATTGAAAACAGAACTTGAATCATTAATAAAAGCGTTAATGTCATTGTCCTCAGTTTCTATTTTGAATTGAAGGGCCTACCCAATAGTGAGGACTGGTCTAACATCTTCATTTTCATGTTCAAGCTCTTCTATAGGTAGAGGTTTATGACTGGTTAATAATTTTTCAGATGGGCTAGGTTCCGTAGGAGGATAAAGAGCAAGATTATTTGTAATTGTCCCATTTGATATGATCATATGCCCAGATCGGCACCCTATGTAGGCATCTATAGTTGCAAGCCAAGGTCTTCCCAAGATCAATGGGTGACCACTAACTGAAGATCGAGTCTGTAATACAAGGAGGTCCACAGGGTAATGCCTCGAATCTACTGAAATAATCACATCCTCCAATTTCCCTACTGGTTTAATTGTAGACCTATCTACTAGTTCCAGGATAGTAGGGGTTGGCTTAATGTTTCCAAGACCTAATGTGTTCATTTTTTCAGAGGTGATAATGTTGATGGCAGCTCCCAAATCTACTAGTGTGTTTGGGATTTCAACCCCATTGATCTGTACTGTCAGAATCGGGTTTCCTGGGTCTCTGTATTTTACAGGCATGATCTTTCCTAACATAATGTCTAATAATCTTCCCATCACATGAATGGTTAATGGATCCTTAGGTTTCTTCCCTGGTTTCTTATAGAAGTACTCTTTAAGGGTTTTTGCATATATAGGTACATCCCTCATAGCCTGTAGCAAGGGTATTTTAACAAAAAGACTTTGTATTTCCCCTAGGAAATCAAACTCTGCTTGAGGGTTCAGTTTATTCAAGGTCAATCTTTCAGGATATGGAGGAGAAGTTGAATGACCTTGATTAGGAATAGATTTGGAGGTGTCTGGTTCATTATGTTTTGGCCTGATTTGTCCCCAACTGTCCTCCATTCTGGTTCTGTATCTTCACTGTCAATCTATTCTATAATAATAGCTGAAGTGGGTGAATTTACTACCCACCCAGATCGTAGGTTTATCTCATTAAGTCCAGCGATAGAAATGGTGTAAGATGGAAGGTTAAGAGTGTTCGTTTGTTGGACCCCTTTATTATTAGGATTTGGGTTGGGCTGGATAGGAAGCTGGGGTCTAATGGCTGGGTTTCCTGGAGGTACATTGGAGGGAAAATGAAGTTGCTGTTGAGGCATAGACTGAAGAAATTGACCAGTAGGAGAGGGTCCACGCCAGTTCTGATTCCATGAAGGATTCAGACTGACCTAGTGAACCCATTGTTGCTAAGGGGGATACTGATATTGAGACCACATAGCTGAAAAAGGTGCAGATTTGGGACTCATATTAAAATTATTAAATTACTCAGATAGGTCGAGAAACATACCTAGATTCATAGCTGGTGGTCGAGGTTTCCATGGCTTCTTCTACCCCATGAAGTACAACTGGTATACCACACTTTCTTCACTTTCACCTTGAAAAAATTCCTTTAGTCTGGGTAAAGAAGGACACGAGCTGGTCGCATGAGTTTGTTCATAGATTGCACAGGCTTCCACTGTGTTTAATGGGCATTCCTTCAAAGGATGCTTCTTTCTGCAGTGTGGGCAGAATATAGCCATAGTCTTTTCCAACTCCATTTGTTTCTGTTTTGCTAGCAGAGTGTCCATCTGGGTGGATAATGTGCTCAGGATATCAGTCCTTAGGTTTTCCATTAGGTTTACAATTTATGCCTTTGTAACCCCTCCACTGGAAGTCTTTGATGACTGAATTCCTTGTCCACTCCTTGCAGCCCCCCGTAAACACTTAATGCAATAGTCACAGATAGTGTCGAAGTATTCTTTCGAAATATCCCCTTTTCATATTGTGTTCAAAAGTTGCAGGGAGTTTTCCCTAAGTGCTCGGAGAAGAATAATCTTCAGAATGTCCTTGTCTAGGTCACTATGGCCAGACCTCTGCAATATGTACTTGGATCGTTCCACACAGTCCTCCATGTTTTCGTCCTATTTTTGTGAAAACTTAACGATTTCCTCCTTAATGTCACGGGATTTACAATAATCTTGGTATTTTTCTAAGAAGTCTTCTTTCATCCCTTCCCATGAGGTAATCATGCTCCATCTTAAACCCATGAAACATCTCAGGGTTGTCCCCTTTAGGGTAGCAGGAAATATTTTCAATTTCTGAGCATCAACAATATAATTGTATCCTCAACAAACAATGTCAAATTCTAAGAGGAACGTATCAGGGTCTTCAGAAGAAAGCCCATGGAAACTAGGCAGAGCTGTTAAAGGGATGGGTCTCATCGGTGCATCACCTGTAGCGTTTCCGATCGAAAAATCGATAGAGTAAATTACAGGTGCCATAAATACCCTCCAATACTCACTTGGAATTTCGACTGGTTTTGCAGCTGGTTCTTGGAGTGATTCAGCTGTAGGAGGTTTCACCACACTTCATTGGTCCCTTGGTGACTCGAAATCCTTCAGGAATTCTCTCTCCAAATCGGAGTTGCTTAATTCGACTACAGAAGGTTTTACAACACTTCCTTGGCCTCATGGTGATGAAAACCCTTTTGGGATTTCTCCTTCCCAATTAGAATTACTCAGTTCTTCTGATCCTCTACTTGTTATTTCTTCCCCTTATGCTGATGGTAAGGATGTTTCCCCCACCGATACCCCATTTATTAAATCTTCCACCATTGAAAGAATACCTTCTGGTACCGTGGATGGCACTGGTTGCTCCACAGACTACCCTTCGGACTTCGTCTGAACTCTTACCCTGACAACAACATAGGATGATGCGTCAAATCTATATTTTTCAATGATCTCGTGAATATATGGCTTCCTTCCCATATCCTTTCATTTATTTGGGGGTCTTCCTCTGCCCCTCTTATTCAAATCCTTGTTCATACAAATTGTGAAGAAGGTTTAATCAAAGTAACAAAATCGCTTAGGATTCGGAGCAGGACAGATAGCTTCCTCCTCGGGCTGAGAGAGTAGGTTTAAACGGACAATATACCAAAAGAAAAGAAAAATCGAAGTTGAGGACCTAAAGTAGGGTAATCAAATACCCTCCTCAGGAGGAGAAGTTGGCCCTTCAGAAAAGAATCAAACAAAACAGAAAGCTGGAAACTATGCCCAGGACTTAGGGAAGGGTAGCAAAATGCCCTCCCCAAGATGATGGATCAATTTTAATAAAAATCAAAGCAAAAAAAAATAGCACACTATGCTCAGGGCTTGGAGCAGAGTAATAGATGCCCTCCCCAAGACGAGAGATCAATTATAAAGAAAAACAATAAAAAGCAGGAAAGAAAACACAAAGCACTACGCTCAAGACTTGAAGTAGGGCAATAAATTCCCTCCCGAGGACGAGAGATTGACCCTCAGATCAATTGCAAATCCTATTCTTGCACCTGTTAGCCTTCCCCGACAACAGTACTAAAATGTCGGTGTCCAGATATGAACAATGTTTAACCCTTTTTCCACACAAATTATCAACCCGAGGGCATTAGTTATTTCAAGACTAACACCACAGTATATGAAGGAGCAATCACATGACATGCTGTAGATCACAGGCTTAAATCCATAATGTAGAAATTATATAACTTATGTGTTATATATCCAAGATTCTCCTGATCACACACTATTTTAACTTCATGCACAATACTGTAGAATCTATTCCACCATTGATCATCACATGCGGAAATTAAATCAATTGCAATGCACACATGAAACCATAAAAATTCACACACATTAACACAGTTGTTTAACAAGAAAGCCTGAAGATGAAAACCCCAACTATCTGTATATAATATATGTCATAGAGATCATGTAACAATCCTCATACAAAGCTACACATGTCAAGCTCTCAGTACAATACAATTGCTACACACTAATCAAGCCCGATCTTGCAAATCCATGCACCGATCTTTGCCACCTACTACCCTGCCTCTACTGCACAATCCCTGCTAAATAATGGCTCTGAATGAGTTCGAATCCACCAAGCTTTCACTGCACAATCCTCATTGGCATCTCCATTGAGTGTTGGATGCAATCAATGCATCACTATAGTCACAACTGATAGTCACACTTGCTCTTTCACCTACCTCTCCACTGGTCTCCACTGAAACTGCCATGCAGTGTAGTTAACTAATGTATTCTTCAGTGGATTAATGAGTTATTATTTAGTGAATTAATTAAATAATTAATTCACACCACTCACACTAGTGTATTAATCAGTTAGAATAGATAAAACTAGCTCCGTGGTCTAGCGAGATTAAGCGGAATACGGCTCCACCAACTACTTCTGTAACTCCACCAAACTTTGTCACATGAGTTCTAACTGAAGTCTCCATGCAATAGCTCCAATCAACCCTCGGGAATAGCATAATTCCTTCTGTCAGCTCCTGTGCCACATCTGTGCACTTAACTGAAGTGCTCCAAGAGAATAAGTTAATGTTTAGAGTCCAAATATTATTAAGAGCTAATAATATTCGACATATCTATTTTTAGACTGGCAATCTAAAAATAGATTCCACCTAATATGTCTAAAAATAGAAGTCCATCTATTTTTCCAACTTGACCAACCATCCGCAAATAGCATCCTGCAACTCATAGAATATGATCGACATGTCTAAAAATAGACTTTGCGCCAAAAATAGCCCGCGGGCCCACTTAGTGAAGGCGACTCTTTCACTAAGCTCATCAACTTGTTGAATCACAACTCATAACACATAGACTATTGTAAAAAAAATTAAAATAAATTGCAGAATTAAAAAGACATTCATAGCAATTGGAAGATTAAACTGTAACAACATTAATGAAATCAAACTAAAACATGGAAACAATAAAAAGAAAGGAAAATGCAGCGCCTAATCAGAAGAGTGGGCCCAGCTCTCTGATCAGGGCTACGATAAACTTACGAATTATGGGTGAAACAACAAGATGATGTGCATTCAATTAATGGCAGAATATACTATTACAAAATATGTATGTAATTGGGTTTAACCCCCATTCACAGCCCACATTCCCTCTTTATACAAATGTTCTGGAAATCCTTAATTCCCTTCAGCAACTCCATATTTACAAAAATATACTTTATTACAAAGAAAACCTAATTTCCCAGAAAGAAACCATAAAAGGCCTGAAATAACGCTAGTGTGAAATAGAGTCTGTTACGCTGTAACAGAAAATGAAGATAGCGCTGGAAATTATGAGTTGTTCCATGACTCATGGCTGTAACTTTCTTGCTTTGGCCGAATCTGTAGAAATATCTGAGTTAATATTGAAAAATGGAAAAACCTCCATGACAATCACTTAATTAATCAAATATCCCATGAAAGGTAAAAGAAAAGGGTTTGCCTCATTCGTTTAATAACAATAATGGTACAAAGAGATAGAAAGATGGGATAAAATGGGAGAGAAAAGTATACAAAGACGGTACCCAACAACATCCTCATAATATTCCAGCCAACGTTCATCTTCAGTAAAGCCTATTTTTGTTGTGCAAAGGGGCCATACTAAGGCCGTATGAACTTGTATGATTTCTATACAGTGCAATATAGTAAGGCCTAGAGGGAGCAGAGCATAGATGAACTTATGTTGAGAGATCTGCAATGTGAAGGGAAGTATTATCTCTTTGTAATATTTTTTAAATATTGTAAATCACTGAAGCATAATAAGAACACAAAAGTTTGCAAGTTTTCCTTGGAGTTGGGATTTCTGGGTAAATTTCTAGTGTATTGTTTTTATGGCGTGTTTGTCTTTAGTTTTTCCGCTATGCATGCAAGTTAGGAAACACAACATAATATTGAATTTAAGTTAAAGTTTTAGTTTTAGTTTGCTTTAGATATTTAGTGTTTAGGTTTATGGTTTCAAGAAACTAACATGGTATCAAAGTGTTGTCTCTGATTGAAGTTCAACATCATTGTTTTGATCTTAGGAGTAGGATAAAGGCATAAAGAAGAGCACAATTCTATTTAGGCGTTGTGCTAGGGTTTCTGGCAACATGACCTAGGTTTTCTAAGCAGATCGAATTGCAGTATGGCATATTTGTGGCTGATATTTTAAGACAACATTAATGGGGCCTCAAATTTTTGTTCTTAGAGGGAGAAAATTGGTGTAGTGCTAGAGGAGCAAGGAGTTTTGGATTTTGTGGATAGTCCACTAGCCCAACCAGAAACCCTCAACACTTGGCTCAAAACAACAATAAAGATGCAAATGCTAGAAGAATTATCCTTGAATGATTTAAAGATCACATCATACCTCACCTATCTGACAAGAAGAAAACAAATACTATGTGGACAACCATCATAGGGTTGTACTAGGGTTTGAGTGAGGTCAGGAAGTTGGTACTCAAAGAAAAAATTAGAAAGACTAGGATGGAAAAGTATGAGTCTATGGTCTCATATCTCACTAGGTTCGCCTAAGTGAGGGATGAGCTAGTTGGTGTTAGGGATACAGTCTCAGACAAGGACCTTGTTAGTTTTTCATTTTTGGGTTTTCCCAAGACACGGGAAAACATTACTGATGCTATTAGTGGCAAAGAAAACCTACGAGGATGGGAGAGGTTGTGGAGTGACTACGCACAAGAGGAGATATGGAAGCAGACAAAATTTGGGTCTCACATAAAGACTGAGGAAGAAGAGAAATTTTTCCTAGATGGAAAAGGGGGAAAGGCCACGGAAATAAAGGTGCAGGAGGGGCCGATTCCAACTCCATAAGCGAGAAGAAAAATAGATCAATAAGATACAATGCTTCTCTTTCCATCAATTTGGGGCACTACTTTATGAATTGTCCAAACATGAAGAAAGGGTCCAAGGAGGACCAAGTGGTAGCATCAACAGATGTGGAGGAGTTCAATTCCCACTTTGAGATGGAGTTCTCACTCATATATTTCATGGGAATATTAGTGGATAGAAGTGTGTGGTTGATAGTGGAGTATTCTATCACATGATAGGGAACAAGGGGTATTTCAGATAGTTGACTGAAAAAGACCTGCAGTTCCACATAGAGGTGGGAGATGATGGTAGATACATCCCATTTGGCTTAATTCCCATTGTAAACATTTCCTTGTAATTATGTGACCATAAATTAAAAATGGATGAGAAAAAGGGACACAAATTCCATAGCTTGAGGAGGGAGATTGCTTGAGGATTTGGTTTTCATAAATATCAGTCATGGGTAGATTGAGTTGTTTTAATGGGATGGATTATGCCATCAATTAGTATATGTACAAGAGTACAAGGTCCATGCTTCCTTGGAGAAAGACACAATCAAGAGAGGACACAAAGTTAAAGGGGGATGACAACGTTGTTGAGCAGTTAATCCCAAAGAACATAAGTGAAGAGTGGGAAGTTGGATTGCAATTAACAAAAACGAAAGAGGGATATCATGGGGGAGACATGGCACGACCCTACATTCCATGAATTTTTATCAAAAAATAGTAGAAGGACAATGTTGGGGAAGGAGTGTGGACAAAGAGAGTAGCTAAACTGTTTGTGGATTGGTCTACATAGACCACGATGGAAATGGAACAGTTGGTTGGTTGCAACAGAAGGAAGGGGAGGCTGAGAGGCTCTTGGTGACATTCATTCATTCACAAATGGAAAACATTAACATGAGAGAAGAGGAAAATATTTCCTCATGAAAAGGAAGGGAACAAGAAAAATAATCAACAAAGAGAGAGAATTTAGAGGGAAAAACAAACCAAATGAAGAAGCACAAGGGGGTTTTCTCATGGAGGATATATATTAGTGGCCTGCCAAGGATTGATGAAGCCACCAAAAGTGGATTTCCTTGGGACTGAAGAACCCATTGTGAATTTTGTCGATTGATGAATCTATTGGCCAAGAGATAGATACACTTAGGTACTTGGGTGCTGAGGAAATACCAAGTGTGGCCATGGGTTGGGAACATTGGTTCTCGCATTCTCTAAATAAATACCTAAAACGGGTGATCTTTTTTCCTCCATGGTAGTTTATCTAGCTGAGGAACCTTCCCATATTGAGCTCTCTTCCTCCTATGGTTTTCCTAAGGGTTGAGGAGTCCACCAAGTGTGGTTTTATCTAGGAAAACACTCAGAATTTAGTGGACTGAAGAACCTATTGAATTATCAATAGTTTTTCCAACTGAAGAACCTTCTCATAGTTACTAGAAACTCTCCTCTTGTCACTAAGAGTGTCTTGTCGTGTGGAATGAATAAACCATTGAAAATAAAAGCTTGTGGATTGAAGAACCTAATGAATTAAAAATAGTTTGTCTAACTATTGAACTTTCCCATGTTATGATGAAACTATCCTTCTTGATTAGAGATGTGATTTCTTTGTGCTTAAAAAATATCCCTGCGTTAAAAATGACCGAGTAAAGGCCTAGTGATATGATAGTGGGGAAATAGTATTGAGAATAATTGAGGGAAGTGTGCCCCTGTGCACTTGATTACCTGATTAGCTAGTAGGAAAGGTGCGTTACCTTGGGAGACCTTGTTTAGTTTGGAGCATTGTTTTTACTTCATTGATTACTCCTCCTCAATATTTTGAATCTATTTTAGGGGTGACAACTGCAAGAAATAATTGGTTGCAACTTGTCTATGGTTGGGTGGGGAGTTGTAGTCTCGATCTCGGTTTTCAAACTTCCTATTATAGGATAAGTGTTTACTCAAGCTCTTGTATCTTGAACATTGTATACATGTTTATTGTGCTGGTTAAATTGGAAATCATAAGTTGAGGAATGTTATGTCCTGCATAAAAAAGTATGTTAGGTCCCTATAAAACTAGTGTAGCCCCTTTATTGTTATTGTTAGTGTAGCCCCCTATTGATGGTCTTGGAAATCCTTCCACCAAAGGGGTCACACCAATGAAAAGTCTCAATCAGACTTTGCATCATTTGGTATGAGATCTCTTCCGGAAATAAGGCTCGATTACCTTATGTTATTATAGATTTTCCTTCGATACGATGCTCAATTGAACAGAATTGGATCATGGACCTAAGTGATAGCTCAAAATTAAAAGTTTTCAGAAGTGTGTCGAACCTGAACGACTAGATAGATCTCGTCTTCCTGATTCTGGCGTCGTGAACGGTTCATAAAATCGACATCGTATGAAGAAGTTGTCGCAATTTGAAAAGTCCAGTAAACTGCAAATTTTGGACTTTAACCAAGTTTGAATTGGAATTTTGAAAAAATAAAAAATAAAAATTTCCAGGGGATATTCCAGGAAATATTCCTAGAATATTCCTCGAAATATTACTCGAAATATTCTGTATGGACCAATCAGTGTTTGAAAAGTGGCATGGTTGCATTGGTCAGTGGGTTGACTTTGTTTGAAGGTTGGCCAATGAATGGGTGACACGTGGCCAGACCTGAGGCTACCATGTGTCCTCGGGATGATGGTGTAAAATTGGTTTTGGACTCCATCGGAGTCGAACACAGGACCTCCCAGCCCACAGCGTCGAGCCTTACCAACCCGCCTATGCATGTTTCTTAACAACCTAAGGACTGAGGTTTGTATTATGGTTTAATGGTTTAAGCGTTGGGGGAGTGAAGGGGCCAGCCCCTCCCATAAGACCGCGGCCCCCTGAACCAAGGGCCTAAGCCCTAACTGCTAGCCCACGTATGTAGCAACGGTCACATGTTAATTATGTCCATATTCGTAAACCACAACGGTTATAAATCGTTTCTCCACCGTCTCCACCAGCCGCTCGTGAACTTGTTCACATGCAGAGGTTAGGATTAAATGCGATGGTTTTGGAGTATTAAATCCAACATTCAACTTGACCGCAGAGTTTTAGCACATGTACCCAAGATTTTCAGTGGTAACGGTTAATGCTAGCAGTCAGGTTGGCAGTCAGTTTAGAGCGCCCACCATTTTTGGTGCAGATTCCAATTTTAACTACAGATAAGTCCAGTTACTCCACATTTGGTGGAGCTTTTTTGGGTGTCACTGGACAATTTGAGTTTAGGCTCTATCTTGAGCTAGATTCGCCCAATTTTTGAGTGCCAATAATCAATTTCGAATATCTCCAAAATTCCAGACTCGATGGAGTGGGTTGCAAAGCCATCAGAGAAATTTTGAGCAGGTTTTTGCTTCAGTGAAGTTCAAGGGGCCACCAGGGCCACCAGGGGGCAGCAACAGTATGAGGCCTAGCCAGGGGAGCTAGAGGCCTTATTTAGAAATTAAATAGTCAATTTTGGATGTTTCAGATGTTCTGGAACTAATGGTGTGGTTTACAGAGCCTTTAGAGTACTTTTTAAGGCCGAGATTCTTCAGTGAAGTTCCAAGGCCCATTAGTGCCAGCGTTTTCCAGCAGCAATTCGGGGCCTAGCCAGGGTAGATAGAGGCCTTATGCATCAAACCAATAGTCATTTCTGACCATAATGAGAATTATAAATCCATTGATGGAGGTTTCAGAATATTTTGAGGACTTCTATAGGTCAATAACCCATCAGAGAAGTTTTCAGTGACCCTGGTGCCAGGGGTGTCGATAGGTGTTGGAGGCAAAATCAAAGCTGGCGGAGGCCTTTTTCAGTGAACCAATAGTCTATATTGAATATTTTTTGCATTATGAATCCAATTAAGGGATTTTTAGAGCTATTTTAAGACTTATAGAGCTCGAGAAGCTGAAGGGAAGTTTTGGGTAGCCTAGGGCAAACCATGGAGGAAGGCCTAGTTTGGGGATGCAGTGCTTGTTTTGAGCAAATGTTCAGTATAATTTTGGTGTCTAATGTGTCCTGGAGACAATAGGTGAGGTTTCAATGACAGTAAAATAATTCTAAAGGAGTTTGTGCCATAGAGAAGCTCAGTGTATCTCAATGAATCGACATAAGGAATCAAGTCTAAGGGAACCTAGAACTGTTTGCAGAGTGATGACAAGCATGAAAGGGATATAGATGGTATTATAAGCCCTTTTCTTCAGTTCAGTAACCATTGGAGTTAAGTGTGGAACTTTTAAAAGAAAATTTTCCAATAATCCCAAAGAGCCAAGTCAAGATGACAAATCTCAAGGAGACGTAGCTCACGATATTAGGGTGAACTCCTAGATTAATTTTGCTATTATGTGTGGATGTTTTATTGCTGCATTATATTGCTGTTACATATGTTTAATTTCAACAAAAACAAATGGACTTAAGACACTTGAAAAATTAAAAATCATACACCTCTTTCAAGCATAAATTCCGCAAATTGTCAAGTATAAGCTAGATCTTTTATTTGTTTAACTGAGTGGGAGGTTCTTGAAAAGAATAACAAGTTATCCAACCCATTTTCATATCATCAACACAAGATATTAATTTACGTGTATTTTCAGATGAACATGTGAGTATTTGTTGTGGAATTTTCAGTTGCAAAATTTATGGAGGTTCTTCTACTAGAGGGGAAATAAAAGTGAGCCTTTAAAAGTAGAGTGAGAATATTGATCTAGTAAATACACACAAGAATATAAATATGAATGAATCGTTGAACAACTAGTGAAATATTTCACACATAAGAAATGATTTTTAAAAGACATACAACACACCTTCAACAAGATAAGTACCAAATCCACTAAATTAGTTCAATTTCATTAGTAGAAATGAAAATAACATACATCACAAGAATTCAAATAGTAGTCTTACTATTATACATAATTCAATTCTATGGATAAAAATGAACTCCCTAGATCTAGTGGTTTGATCTAGAACAACAAAGAGAAAAAATTTCAATGTTTTCCTTAGAGATATTAGACTATGTAAAAGAGACCTATCTGGAAATCGTAGGAAGTCATCCTCTTCTATTCGCTTGTAAGCTCCAATCCTAGCTCCACATGCTATAAATGTAACTTGTAACAATGACTAAAACAAGCAAAGGAAATAGGATATCCACACAACATAATCCAATATATCTATTCAATGATTCAACATGGCACCGAAATACATAAGCATCAACATGACACAAGTATAGGAAAACATAGTGCTTTTTGTATTAATAGATAAATGAGAGAGTTACAACCATATATATAATTTGACTTTGTTCATGTCTCCCCAGTTGTCTTGTCCTTCCTTTTCACAAAGAAAACCTTCACACTCAAACCTAATGCAAATGGATGATGATTCCTTAAGCTCAAAGCAACAACATGAGGGCACTAGCAATCTCCAAAATTGAACCCAGACTCCATCGGAGGAATAAATTTATAAGGTAAACATGGTAGTTTAGGATTTACCAATCTATGCTTGAGATCCACATATGAGGGAGGATAAGCTCAAGGGATAAGAGATAAGATCACTAGAGTAGGATCTGATAGGAATTCAAGATCTCTATCCATGGTAAATGGTTAAAACCACCTTAGAAGCTTCTAGAAGGAGAAGATTGAAAATATTTTTTATTTTTCCCAAAATTCTAGAATTAGCACACTTGTAGAGTAGAGAACCCTGTGTTTATCAACAAAGATTCTCAGTTATACAACTTGCATCAAGTGCAAGTGGACATGCATTTAGGTTGCATTGGGATTAAAAACATGGTTTTTGAAAAGATAGACTCAAAAACTCAAACTTTTTGTAGAAGTGATGCTTAGGGATTTGCAAAGGGATTATGAAAAAATGTTCGAGGATGTTGATTGATCTGATTTTCATGCTTATTGAGCAAGTGTGACAAAATGGACTGTAACAGATTGCACCCTAATGTACAAAGTGATAAAAAGTGGCTACGGACTGAAGTGCTTTACCTTGTGAAAATTCCGGATCAAGAACAAATTGGTCAAGATCATCATCTGTTACAGTACATATTATCACCATGATATCATTGTTGAGGGAAGAATACCCATACTCAATATATAAGCCAATATTACATGTATAATGATTAAGAAGTCTCATCCACTGATGACAGAGAGTGGACCCATTCTTGTATGACTGTCTAGATGATCATGGCCATCATACTTCGTAATCTTGTATGCATCCTGAAATCACAACCCGAATGGATGGAACTAGATACATGGTCTTTTACCTCGTCACTCAATAGTACAAGTCCAACTATGCGAATAAATGAGTGAGTCGAACATGGTAGATACCATATGATTACTGACCAATGATGTAAGTCGTTAAAAAACATGAGAGAAACCACTGATGATGTTAATGGATCTCAAGGCATTATAGTACAATCTATGTGGCATGATTGAATGAGCTAAAATTGAACACCAAAAAAAATCTTCTGGTCCAAGAAAAATGATGAGGACTTGTCGCCGAAAGCAAGGAAAATTTCCATTGATGTATGCAAGCTCCAAGGTACCAAATTCTAAGTCAAATTCCTGGATAATGAGCTAATGTTGACTAGAAGCAACTTGTCGCAGGAGGGCCTTGTTGTATCTTTCATCAACGACATCAAATTCTTGGATAATGAGCTAATGTCGACAAGAAGCGACACGTCACGAGAGAGCCATGATGTATTTCTCATCAACAACACGAAAAACGTATCAAGATTTGAGACCTAACAATGTCGATGAAGAGTTGGTTCAAGAAAGAAAGACATGAAAGAAGGATTAAGAGTATTGTAGTAGTTGTCAACTGAAGGACTTATCTTGAACATATCAACAAGATTTTATGGAGTTGGAAACATTGAACCAAAACCGATTATGGAGGCTTTTGATATGGTGTTATTAACCAAAGAGACAAGCATATTTCCAAACCCAACAATCATGGAGATGAAGTGCAAGAGTGTCCTCTTCAAGAGCGACTTGTTGCCATTAATAGGTTAAGTACCTCGTTTTCAAAATTTATCCAAGCATCTTTGGTCAATACCTCTTTATTTTTGACAAGATTTAGGAGTATGACATATGATTTATCTATAATTTCATCCTTCGGATGAATCCTTATGAGTATTTTTAACAAACCCTAAGAAGGAGTGGTTCAGTCTTGTCATGTTCAATGAATCCAGCGTTGTTTGATGATTTAATGAGTCCAACGAAGCTGTAACTCAACTTATTTTTCATGTTTAGAGAGTTTTATAAAGAGGTGAAAAAGAAAAATCCAATGTTTCATTTTCGTAAATTTAGTCTCTTGAGTCCAAAAAGGCATAAAACGATACTCAGGAGAACCTTTTAGTAATGTTTGAATAAAGTATCCCTTTTTCGTAAATAGTCTATCCCAGTCCATAAAAGGGTTAAAATTATACTGAGTAGATGTCTTCTCATTTACTTTAATGAGTTTGAAAAGACAAGTGCTCGACAATATTTTCATGTTTAGAGAGTATGAAAAGATCTAAAAAAGGACTCCACCTGGAGGAACAAGTGGTATAAAGTGTAGAAATTGGTTCAAGTCATGATGTATCTATTCAAAACACATAGATATCAAGAGGTTGGCTAATAATACCACTCATCGCAATGGTTCCTCAGGAAAGGGTAAAAAACCAAGTGAAAGCGCATGATTGGCTGAGCAGATGGTTACGATGGAATGAGAAAACCAAGGCTCATCTGGTAGAAACATGCTGATAAAAATGGAAATCAAGAGGGATTGGATGAGAATGGTTTCATTTTTACACAATCTTGAAACATAATAAACTATGCTTGAAATTGGTTTCATTTTTACACAAGCTTGAAACAAGAGAAAAATCTATGATTAAGAGCAGTTCCATTTTTACACAAACTTGAAATAGAGAAAATTATGCTTGAGAGTGGTTTCATTTTTACAAAAGATTGAACAAAGGAAAAATATGCTTGAAATAAGTTTTCACGCTCCCACCATAATTTAAATTATAGGCACATGCCCCCACAAGCTTGATTTCATTCACCTAAGTAGACTGTTGATTACTAACAGGTGGACAAAATAAAGGTTCATTTATGAAATCAAGTGAAAGGATCGACTCAACATTTATGAGATCTAGTCAAAGAATCAAATTTAAGTGGATATGTTTCATTTTTTAATGATCTTGATACAAGAAAAAGAACTATGCTGAGGGTGCCTTGTGTGAAAATTTCAAAACTGAAATCCTATTGCAGCAACTAGAATTTATTTTTCTAATTTTTAATTATTTTAACAATCTATCTGTTACGACAAATATAAAATAAATAACACCACAACCTTCACAAATAAATAGTGCAGAATAAAAATAGCATTGGAATCTGAGAAAATCTAGCACACACACACTTAAACTTTACACAGTTATTTTTGGACAAGTGTCCCCGAAAAAACACAACTTGGGAAAAGTGGTGCAACAAATGAGGGTTTTATTATCACGCAATAGTGAAATATGAGTACAATCTATGGATTCCCGATTGGAAATCCAAACAACAATTAAATATGGCGAAAATTAACCAAGGGAATTTCTCTTCCTCCACAAGCAACCTCAACACAACTTTACCTCAAAAAACTCGTCCTCCTAGAACCTTTGCGTCAACTTCTGCACAGACCCTTAGATGTATAGCCCAGAACTACCTCTGATCAAGTCATTTTTCAAGTCTCTGCTGAGGAAACTAATTCTCTAACCTTCTAGAATACTTTTCCGGCCTCTAGCACCAGAAACAACCCACTCCTCAGCTAAATTGAATTTCTCCTCTTGAGGCACTGCTCAGCCCCTGCATAGCCTCCTAGAGAATAATTTTGTCCTTCTCTTCTGAATCCTTCAGAACTGGAAACTTCTCTGGAAAATATCTATTTTTCCCCTCTACCACTCGCTACTTGATCACTGGCTTGATCTCATTTCTGAATCACAAGCTACTGGAAGATCAATATGCCTAGATCATTGAGTCTATACAATTGGTGTATGCTCCATCTACCCGTCGAATTCTTCATATGATCCTTTGTTGGAGCACCAACGACCAATATTAGAATAATAAAGGTTATATATTAATTATCTATCTATTTGTGTGAGTTTCTAGAAAATTCTCACCCTATCACAATTAATATTGATTAATTAACCATATTCCCTAAGTTTAGACTTAGGAAATATTTAAAAATCGGTTAATAATCTAATTGAGCCATATCTAGGTGGAACTTCCAAAAAAGATTTCTGGGTTTTGGATATATCATGTGTTTTAACCTCTCCATAAATTTTAGAGACTAGAACACCTATTATGATACAAAAAATAACACTCCCTCTTAGCGAGGAAGGTGTTCTAGTGCGACACCATTGTTGCTACATCAACCTATCTTTTTATCACCTCTTTTCCACGCTGCCGATGCCTGGCCACTGTGACTAACTTCCCACCAAGTAATGCACAACTCTGATGTTGTATCTATGTTACTACTGACACTAGTGTATTACTACCAACTCTGCATCGACAATGCAACTCCCTCTCATTTGTTGTTGTTGCAACTGAGAAGCATCCAAAATAATATGTCCCTGATACAGAAATGGGTTCTCCACCATACCCATTTGTTCTTTAAAATATATTAACTTATCTCTCCCTAGAGATTTCGTGAGTATATCTGCAATCTACTCTTCTATGGGAACATATTGTAGTTGGACTTCTCCATACTGCACACAATCTCTGATGAAGTGACACCTGATATCTGTGTGTTTTGACCTCTCATGAAACACTAGATTTTGAAAGTGCTTGATTCAACTCTGATTATAACAATAGACACTTTTTGCCTCCATCCTCTACCTAAAAAATCTCACCAACAACTTCTGAAACCATATAGCTTCACACGTAGTTGTGCTTGCTGCCAAGTGAAGTCTGGTCTGATTTCTACAAAGTTCACATTATTAGTTTCAATTTATGGTACAAAGGTCTCAAAATCAATAGAATAAGCTACAAATGGCACCATTTTCTCTAAACAAAATTGTTGCAACCAAACAAAATCCTTGTTGCATGAGTGATTACCACTTACTGATATAGTTAATATCTTCTTCGTACAAAATTAATACATTTCCTCTAGTTGAATTTCTTTCATCTAGATCACTAGCATAGTCATTATCACAAAATCCTCGTACAATTGTTTCACTATAATCCTCAACTTTTCCATGGTACCTGATCGGAAGATCACTTATCCAACACAAATACCTAAATAATCTTTTGACAATAGACCATTACTCTTTACCATATTTTTTATGTATATATTCAATGCTCTCACTACATCAACAATATTTATTCAAGTACTTGCCATTTCATACGTCAAAGTACCTATAATAATTGCATAGGGAACATGGGCCATGCCTCTTATTTCTTCTTCTGTATTTTCACAACGATCAATATTTAGCCTTACTCCAACATGAATTGGTAATTTTTCTAGTTTATAATCCTACATGTTGAAATGCTCCAAAACTATTTGAATATAATTCCTCATGTTCACCCATAGTTTCATAATGTTGTAATCTATATTTATCTCCATTTGAAGAATGAAATGTGCAACACTTAGATCCTTCACATGAAATTTGGAGGATAGTTGCATCTTCATCACCATGATTTCACCCATGTGGATTCCAACCAACAAAATGCCAACATAATGTACTAATGTAAAAAGCACTATCCTCCTAACTTGAGATATACACAATGATCAACTCCACTTCTTACAAATCCTAGTTCCTAGATGTATGTGTCAAAATTATAGTACCACATACAAACGGATTATTTTATACTATAAAAGCACTTCTTTATGTTTCAAATCAACTTATCCTTCATATTTAATACAAATCCTTCAACCAGTTTCATGTAGATTTATTCCTCTAGGTCACCATGCAAAAATGTTGTCTTCACATCCAATTGCTCTATCCTTAGATCAAATGTTTCAATTAGATATGTTATTACTCTAATGGAAGTTAATTTTGTAATAGGGAAAAATATCTCATCAAATTTGTGTCCCTCGACTTTGCAATAACCTTCCACACCTATCAAACCTTGTGCTTCTCAACTTAATCTATTGAGTTCATTTTTTTCTTAATCACACACTTGCAACCAATAAACCTCCTTCTACCAAGTAATTTAACTAAGTCTCACACCTCATTCTTATGGAAAGAATCCATTTCTTCCTTCATGGATTTCCACCAAAATTTAGACTTTGCTAAGTTGGCTTATCCCCAAAATTACCTAGGTTCATTACGAATGGTAAATAAAAATAATAATAAAAAAATTAGGTGGGGTATACATTTCAATTTCTTTCCTTACACGAATAGAACTCATTGAAACTAGATTATATTGTTCCACCTCTCCAATTGACTTATTCGACTCATCTAATTCACTTTCCTCTTACTTTAGTTATATCATCAACTTGTATTTTCTTTTCTCCTTTTATAGAGTCTCTTCAGTACTAGAGTTACAACTAACTTCCTTGAAGATCACATCTCAACTATAAATTGTATTCCTTGTGACAAAACAAATTTTGTGCTTTCATTCGATCTTTGTATCCAATGAAAATATGTTTTAATTCCTTGTTATCTAGTGTTTCCCTCTTTCCCTTGAAACAAGGAAAAATTTCGCACAATCAAAACTTTGATATGTATGAGTGATGTCATTTTTCCAATCCATACTTCATATGGATTCTCGTTGACCAATGCTGATGGGGGAGACCTATCAACTTGGTAAAACATAGTGTTGATTGCATTTGCATAAATTTCTCATGCTAGTCTCACATTTTTGATCATGCTCCTTGACATTTCTATCAACATTCTATTCATTCTCTCAATGAATTCTTTCTACTAATGAGTGTATGGAATAGGTATCTATTGTACTATCCAATGTTTTTTTTTTCAGAATTTTTAAAACTCTTTACCATTGAATTTCTAAAACTCTAGTGAAAATTTAGACAAAGCTTCAAGAAACTTCAGACAAAGCCTATTTCCAATACTAGCAGCAGGCTTTTGCTTCACCACCTGTTATTATGCCTTCTCACATATCTACATCATTGTCTCTTCCTTTCATTCAATCATTACCTCTGCAAGTTTTCACTCCATCAACACCTTTACAACCCCCTCCATTAATCATGGCCAGATTCGCTCCATTGATCTTACCCCAAAAACTCACTGCACTACCTCAGAATTATGATCAAATATTTCCCCTTGTTGATGGAACATCAAAGGTTACTGCTTATCAACAAATTGTCAAAGTGGTTTATTTCATAGATCTTGAAGAGATTGAAAATTATGAAACCAAGATGCACATCATAGCACAGAGTTTCCCATGAGAGGTTAAAAATGGTTCCACTCTCTCACAGCTGGTTCAGTAACTGATTCACAACAGCTAATTGACTTGTTCATGAAAAAATGGGAGGAGAAGAAGAATCCATTGCAAATCCTAGCTGAATATAACGCCTTGAAAAGGAATCCTAATGAGTCTATTCAAGACTTTACAACTAGATTCTATAATATATATGATTCTATTCTTGAAAATATCAAGCCTCCTCCAGTCTTTCTTTACTTCATTACCCTAATGGCTTTGATCCTGATATGGCTTACTAGTAAGGGAAAGAAATCCATCAAATCTTGAAGAAATGCAGAGAAATGCAATGAGCGTGGAAGCTAATTTGATTATCAAAAAGTCAAAATCAAGACAAAAAAAGGGTCACTTTCAAGGAAGAAACATCTACTTCATTGGAGGGTAAGCTTGAAACCTTAATCAAAACCATGGAGAAGATGATGGATAAAATTTCCATCTCTAATAGAAAAGTTGAACCCTCCTTTAGAAATCCCAATTTCAAGGGTCAAAATAAAAAACCTCAATACATGATCAAGCAAAGGGAATAAAGGGATTAGGATCAAAAAATTCAGCAGCAAATTTTCACTCCATTTCGGAAAAAATATGCGGAAGGTCTTAATGAAGAAGATGAAGAAGATATTTCTGGCGAGAATCATTTATTTAAGGAAAATCATTAGCCTATTTTCCTCACTAAAGAAGATCATTTTTTTGCAGAAACTCATGCACCGGATGATCATCAATATGTCTTGTTAAATGATGATATGCAATAAGTATAGAAAGAATATTACTAGAGGCGATATTAGAATGCTATTACTCAAGTACAGAGACAATATGGTTTTAGGAATAGTAACGTTCCTATCATCTCCAATTAGAGAAAACAAAACTCTCAAACCGATACTCATCATAAAGAGATGACTAATTCAAATCAAAGAAAATCCAGGGGACTTGTTATTCCTAGTGTTGAGAAAGGAAATGAGGCTACTCCCAGCAGTCAAAAACAATATAAAAAAGTCCAGGATGGAGGACAAAAGAGGGAAATCATACACAAATATCATCTAGAAAATAAATATGCATCATCCAAAGAGGTAGAAAAACATTATGCCCTTTTTGGTCTTAAAAATGAAATATCTAAACTAAAAGTCTCCATTCCTTTAACTGAAATAGTCAATAATGACCAGTATAAGTTTCAAGTAGCCAAGTTTCTTAGGGTAGATTAGATGGCTGATATGGTTAATGTAAGTGATGATCACCCATAACTTTTATTTGGTCCTGTTGTTGATGTTGATTTATAAGATAGTGAGGTCTCTCTGTTTTATCTTAGCCTCAAAATCCATGATTTTATCCTCCATAACGCAATGCTTGATTCTGGAGAGTCTCATAACCTTATGCCCAAAGCCAGCATGGATAGATTATGCCTAGATAACACAAGACCTTACCATGACCTTTATTCATTTGATTCAGGTAGAGTGAAATTTCTTGGCCTCATTAAAGATCTAGTGGCGTCTTTAGAGAAAATCCCAACCAGGAATGTCCTCATGAATGTTGTTGTGGCTGATATCCCTCCCAGATATTGAATTTTTCTCTCTTGGTCATGGGGAGTGAAACTTAGAGGTACCTTGCAGCTTGAATTTTCATATGCTACCATACCGGTCTTTGGTCAACTCAGAAAACTATAGCGGGAAAGTAAAATGAAGTACATGATTAGTAGTAGAGAAAAGCCTAATAATCACTCCATACATGATGTTCACATGGATTTAGAGTCTTTTATCTTATTCAATGATCAATGTTCAACATCTTCAAAACATTTTATTGAAGAAAATACAAAAAATTCTGAGTTTTCAAATTATGTTTTAGAAATTGCAAATGAAGAAAATCAAGAAAAGATGCCAATTGGTTTGGAACCAAGTGCATCATCCCAAAAAAGAGATGAAATAGTGAAATGCACATAAATTTTTGGTACATAAAACCTTTCTGAAGCAACAAGTAAAGTTCAGCCATTCGATTTGCAACATCCCGATGAAGAAAGTGGTTTATGGACCATGGAATAAGATGGAGCCTTGGGTAAGCAAGGGGCTAGAATTGGAGTGTGGATTCACAGCCCTTTAAATCAATATCTTAACATTCCTCCTAATGTTCTAATTTTCTCTTACAATTTAGCATTCGACTGTTCGAACAATAAAGAAGAGTATGAAGCTTTGATAGACAGCTTGAAAATTCTCAAGCCTAGTTAGGTGCCAAGAAAATTTATGTGTATGGTGACTCTGAATTGGTAATTTAAAAAGTCAAAGGGGAATACCAGGCCAAGCATCCTAGGATCTGAGCTTACCAAAATGCAATACTAGATATCCTCAAGACCTTCACCGAGTATACTTTGTCATTGATTCCAAGGGACACCAATGTTATTGTTGATTCTCTTGCCACTTTGGCCAACGTGTTTAAAATTCCATTGTATCCCAATAAGAAGTATGAGATAAACATCAAACATTGCCCTATTGTTCTAGATAATGTTCAGTATTGCCAGGTCTTTCAATATGACAAACAAATCAGCAACTTCTTGCAAACGGAAGAGGAATTTGTGAATTTACAAATGGATGACCAATTTCTGAAAATGACCAAGAATTGCATGCAGTAGAAATGAAAGTACTTCATCTAAAATACAACTCCATTCATAGAGGTCTTGTGCCTTTGGAGGAGCGTTTTGATCAAGAAGATGTTGCACGCAAACCGACCATGCTGCCAACATAAGTAGGAGTGTGTTGGATGGATAAGTTGTTCTTGTGGACAAGACAGACCTCCCAAGTGTCCTACAGACAGCTAGCAACAAACAACCAAACAAAAACTATTTTCTCTAGATAACATTCGATTCAGAATTAACTACAATAGAGGTTTTGAAGACCTACCTGTAGTCCAGCACAATTCGTAATGATCTTCTTTCCAGTTGCTTGAAAGAGTCGTCTTCAAAGATCTGCAATCACAAACATGGAAAAAATCAATAGCACCTGCATAGGATAAAATAATTCACGAATTATATATCTATCAAGATGATCAAGGAATTCAAGAAATAAGATAATTAATTAAATAACTCATTGATAAAACATGATAAACAAGATACTTAATTAAAGAACTCATTGAGAAAAGGACATTCATTCGTATTATCTTTGATGAAGAAAGAGCCTTACAACCGTGTCTGCCTTGATGTCGTACAAGTCTTCCTGGGGTCCGGAATAGGCGTTTCCTTTACTCTGACAAGCTTTGCACTCTCTCAGCTAAAATACATATGGGTGTGTAATCATTCCCACGTAATGATCAGTTGAGAGAGTATGAGTCTATACAGCATTTCTCCTCAAAAATTCTTAAAGTCTAATTCACTTTCAATCTCAGTCAGTACCCTTGAAACTGAACCAAAGCTTCAATTTATACGAGAAGGAAAGTGGTTACAGATCCAAAATGGAAGGGATAAAGTCCCCTTATCAAGGGATTAAGTTCCAAAATCCAAGGAATAGGCTCCTTTTATGAATGAATGAATTTTCATGATAAAGGAGGGAGTGAAGCTTCGACTAGATAACGCCTTCTAGAAGCTTCCAGCTGGGAGAATATTCGACCAAGTGGGCTTCTAGAACTTACTTTTCCACTCATTTTACCTTTTAAGGGGGTCCACAATTTTAATACACAAAACATGTGGTAGGTACTGTATTTTTCCTTTACAAAAGGTGTGGTACCGTAGATAATGGCTAGGAAAAGTGCGGAGTTAGGTTTTTTATGATTTTTATGAGCTTTTCTCCAAATTCAGGACTTAGTTTAGGAACTTTAGGGTTGTAGACTTCTAAGGGAGTAATATATGAGTAATGATGAAACCATATAGACACTAAAACGTCATGGTGACAAATTTCAGTGTAACAGATTGCCCCCTAAAGCGCGAAGTCTGAGATAATTCGAAGAGTGAAGTGCTTTATCATTTCAAGGATTAGCCTATGGAAACCTCAGTCAGAACCCTGTAAAAACATTCAATGCAAAACATACATACATACATACATATATATATGTATGTATGTATGTATGTATAATCACTAAGGTAGGCATTCCCATACTCAGATCAAAACTAAGTAAACTTGTTATGATACAGGAATGATTTTAATATTACATCAATAGTGTAGACACAACATGGACACAACCATCTGTAATAAATAGTCTACTGCATAATGAATAATAAAACTCCTCGCAGCCTGAATGGTGGAAACTAGATCCAGGGTCTTGATTTCTGCTTCTCAAACTAGTACGATTCTATCCATGCAATTAAATGTGTCGAAATCGAATATGGTAGAACCCAATTTATTAGTAGTCAATGACGTGAATTGTTAACAAGTGTGAGAGAAACCACCAATAATGAAAATGGCTCTCAAAGTACTCAGTACAATCCATGAAATGTGAATAAGTGATCTGAAGTCGAACATTTCTCGGAATCGTTCAATCGAAGGTCAATGATGCAACCTATTGTCGAAGGAGAGAAACCTGTCATTAAGGCATGCAGATTCCAAGGTACTGATAGATTCTAGATCAACTTCCTAGATGATGAGCTATCGTCGATAGAAAGTGATCCGTCGTAAGCAAAATCACGACACGAAACCATAGATCAAGTTTTGAAGAAAGTTTTTGCAAGGACTGACTCAGGGATGGTCAATGCGAATGGAGACAAATGTTTGCATATGAATGGTTTTTTTGACTGTCCTCTTGAACACATAACGACACTGCAAATGGTTTGGTAAAAATTTCCCTAAGCTAATACCCAGAAACCGGCTGAAGACCTTCAATGTGGTTAGATTAACTGATAGGCAAAGAATTTTCCCAACCCAGGTAGAAGTGTGAAAAAAGTGTCATGTTCAAGAGTGGTATACTACTTTTAAATCAAAGTGTAACAAATGGATTCATTTTCTCTCTTTTTCCCCCACTATTTCTGGCAAGTACCTCTTTATTTTTTACAAGCTTGAGGAGGATAGAATTTGCTTGTTTATAAGCTCATCCTTAGGATGAGTCCAAATTAGTTTAAAATCGAACCCTAAGAAGGAGTGGTCCGTTCCTGTTTGTAATCGACAGGTCCTTTACTGTTAAATTTTAACGAGTTCAATACAGGAGAAACTCAGTGTTTTTCATTTTTAGGGAGTCCGAAGAAAAAACTTAAGAAAACTCCATGGGTGTACTTTTTCGTAATTTTAGTCTCGCAGGCCCGAAAAAGGATAAAATAATGCAGGAGAGAACTCTATTGACTATGATTAGTCAACGTATACCTTTTTCGTAAATATTCCATTTCAGTCTGGAAAAGGGGTAAACTTATACTGAAGGGACGACTGTTCATTTTCTTTAACGAGTTCGAATAGTCAAGTACTCAGCAATATTTTCATATTTAGAGAGTCTGAGAAGGGCTAAAAAGAGGACTCCAAGGTTTCGTTTTTTTTGTAAGTTTTAACGAGTTCAAAAAAGTGATAAAAATGTATTCATATGGTCGACTTTCAATTTAATTTACAAGCAGGAAAAGACGGAAAGAACTCGACATTTTCATGTGTTTTACGAGAATGAAAGATAGCAAAATAATCTCGGGATTTTCATTAGTTTAACGAGTCTTGAAAATAATAACCGAAATAGACTAGAGATAGGTTTCATTTTTACAAAATCTTGAAACAGAGAAAAACTATGCTTCAGATAGGTTTGTTTCATTTTACACAAGCTTGAAACAAAGAAGACTTTGCTTGAAAAATGTTTGTTTCATTTTTGCACAAGCTTGAAACAAGGGAAAAATCATGCTTGAAAGTAGTTTCATTTTTACACAAGCTTGAAACGTAGGAAAACTGTGCTTGAGAAAGGGTTTGTTTCATTTTTACACAAGCTTGAAACAAAGGAAAAATCATGCTTGAGATAATTTTGAATGCCTCCCAAGCGTAACTTGCTAGAGCACATGCCCCCCAAGCTTCATTGCATTCAACTAAGCAGACTACTAGTTACTAATAGCTGGATGGAATGAAGGTGCATTTACGAGATCAAATGAAAGACTCAACTTTGACTAGGAAAGGATTTGTTTCATTTTTTAACAAGGTTGACACAAGAAAAGAACCATCCTCATACTTGATTCAGTTTTTAACGAGGTTGACATAGTAAAATAACTATCCTCATGAGCTGATTCATTTTTTAACGAGGTTGACATAGTAAAAGGAACTATCCTCGTATACATGTTTCATTTTTTAACGAGGTTGACACAGTAAAATGAACTCTCCTCATAAACTACTATTTATAATCTATCAATCTACCTACACAACCCACTGATTCATTTTTAATGAGGTTGACACAGTAAAAGGAACTGTCCTCAAGGGTATGTTTCATTTTTTAATGAGGTTGACATAGTAAAAGAACTGTCCTCAAATCTACTCTCTACAATCTACCTACATAACCTACAGATTCATTTTTTAATGAGGTTGACACAGAAAAAAAGAACTTTCTTCATACCTAGTTCATTTTTTAACGAGGTTGACTCAGTAATAGGAACTATCCTCATACCTGATTCATTTTTTAACGAGGTTGACTCAGTAACAGGAACTATCCTCTGGCAACGTGTTTCATTTTTTAACGAGGTTGAAACAGTAACAGGAACTCTCCTCACTAGACTTATTTCATTTTTCAACGAGGTTGACTCAGTAAAATGAACTTTCCTCTTGACTCACTGATTCATTTTTTAACGAGGTTGGCACAGTAAAAGGAACTTTCCTCTTGACTAACTGATTCATTTTTTAACGAGGTTGACATAGTAAAAGAACTGTCCTCTTCAGTGACCTTTTCATGGCTTCCAAATGGAAGAAAAACAGGTCAAGGGACACTCCTCGATCATGGCTTCAAAAAGGTCTTCATTAGATGGAAGAACAATTATTTGGAAGGAACACATGACAAGGGACTCAAAAGGGATAAGAACATTGCGTTCAAATAATCCCATAGAGTTTTCCATGTCAATTACCAGATCTAAATCAAAGGAAGTCGAGCAAACAGTGAGAGGCTCGCTTGCATCGGCAACTGAAAACATGGGACTGGTCGCCACATAATTAACCCGTGGCGGGGTAGATACCACCTTAGTATGAGGAACATTTAGGGGTGTCTAATTATTGGTAGTCGAATCCAGACTAGTGAATGAAATTTGGTCAACAGTCACAATGTTTCCATTGTGAGGGAAAGACATCACGTGAAAGAGTGTCGATACAACAGCTTTCATTGCATAGACATAGTCTCACCCAAGGAGTAAATTGAAATCCAAGGGGCCTCGAACTACCATAAGATCAATACAGACAGTTTTACCTTCCAAAGTAATAGAAAAATTAGGAAGGATCCCTAAAGGTTCACTAATGGTTCTGTTAAAATCTTTAAGATTCTGCGTAACAGGCACAAGCTGAGGGGAAACCAAAGCTTTCCAAGCAGTTGAGGATAAAATACTAACAGAAGCACCTTCATCTACATGTGTGCGACGCACATTATTATGACAAGCCTGCACAATTATTTGGAAAGGGATGGAAGAAGGAAGACGAGGTTCTGTCAGTCTATTCCAATCAAAGGAAAAGACCTCGGTACTTGGAGGGGGTTCTGTAGAAACAAGTGAAATGCCCCCTGGCGTAGAAGAATCTAATGTAACAAGAAGAACCAGAGTGGTATGAAGTTCACTCTCTTCAGGGAGAGTGGGATTGACCTAATGTGAAATTGAATCGACCACTTGATCAACTAATGGATCATCAACCTGAGTGATATGAGTTTCACTCTTTAATGGAAGAGTGGGATCGACTGTACTTGGAATTAGATCAATCCCTCCATCAGTTGATGGTAGGTTGGGAGAAAGTTGACGGTAACCAGTTGGAAGTTCTTGCTATGGAACAGTAAGGTTTTCCAACAATTTTGAGGCTTCATCCATGTGAGGGAAAATGTGAGTTTGATGACTCCCTTTGCATAACTTACAAGGAAACCTAACTTTACCCTTTTTCCTAGGAACCTGAAAATCACTAGTTGATGGATCAACAGTAAGTTGATGAGATTTTTCTGACCATACTTCCAAGACTTTTGGAATACTAGGACAATTGATAAGGAAGTGGTCACCCTTACAAAGCCTGCAAGGGTATTTGGGTTTATGATGCATGTTGGAGGTTTCCTCAACACTACTAACACTTACAGCCATGGTTGACTAGTTGACTTCTTTCTTATCTTGCTTCTTCTTCTTCTTCCCTTTCTTCTTCTTCTTAGTCACTTGGTTACTAGCATCAAGGCTTTTACCAAGCAAAGAGGAAGAAAGGGAGGAATAAATATTGGGTGAAGAAGGTGTTAGCCACATATAAAAATTTGTCATATCAAATGGTGGCTAAATCATTTTTAAGCCTTCAAGAAAAAATTTTATGGCCAAATTGTGAGTTCTTAAAGTATTATGAAGATAAATTATCCTTTAGTTAATCTTCATTGCTGTTTCTCTCATTATCCTGAAAAATCTGTTGTTTGCAAGGAGAAAGACTGCTCAAAAAACCCATTTTTCACTTCATTTTTACCCCTCCTTTCATTCACAAAAAACTCATTTTTTATCCCTTTTTTCCTTCATAAAATTCCTCCATAAGCCTCTTTCAACCTTCAAAATCACTTAAAAACCCTTTTAAAACCTTTGGTCTCCTTCCATTTGGTTTGAAAATCTCCTTTTTCCTCTACCGGAACCCCAAGTTTGCCTTATAAAACTCTGTTTTTAAGCCAAAATACACTTTTTCCGTATAATATTTTCTTAAGCCCCCGAGGGCTTAACTCTGGTAAAGCCCCTCACTTCATAAGACCTTAAGCCCCGCAACCGGGCGCTAAAATGCTTAAAACCCTTTCCCGAACCCAACTTTCCTTTATTATTTCATAAAAACCCGACTTTTCTTTGATATTTCGTAAATCTGATAGTTCAAAGTTTAAATGAATATTAGTCGTCGATCTAAACCGATCAACGGTCATCGGCTCATCGCATTGCAAGTCTACTTCAGGTCCTCCCTTTTCTTCATATCCTTCAAAATTTGCAATGCGATCAAACCTCAGCCGTCGATTGCCCCTCTGATCTCACGGTCAATCCACAATCACATTGCAACTTTTCATTTTACCTGTTGTTTCCCCCCCCCCCCCCACCAATGCGATCCCGCGATCAATTCTCCACCGTTGATCTACTCTATTGTGCCCAGATCTAACGGCCCATATTACTCCATTTCCCAAACCTGCCGTTCTGCATTTTGCCTTCATAACTTAATCTCCACTATCGATCTAGTTTTAAGATCGACGGCTCTCACTCCATTGAAAATCGACAATCGCAACATTTCTTTATTTTGTTACCCTTTTCCTCCCGCCGATGTGATCCTGTGATTTAATCAGGACCATTGAATCCACAAGAACCGATGACCCAGATTTAATCGTGCTCCGCTCGTAGCCCTTACCATCACACCCGACGATCAAATCTCTATCGTCGATCATCCTTGATCCAATGGTCGATACTCCATCGCATCTCAAAAATCCCTTTATGCCTTCCCCTTTCCTTCTCCAACTTGCGATCCTGTGATCAAATCTGGGCCATCCATTCCAAAGATCCAACAATCCAGATCAAACCTGACTTCCCTTTGTTATTTCATAAAGCCCGACAATGTAATTCCTCAGTAAAGATCCACCGTTTATATTTGCAGATCAATGGTCCACATTTCACCCGATCTTCGCCCAACCCCCTGCATCATATTCCATTCATTACCCCAAGATTAAATCTGAGCCGTCAATCTTTTAGATCCTATGGTGTATATTCAACCCGATAGGCCCAACTCCTTTGGGACCTATCTCCCCCATCGATAGATCTCGACTGTCCATTCCTGAGATCCAACGGTTGGGATCTAAACCACCTTGACCCTGCCCACCATTTTCCGCCCGTGCATCTTATCCCATCGCACTCTCATTCCCACCGTTGGATCTCCCTGTCTTTCATCCAATGGTTGATATCCCATATCGCGTAATTTTGCGCCCAAACGTTAATGCCAAAAAATTACGCGATATGGGTGGTATTAAAAAGACACGTATCGGCCAGAGAAGCATATCGCATTTTTTTTTGAGAAATTTTGAAAGCACTTTGGAGCAGCACGAAACCAACAGTTTTTTCAGCCGAATCCACCTTTCCCCATCGCATTACATTTTCTCATTTAAATCTTCTTCGTTCGTTCTTTTCATCCAATGGCCCAGATTTTATCAAAGCCCCAAGTATTTGCTCCTTTGATTATTCCCTTGGCCATCTCATCAACCGTTTCCCACCGTCGATATACGCAGATCGACGGTCTTGATTAAATCTTTCCCCCAATTCATCCACCCACTGTCTGAACTCCCAAGTGCATTGCACGATCCTGACCGTTCATTACTCTGGATCGACGGCTCATATTACTCCCTCCCTTTCATTTACCATCGCTCACTCTCCCGAGCATTTCACAAATGTCTCTCCACCATCAGATCCTCTAATCCGACGGTCTTGATTAAAACCTTCCCCATTGCATTTACCCTCCACCTATTTTCGAAAAGGCTCTCCTCGCCTGATCTCCATTGTTCATCTTCTTTCATCCAATGTTCTGGACTTAATCTGACCGCCAATCACCCAACCGCCCCCAAATTGACCCCAAAAGGTGATCTTGGCCTTTGGTTGATTTCATCCAATTACCACGATTAATCCTCCCCTCCAAAGCAGCCTTTGACCTATTTTCGTTTGATTTTCCATAATTTTGTTTGTTTGTGCAAGTTTTAAAGGTTTCTCAATTGTTTTAAAAAGAAAATAAAGGGTCGGGGATGACGATCCCTCAGGCCACTATTCATGAAGAAGATCAATTTGTAGGGTTCACATCATGTTTTATCATGCCTCATGAGCACTGGTAATATTATAAAACCCTCTGCGCACTTGCATAAACAACAAAAACACAGTGAACTTTAATTATATAGAGAATATCAGTATTGAAGGGTGAGATCAAAGCAGAAATCAATGTAAAGGTTTTTAACACAGTTTTTTGAGGGGTTAAGGCATAAATTTGATTAATCAAAGGCCTGATCCATAGTTAAAGACAACATGAAGACCATAAAGGAAGATCAAAGCCTAATTAGGCCTAAAACACAGATCTAAAGTAAATTAAAGGTGTTTTAGGGAAAAACAAAGATATCTATCAGTTCGAGAAGCCTCCATTGCCACATTAGAGGCTAATTGAATCCTCTCCAGCTACCAAAATCCACCTGCAGCCTTAAAGCAATCGAAGAAGGCAGAGTTATTGCTTCAGTCAGTGATATTTTTCCTAAAAGACAGCCAGAGTTATTGCTAACTCGCCTCAAGAGTTTTTAGGTCAACAAAATCTGCCCAACAAGCTTAATACTTGATGAAAATAAATTAAAACAAAGAAAATATCAAAAATCTTCTCCATTGAGCCCCTCAAAGGCCGAGAAGCATTAAAATGTATTAATTGAGCCTAGAGATCTTTTCTCTCATCCCACCTCCTCATTTATTCTATAAATACTTCTGTAGAAGATGAGATAAGAGTTGTTCACTGCATATCTGTTGCCTCTAAATAGTTTTTTGAAGCTGCTGTAAGCTCTATTTGTAATTGAAGATACCTAAGTTGAGATGAGAAGTTTGAAGCTATAGAGAACCTCTAGACTTGCTGATTGTAATTGGTTTTAGCATCAAATACAAGCTGATTTATGGGATCCTGGTCTATGTTAATGGTGATGTTTTTCTTGTTGTAAATTGTTATTTTCTTTTTGTTTCCATTCTGTCCATTTTCTCTGATAAAGAACAGCAAATATAGAGCTAGGATTTACTCTTACAAGTACACTACTCTCATTGATAAGCTTTATCTTCATGTTTTCCTTCTCTGTTTATTTAAGAATGATTTAATACAGTCCAAGCAGTTAAGGAATGTTGGTGTTCCCATGTCTTACTATCTAAACTTTAAACATTGTTCTTGAATGTTATTTTCAGTTTATGCTAAGTAAAGTTGGACTATGGAAGTCTATGGTTAGCCCTGTCCTCTGGTTTTATCTCCAAAGGTTGTCTGAAAGTTTCCCTAAGAATATGTTGAAAGTAGGCTAGGTTCAAAGTCCTTACCTAATCTTAGACTATTCTTTGTTTATCTTAAAATGTTGTCTTGAAAAATTTGCTAATTAAAGAATGAACTAGGGAAGTCTATGGTTAGCCCTGTCCTCTAGTTTCTTCTCCAACAGTTTCTTTGAAAATTTTCCATTTGAATATACTAAAAGTAGGATAGGTTCAAAGTCTTTACTTGATCTTAAGCTATTTTATTTGTGTTTTGAATGTTTTCTATGGAAAGTGCATCAAAAGCGAGCTAGTTTCAAAGTACTTACCTGATCTTAGATTACTTTAATGTTTTTCTCAAGTGCATGCCAAAAGCAGGATAGTTTCAAAGTACTTACTTGATCTTAGGCTTCTCTTTTTTCTTCATTTGTTTCTTCTCCATCTCTTATTGTTTTCATTCTATAAAATCAACTTGAAATGATCCTTTGACATAGATGACTTGCCCCATGGACCACTCTTGAACCTTGTTGTTTCAATTAAATCCTATTATGACTCCATAGCCCAATGGATTGAAGCTTCTTCTCGCCTATCTAATTAGCTGAAACATTCCTTCACTTTCATACACCTTCACCCTTCATTTAGACTTCCTTCACCTTCATATATCTTTTCCCAACCAAAACAAAAAAAAACCTTTCTCTTCATAACTAGCCTAATATCATACTAAAAAGCCTTAAAGATAAATCAATCTTTGCACTTATAGAGAGATCCCTCTCTGGATTCAGGAGGGCTAGATCTTATAATCCCAAAGTGGTTCCAATGTTGTCTTTCCAGCTTTAGTCTTGCCAATCTACTAAAATTATAGGGAGCCAACATTTCTGGCGACTCCACTGGGGACTCTGAGTCAAATTTAATCTTAGACACCCTTAGAACCTCACAAACCCCTTGAGTACAAGTGGCCCTCTTCAAGCACTACGAAAGAAAATGGTGATTATGATAAAACTTATTTGAATCAGTGACAAACTAAATAAACCTTAGGATTCTCACAAGAGCTTATCAAACCTTGAAAAAATCAGCTAGCTTAGCCATAAGAGTAAACTCTCTTTGTCTCATCACCCTAGCTAAGTGATTGAAATAGATTTAGGACACTCTTAGAACCCATAGGACTAAAAAAAATCAGAAAACCCAAAAATATTTCAGATTGGTTTCAAATAAACATGGTGGTGGACCATAAAACATTTTACCTCCAAAAGAGCTAAAAATTTCCACCTGGTGACTCCACAATCCTAAACAAACCTTAAGACTCCACTGGGAAACCCATTATCATCATAACATCATATAAAATCAGTTAAGAAGACTTTAAAGATTAAAGTTTTCTTGTTAAAAGATCAGTTAGCCTCCTAAATATTTTCATATCTGGTTAAAATTTTCCTATTATTGGGTCTGAAAAATAGAGGATAGTGGCTTCTAGAAGAATTCATACTAGAGCCTATCCTGACCCAAACCCTCCTGAGATAGTTGACAATCCTGAAAGCATACTTAGGAAGTCTCCTAAGGCCAAATATTCAACTATTGTCAGATCACTCCATAGAGCTAAGTATGTTCTTGAAAACCTTGCAGCTCTACAAGAATCACAAGTTGACTTAAGAAACCCATTTAGAACTAGGTCACTTGATGATATAGATCAGATAGATTTAGAGCCTTCACTTTCATCCCAAGATAGAAGTGAACATCCTGGTAGTAGAGAAACTACTCCACCTGATTCACATTTCCTACTTAATTTTGGTTTCTCTCATCCTAGATCTGCTCAACAATCTCTTGCTGGTCCATCCACATCTGTTACCCTTACACCCACTGTTCAAACCACATCAATCCATCAAACTCCTCCCATTTTACATCCTCCACCTGTAAACCCCCCATTTTTCCCACAACCTCATATCATGGCAACATGGTATTCCCCTCTAGTCCTTCCTTTACCTTTAGTCAATCTTCCACAGGACTATCAGTCCAAAATACCATTATATGTTGCCAGTGGTTCTACTACTACTTCACAACATGTGAAAAATATGAATGACTACTTTGACAAAAATGAGATTGATGATGAAACTGTCAAACTTAGATTATTTGCTTAAAGTTTATGGGGAGAAGCAATAAAATGGTTCAAAGGCTTAACCCCTCACAGTTTTAATGATCTCCAAGCCTTCCATCAATTATTCTTAAACAAATGGGAAGTTAAGAAAAACCCTCTCCAAATACTTTCAGACTACAAGAATCTCCAAAGAAACACTGGGGAAAGTGTTCAAGCTTATTGCACTAGGTTCAATAGTGTGTATAATGCACTTCCCCCAGATCTGAAACCTCCACAAGGCTCAGCTTTAAAAAAGTTCCCTAAAGGGTTTGATCTTGAAATGGCCTATCAGCTTAGAGAAAGGGATCCTTTGACTTTAGAAGATATGCAGAAAGGAGCTTTAGCTGTGGAAGTAAATTTGATGGAGAAAAGAGCAAGAATGAGGAATGAGAAGAAAGTATCCTTTAGAGAGGAATCTACACCTTCCACATCTAGCTCAAAAATGGAAATAATGATGGAGGAGATGATCAAAAAGATGATGATACTTGAGAGAGCACAACCAAGTCAAAATAAATCAGCTCCTTAAAACAGGAACCAATCTCAAAACCAAAATCAGAATTTCAGGAGAAATCAGCCTCAAAACAGACCAAGAGACCCTGATCAGGAGATTATACCTCCTTTTCATCAAAATTATGTATGTGAGGTTGAAGAAACAATAAAACAAATAGAGGAATATGACATAAACATGTTGGGAGTAGACAATGATGATTTTGAAGTTCATTACAATAGGAAACAAGGTCTATACACACCCTATGATGATAAATGAGCAGAAGATGAGTTTTATTATCAAGAATTGGAAAATGTCATCATAGAAACCCCAAAATAATATGACCTTCGGAGTAAAAGAAATCAGGAAACTCCCAAGACTAAAACCTCTGAAAATTCTACAAAAAACAGCCCTGTAAATAAACCCAAAGTTACAAAACAGAAAGAAAAAACAGTGGCTGGAAATTCTGATAAAAACAAAGTAAAAAACACTCAAATTAATGAAAAATAGAGTGCAAATTTTAGCAGCACTAGTACTTCAACTAGTGCTCCTATTAAAAAAAATTGCTCCAATGTAAATAGAGGAAATCAAAAAACTGATTTTGCTGATAGAGTGGCAGTTAATAAGGCTAAAACAAGCATTTTAAAAAATCAGATGCCTTTTAGTCTGGAGTAGGAAATTTCCAAAATCAAAGTCTCTGTTCCTCTCACTGAACTAGCTACCCAAGATGTATATAGATCCCAAATTTTGAAGGCCTTTAACATAGAAGAGAATAATGACACTTTCAATCTTAATGATGACCAACCAGAGCTTATATTTGGTCCTAAGATTGAGGGTAGATATCAAGAAGGACCAGTTCCTCATTTTTATGTTAGTTTAAAGATTCATGACAAAATTTTACACAATGCTATGCATGATTCAGGGGCCTCTCATAACTTAATGTCCAAAGCTGTAATGGAGAGTCTAGGCCTTGAAATCACTAGACCATACAAAGATCTTTACTCCTTTGATTCCAGCAGAGTGAAATTTTTAGGTTTGATCAAATACCTCTGTGTAAACTTAGCACAAATTCCAGCCTAGTGTTTAGTAATGGATATTGTAGTGGCTGATGTCCCCCCCAAGTATGGTATGCTGTTATCAAGATCCTGGGGAGTTAAGCTACAAGGAACAATGTAAATGGATATGACATATGCTACCATCCATATTTTTAATCAAACTAGAAGACTTTATAGGGAATCTCATATGCAATACATGGTTACCAGCTAAGAGAGACCACAAAACTCTCCTCTTTATTATGTACATACAGGCCTTGATTCATTTATCCTTTTCAATAATGAAACATTCAGTGAGCAAGAAACCTTAATGGAATTAGTGGCAGATATAGAAAAAGAGGAAGACAAGACAGAAGTGTCAACACAGTTTGCCAAATTAGAAAATCACAGCAAACAAATCGTAGGTCTAGAACTGCAAATCAGTCATCCATTGCTTTTCAACGTTGAGAGTCAAGAGAAGAGTCCTCAACACAATGAAAAACCTGAGGAAATAAAACAAATTCAACATAGTGCTGATCTACAAGAACAATCCAAAAGCACACTAGATGAAGAGGATAGTAGTCATACTAGTGAATCTGAAACTAGTCCTATTTGAAGTATGAACGTTGATGGATCTTGCACTAAGAATGATGCAGGTGTAGGAGTGTGGCTTCACAATATAATTAACAATAATAATGAAGGGCATTCCTGCAAATTAAACATTCAATGCACCAATAACATAGCTGAGTATGAAGCCCTCTTTTTAGGCCTACACTTATTGAAGAAATTAGGGGCCAAAAGGATAAAGGTTCATGGTGATTCTGAACTAATAATTAGGCAAGTGAATGGGGAATACACTGAAAAACATCCCAGACTTAGAGCCTATAGAAATGATGTCGTGGATTTATTGAAAACATTTGAGGAATTCAAACTTATCTTTGTCCCAAGAAATCAAAATATTGTTGCTAATGGTTTAGCTTTTGTTGCTAGAACATGCCTAACACCTTATGAAACCAAACAATGCACAAACCAAATCAAATTTAGACCAGATGTCCCTGACAATGAAAAATATTGACAAGTGTTTGATGGAGACAAACAAATAGAAGACTTCCTGCAGTCCAGAAATGAATTTGAACTACCAAGTTCAGATTCAGAGTATGAAGATGACTGTCCTAGTGGAGAAAATCTACTTGATGAAGAATAAAACTCTCCAAAGATTGCTGTTATAAATTTGCTAGCTGATAAAGTTGAACATAACACAGAGACTAGTGCAGATTTAGAAAAAGAACACTTAGAAACACTGCAATCTAACACTCAAAGTTTGCCAAAAGGTCTGGTCCCATTAGAAGAGTTGTTTGATTCTTGTTAGCCCCCCTATAAATTTTTTGACAAGCAAATAGGGGGCTAAATTGTTTTTGAGCCTTCAAGGAATGCATTTCCTCTGAAAACACATCATCCTTGAAGTCTCCTTGTGCCTTTTATCCTTTGATAAATTCCCCTCTGTTGATTCCTATTATAAAGCCTCTCTGTTTGTGGAGAAATGCCCAAAGGCCCCCTTTTCCCTCTTATCTCCTCCCCACTTAGATTCTAATTTGTTTCCCATTCTATTTCCCTTTTTTACCTTCTCAAATCCCCTCTATATCCTTCCCCTGCTCTTTGTTGGCCGTATTCACCCTTATTCCCTCTTTCGTTACTCTTCCTTGGCTTTGAAATGCATTAAAATGGGCCAAAACCCTCTTCCCACTTTATAATAGGGCTCAGCCCCTTTCCGCCAGCCCTTTGGCTATTGTCCCCATGTAACCAAGCACTATGACTGAGCGCTACTCCTTAAAGTGCCCATCGCAAATCGCAGATCGCATTTTTGCGTGTTGTGTTTGTTAGATCCATCGCAAATATTTGCGATGCGATCTGATCGCGTCGCAAATATTTGTGATGCGGTCGACTGATCGCGCCGTCGCACTTCCCGCCCATCGCAAATCCTCTATCGCACTTATCGCTTATCGCATTCTCCCTCCGATCACATCTTCCTTCCCATCGCAAGTCTGCCCCATCGCAATATCGCAATCGCAGATTTCTGTGTGGTGCCACTCTCCGCCATCGCATTTTCCGCTCTTGCGATTTGCGATCTCCGTACCGGGTCCCACCTCCGTGGCTCCACTTCATTATTTTTCTCTGTTTCCCTGTGTTATTCGCCCAAACATTTAGTCTTTGGGTTTTTACACTATTAACCATTTCTCCCGCCACTCTCTATTGTTTTCATTACTCTCAACTGTTCCGCCACCATTCCTCTGGTCTCCGAAGCATTTCTTCGCTACCACCGCCCAGGTTTGCAACAGGTTCATTTTATTATGCGGATAGCGCAGAGAGGCCAATTCAGCGGCCAAACGAAACAACAGAGATGGATTTGAGGGATTAAAGCCGGTTAATTGAAGATTAACAATTATAATCCTGCATTCAAAGGAAAAAGGCTCAGTTTGAAGACTAATGAGCGCACCAGCAAATCATAACCGCGCTACCAAATGGCAGAGTACTCTTCTCTCAGAAGGACACCTTCCCACAAGAAATCTCCATGCCTCCTCGAGCCCTGAAAAGATTAATTACACTGACTGAAGCCCATTTAAGACAGTCAGGCAGCAGTTATGGAGGTATGGAGCGGCCTTGCAGACTTTCGTCCAGTTCATTTATTCCAGAATGGCAGCACAGAGCTCCAGACGCCATAAGAACTTGAAGAACATATCAGAGGTCAATCTCGACCTGACAGAGGCTACCAAACAGTCTAAAAAGTACACACAGCATCGCAGTTTGCCATTAAGCAGAGTGGGCATGAACTCTTTCTCCACTCTGTCTTAATGGGACTCATTTAATTGTTCACCGACTTCTGTTTCTTCCTCTTCTCCTATAAGAACCCACGGGAACATATTGTAAAAGGTTGTTGTTCAGCTGTTGGGCAGTTTGCTGTTAGAGGGATTCATTCTTGACTGTTAGAACAATCATGGGAGGGAGTAGCAGAGTAGTTGTATGTAATAGGCTGGGAGGAGAAATTCTGGACTGTATTAGCCATTGAGCTCAGTGTACATGACTGGTTTTACATCAATTAATCAAAACACTTTTCACAGGATCCAGGTCTATTACTATTGGTGATGTTTTTCCTAACTCTGTTTATTACATTTTCATACTGTTTCATGTTCTTCTGGTAGGCAACATAAGCATAACATAGGATTCACCCTTGCTAGGTGCCCTATGTTTCCTGCTCTCCCTACCTGTAATGTTTTCTGCTTTATGTGTTATCTAAGAGCGAAGTCATGCGGTTTAACCAGTGCAGTGGATGTTATTGCCTGCTGGCTGATGTATGAACTTGTGGGTTTGCTACTTGGATGTTTCTTCGTCAATCTTATCTCTGTTTTCCCCTTGGAGTTGCTAAAGCAGACCTGGAGTTAAATGACCTCTGGTCCGATCTATAAGCTGCCCCTTTGTCCACCTTTGAGAGCTGCCTTTGAGTACGTCCAAGCAGGTCTGGAGTTAAATGACCTCTGACCTGATCTATAGACAGAAAATTGGTTGTATTTCCTTCTTCCACTTTCTCTCCTTAATGTTCCATTCCACCATCTACCTAAAAGATCATTTAGTGTAGATGACTTGCCCTTTGATTGCCTTGGCTAGTGGATGCAAGTAATTTTCTTTCATGACTCCATAGCCCAATGGATGGCACTATCTTGGCCTATCCTCTTTGCTGAAGCCTCCTGCTGTTTTGTTCCTTTTCTCCCATTACTTTCTCAGACTATGATATCCTAACCAACCCAGCAACCCTTCAACCAAATCATTTTAAAACCCCCTTTGTGCTTCATAACTAGCCTAACATCTCATTTTGAGCTTCAAAGACATATCATTCTTAGCTCTATTTGGAGAGATCCCTCTCCGGGTCCAGGAGGGCTAGATCCTAGGGCCTAAAAGTGGTTCTGATGTTGTCTCATCTTTTGGTCTTGCCAATCTGGCCAAAACATGGGAACCCCAACAATTCCAATGATGTTGCCAAGAAACCAAAACTAGAGCCTGTTGAAACTGAGGTAAAAGAGTGTAATATAGGTAGTGAACTAAAACAAAAAATGATCAAACTGTCTAAAACTTTACCAGCTCACATCAAACTGAAATACATTGAGTTGTTTAAAGAATTTTCTGATGTATTTGCATGGAGTTATGAGGATTTAAAGTCCTATGGCACAGAGATAATCCGGCACAAGATACCCCTCAAAGAAAACCAAAAGCCCTTTAAACAAAAATTGCACAGAATCAACCCTGTTCAATTACCTTTGGTTGAGAAAGAAATCAAGAAAACGTATGAAGCTGAAATTATTGTCCCTATTAGATATTTAGAGTGGGTGTCTAATCTAGTGTCAGTTAGGAAGAAAACAGGAGAAATAAGGCTTTTTATTGACTTTAGGAACTTAAACAAAGCCTCATTAAAAGACAACTACCCTTTACCCAAGATGGATCACATTTTACAAAGGGTAGTTGGTTCTAAAAGAATTTCTTTACTTGATGGCTTCTCAAGGTACAATCAAATTTTAGTACATCTTGATGATCAATTAAAAACAACCTTTACTACACCTTGGGGCACTTTCATGTATATGAAAATGCCCTTTGGTTTAATGAATAATGGTGCTACATTTCAGAGAGCCATGGATATTGCATTCTCGGAAGAATTAGGCTATTTCATCATTATTTACCTTGATGATATCACAGTTTTTTCCAAAACAGATGAAGAACACCTAGAACACTTGAGAAAAGTCTTTGAGAAATGCAAAAAATATGAGTTATCTTTAAATCCAAAGAAAACAATGTTTGGTCTCCAAGAATGTAAACTTCTTGGGCACATCATATCAAAAGAGGGGATAAAGATAGACCCAAAGAGGATTGAGGGTATATTGCAAATCACCCATCCTAGAAACATCAAGGAACTTCAATATTTCATTGGAAAGATTAATTTCTTGAGAAGGTTCATACCCAACTTGGCTGAACTCCTTAGAAACATAACAAACATGCTGAAAAAGGAAGAAGGAGTTAAGTGGACCTTCGAAGCAAAGAAATCTTTTGAACTGGTAAAACAAGCATTAACCAAAACACCGGTTCTTATAAGTCCCGATTTTACAAAGGATTTTTTCATTTTTTCATTTTCATCAGAACAAAAAGTGACTACTGTCTTATTACAGAAAAACTCAAAGGGACAAGAGCAGCCAATTGCATTTTTTAGTAAGGCATTGAGAGTTGCACCTCTGAAGTACAATATCATGGAAAAACAAGTCTTTGCCTTAGTCAAAGCCTTAAAAGACTTCAGAGTTTATATTTTACATTCCCACATCATTGCATTTGTGCCCAATTCAGTTGTAAAGGACATTCTAACACAGGACCCAGATGGAAAAAGAGGAAATTGGATAGCTGTGATACTTGAATATGATTTAGAAATCAAGCCCACTAAGCTCATAAAAGGCCAAGGACTAGCAATATTAATGGCTGAATCTAATTTTGAAGCTCTTGATATAAACATGATAAATGTATTAGATGAACAAGAGGAACTGTCAACTCCCATTGTTGAAAATCAGTTTATGAATTCCTCTTGGTATGTTGATATTTTGTATGTTTTGCTCAATTTGAATACACCTCCTGGCTTGTCTAAAACAAAGGCAAGATTTTTAAAATTAAAAGTTGTAAATTACTGCATTTTAGATAAATGTCTATATTGGAAAGATGTTAGTGGATTATTGCTTAAATGTTTGCCTGAGAATGATGCAGATAAGATCAAGCATGAGTTGCATGAAGGAAAATGTGGAGGCCACCTCTATTGGAAGACAACTGCCAATAAAATCCTCAGAGCTGGTTACTTTTGGCCCACCCTCTTTCCAGATGTCCATAAAATGATTATTGTTTGTCATAAATGCCAACTCTTTGAAGGAAAAAGAAAATTTCTTCCCTTACCCTTGCATCCAGTCACTGTTGAAGCTCCTTTTCAACAGTGGGGTCTAGACTTCATAGGAGAAATCCATCCACCTTCATCTGCCCAACATAGATGGATTCTCACTACAACAGACTACTTTACCAAATGGATAGAAGCCATCCCTTCTAGGCAAGCCAATGACTCTGTCATCATAAAATTCCTTGAAAATCATATCCTCTCTAGATTTGGCTATCATAGGAAGACTATTACTGACAATTCTGCTACATTTGGATCCAAAAAGATGGTCAAATTCTGTCACTAATACTAGATTACATTGGGCCATTCTACTGCTTATTACCCTCAAGGTAATGGACTGGTAGAATCCTCAAACAAAAGTTTGGTGAACATAATCAAGAAGTTGCTGGAGGATAATAAGAAATCTTGGCACACAAAGCTAGTACATGCATTATGGGCTGACAGATTAACACTTAAGAAATCAATTGGAATGTCACCCTACCAGCTTGTTTATGGAACAGATGCAATTTTTCCAACCAGCCAAGAAGTTCCAGTCATGAAGCTGATCCAAGAACTACAATATGAAGACAATGACATGATCAGAATAATTAATCAAACTATACATCTTCAACAAACCAGAGAGGAAGTCTACAACAGAGCATTACAGAAGCAAGAAAGCATCAAGAAGTTGTTTGATAGAAGGACAAAGGCCAGTGATTTCAGCATTGGTGACAAAGTTTTAAAGTGGGATTCCAGAAGAGAAGACAAGGGCAAGCATGGGAAATTTGATAACTTATGGCTTGGCCCTTATCTCATTCTTTCTACTGCTAGTAACAATGCTTATCTTTTGCAAGAATTGAATGGAGTTAATATTTTTGGAGGTCCTATCAATGGAAGGATGCTCAAACATAATTTTTTTTGACCATATCAGTTTGGAAGCCTTTTTATTTTTCTCATTTTAAATATCATATCCATCATTGCATTCAAAGTTGAAAAAAGAGAAAAACACAAAAACAATAGAAAGAGAAAAGAGGGTAGATTGTAAAAACAAGGAAGGTACAGCCCCATACCAAAAAAGAAACAAAATATGAAAGTGTGCAAGCTCAAATGCCATTCCTAAGAAACACACTCCTAGTTAGTCATACAACCTAATCATGACTAATTAGTTTTCAATTTACTTCTGATAGGTTAGTGAATTAGATTTTCCAAACAACTCAATCTTGGCTTATCATTTAGGTAGATTAGGATAGAAAAATAAAGGTTCAAACAAACTAAAAATCTAAACCTATGAATTCCAAAAGAAAGAATGGCTCTAACTAGATCAAATCTTGAGCCAAGATAGAAGTAAACTGGTTCTGATATGCTCAAAACTTGAACCAGTTAACAAAGAAAAACAACTCAAACAGGCCTAAAAACAGAGCTGAAGAAAAGAGAAGGATGTTCTTAAAACTTTCAGATCTTAAGTCTTCACCATTTTGATTTAATTTTCTGCAAATAAGAATCTATGTGCAGCTTGTTTTTATGCCATAGATCAACAACAAGTTAGAGTGTTCAATCCTAGCTTGTTTGCTTTTAAATTTCTTGTTTTAGAATTTAGAGAATAGACTCTGTCAGACAGTCTAATCCTGACAGAGTGTAGTTAGGTAGAGAAGCTTATGAACTCAAATTCTTAATCTGAGTTCATGGAGAAATGAGGGTAGAAATAGAATATTTTTATGTTTTCAAAAGAATAAAATGTTTGTAAAAAGAGTTTTCCAATCCAAATGCGCTCTGAAAGAAGAAAAAATGTTAGATCATTAGGATTAGGTAGGTAGAAATATTGTTTTGATAGAATTCCATTGTTTTTAATGGCTACTAACATTGTCAGAGAAAAAGAAGATCAGAAAAGTAAAAAAAGTTGCAGCCCAATGGATGAGGCATTAATCAGCTTCCAGAGAAGACATGTCTGAAGTTCTTGACACCTTCAAGAAGGTGCAATCCCCATGTGGAGCCACTGTTAGCCACCTATAAAAATTTGTCATATCAAGTGGTGGCTAAACCATTTTTAAGCCTTCAAGAAAAAATTTTATGGCCAAATTGTGAGTTCTTAAAGCCTTATGAAGATAAATTATCCTTTGATTAATATTCATTGCTGTTTACCTCATTATCCTGAAAAATTTGTTGTTTGCAAGGAGAAAGACTGCTCAAAAAACCCATTTTCCCTTCATTTTAACCCCTCATTTCATTCACAAAAACTCCTTTTTTATCCCTTTTTTCCTTCATAAAATTCCTCCATAAGCCTCTTTCAACCTTCAAAATCACTTAAAAACCCTTTTAAAACCTTTGGTCTCCTTCCATTTGGTTTGAAAATCTCCTCTTTCCTCTATCGAAACCCCAAATTTGCCTTAAAAAACTCTGTTTTTAAGCCAAAATACCCTTTTTCATATAATTTTTTCTTAAGCCCCCGAGGGCTTAACTTTGGTAAAGCCCTTCGCTTCATAAGACCTTAAGCCTTGCAACCGGGTGCTAAAAGGATTAAATCCCTTTCCCGACCCCAACTTTCCTTTGTTATTTCGTAAAAACCTGACTTTTCTTTGATATTTCATAAATCTGATAGTTCAAAGTTTAAATGAATATCAGCCATCGATCTAAACCGATCAACGGTCATCGGCTCAGCACATCGCAAGTATGCTTCGGGTCCTCCCTTTTCTTCATATGACTTTTCTTTGATATTTCATAAATCTGATAGTTCAAAGTTTAAATGAATATCAGCCGTCAATCTAAACCGATCAACGGTCATTGGCTCATCACATCGCAAGTATGCTTCGGGTCCTCCCTTTTCTTCATATGAATTTTCTTTGATATTTCATAAATCTGATAGTTCAAAGTTTAAATGAATATCAGCCGTCGATCTAAACCGATCAACGGTCATCAGCTCATCACATCCCAAGTCTGCTTCGGGTCCTCCCTTTTCTTCATATCCTTCAAAATTTGCGATGCGATCAAACCTGAGCCGTTGATCACCCCTCCGATCCGACGGTCAATCCACAATCACATCGCAACTTTTCATTTTACCTGTTGTTTTCCCCCCCTCGCCGATGCGATCCCGTGATCAATTCTACATCGTTGATCTTCTCTATCGCACCTAGATCTAACGGCCCATATTGCTCCATTCCCCAAACCTGTCATTCCGCCTTTTGCCTTCATAACTTAATCTCTACCGTCGATCTAGTTTTAAGATCGACGACTCTCGCTCCATCGCAAATTGGAAATTGCAACATTTCTTTATTTTGTTACCATTTTCCTCCCATCGATGCGATCCTGCAATTTAATTTGGACCGTCGAATCCACAAGAACTGACGGCCCAGATTTAATCGCGCTCCACTCACAGCCCTTACCATTGCACCCGCCGATCAAATCTCTACCGTCGATCTTCCTTTGATCTGACGGTCGATACTCCATCGCATTGCAAAAATCCCTTTATGCCTTCCCCTTTCCTCCTCTGACTTGCAATCCTGTGATCAAATTTGGGCCATCCATTCCAAAGATCCAACAGTCTAGATCAAACCCGAATTCCCTTTGTTATTTCATAAAGCCCAACAGTGTAATTCCTTAGTAAAGATCCATCGTTGATCTTTGCAGATCAATGGTCCACATTTCACCTAATCTCCGCCCGACCCCTTGCCTCATATTCCTTTCATTACCCCGAGATTAAATCTGAGCCGTCAATCGTTTAGATCCTACGGTCTATATTCAACCCGATAGGCCCAACTCCTTTGGGACCTATCTCCCCCATCGATAGATCTCGACCGTCCATTCCCGAGATCCAACGGTTGGGATCTAAACCACCTTGACCCTGCCCACCATTTTCCGCCCGCACATCTTATCCCATCGCGCTCTCATTCCCATTGCTGGATCTCCCCACCTTTCATCCGACGGTTACTATCCCATATCGCGTAATTTTGCGCCCGAACATTAATGCCAAAAAATTACGCGATATGGGTGGTATTAAAAAGACACGTGTTGGCTAGAGAAGCATATCACGTTTTTTTTTGAGAAATTTTGAAACCACTTTGGAGCAGTGCGAAACCAGCGGTTTTCTCAGCCGAAACCACCTTTCCCCATTACATTACATTTTCTCATTTAAATCTTTGTCGTTCGTTCTTTTCATCCAACGAACTAGATTTCATTAAAGCCCCAAGTCTTTGCTCCTTCACTTATTCCCTTAGCCATCTCATCAACCGTTTCCCACCGTCGATCTCCGCAAATCGACAGTCTTGATTAAATCTTCTCGCCAATTCATCTGCCCACCGTCTGAATTCCCAAGTGCTCCATTGCACGATCCTGACTATTCATTACTCTGGATCGACGACTCATATTACTCCCTCCCTTTCATTTACCATCGCTCACTCTCCCGAGCATTTCACAAATGTCTCTCCACCGTTAGATCCTCTAATCCGACGATCCCGATTAAAACCTTCCCCATTACATTTACCCTCCACCTATTTTCCAAAAGGCTCTCCTCGACTGATCTCCATCGTTCATCTTCTTTCATCTAATGGTTCGGACTTAATCTGACCGCCAATCACCCAAACGCCCCCAAATTGACCCCAGAAGGCGATCTTGGTTGTTGGTTGATTTCATCCAACGACCACGATTAATCCTCCCCTCCAAAGCAGCGTTTGACCTATTTTCACCGAATTTTCCATAATTTTGTTCGTTTGTGCAGGTTTTAAAGGTTTCTCAACTGTTTCAAAAGAAAATAAAGGGTCGGGGATGAGGATCCCTCAGGCCACTATTCATGAATAAGATCAATCTACAGGGTTCACATCATGTTTTATCATGCCTCATGAGCACTGGTAATATTATAAAACCCTCTGCACGCCTGCATAAACAACAAAAACACAGTGAACTTTAATTATACAGAGAATATCAGTATCGAAGGGTGAGATCAAAGCATAAATCAATGTTTAAAGGTTTTTAACACAGTTTTTTGAGGGGTTAAGGCATAAATTCGATTAATCAAAGGTCTGATCCACAGTTAAAGACAACATGAAGACCAGAAAGGAATATCAAAGCCTAATTAGGCTTAAAACATAGATCTAAAGTAAATTAAAGGTGTTTTAGGTAAAAACAAAGATATCTATCAGTCCGAGAAGCCTCCACTGCCACATCAGAGGCTAATTGAATCCTCTCCAGCTACCAAAAGCCACCTGCAACCTCAAAGAAATCGAAGAAGGCAGATTTATTGCTTCAGTAAGTGATATTTTTCCTAAAAGACAGCCAAATGTATTGCTAACTCGCCTCAAGAGTTTTTAAGTCAAAAAAATCCCCCCAACAAGCTTAATACTTAATGAAAATCAATTAAAACAGAGGAAATATCAAAAATCTTCTCCATTGAGCCCCTCAAAGGTCGAGAAGCATTAAAATGTATTAATTGAGCCTAGAGATCTTTTCTCTCATCCTACCTCCTCATTTCTTCTATAAATACTTCTGTAGAAGATGAGATAAGGGTTGGTCACTGCATATCTGTTGCCTCTAAATAGTTTTCTGAAGCTATTGTAAGCTCTGTTTGTAATTGAAGATACCTAAGTTGAGATGAGAAGTTTGAAGCTATAGAGAACCATTGGACTTGATGATTGTAACTGGTTTGAGCATCAAATACAAGCTGATTTATGGGATCCTGGTGTATGTCAATGGTGATGTTTTTCTTATTGTAAATTGTTATTTTCTTTTTGTTTCCATTCTGTCCATTTTCTCTGATAAAGAACAGCAAATATAGAGCTAGGATTTACTCTTACAAGTACACTGCGCTCACTGATAAGCTTTATCTTCATGTTTTCCTTCTCTGTTTATTTAAGAATGATTTAATACAGTCCAAACAGTTAAGGAATGTTGGTGTTCCCATGTCTTACTGTCTAAACTTTAAACATTGTTCTTGAATGTTATTTTCAGTTTATGCCAAGTAAAGTTGAACTAGGGAAGTCTATGGTTAGCCCTGTCCTCTAATTTTATCTCCAAAGGTTGTCTGAAATTTTTCCTAAGAATATGTTGAAAGCAGGCTAGGTTCAAAGTCCTTACCTGATCTTAGACTATTCTTTGTTTATCTTAAAATGTTGTCTTGAAAAGTTTGCTAATTAAAGAATGAACTAGGGAAGTCTATGGTTAGCCTTGTCCTCTAGTTTCTTCTCCAATAGTTGCTTTGAAAAGTTTCCCTTTGAATATGCTGAAAGCAGGATAGGTTCAAAGTCCTTACTTGATCTTAAGCTATTCTATTTGTGTTTTGAATGTTTTCTATTGAAAGTGCATCAAAAGCAGGCTAGTTTCAAAGTACTTACCTGATCTTAGATTACTTTTATGTTTTTATCAAGTGCATGCTAAAAGCAGGATAGTTTCAAAGTACTTACTTGATCTTAGGTTTCTCTTTGTTCTTCATTTGTTTCTTCTCCATCTCTTATTGTTTTCATTCCATAACATCAACTTAAAAATATCCTTTGACATATATGACTTGCCCCATGGACCACTCTTGAACCTTGCTATTTCAATTAAATCATATTATGACTCCATAGCCCAATGGATTGAAGCTGCTTCTCGCCTATCTAATTAGCTGAAACATTCCTTCACTTTCATACACCTTCACCCTTCATTTAGACTTCCTTCACCTTCATATATCTTTGCCCAACCAAAACAAACAAAAACCTTGCTCTTCATAACTAGCCTAATATCACACCAAAAAGCTTTAAAGATAAATCAATCTTTGCACTTATAGAGAGATCCCTCTCTGGATTCAGGAGGGCTAGATCCTAGAATCCCAAAGTGCTTCCAATGTTGTCTCTGCAGCTTTAGTCTTGCCAATCTGCTAAAATTACAGGGAGCCAACATAAGGTAAAGGGTCAACATGATGTTGGTGATGTTGAGATGGTGAACTATGTTGAGGTGAAGCATTCGGTTGAGGTGGAATACTTGGAGTATTCAGGGCCAACGAAGTTGAAAATAACCATATCGGTAAACCTATTGTAAATCCAGGTAATGAAAATGTAGCCATATAAGGAGGACCAACATTTCCAAAGCAAGGAAAATTACTAGGATTCTCGTTAAGAGGGATTCCTTGGTTGGTAAATTCCGGAACAGTTGCCATTAGATTAAACTTCAGTGAATTTTATTAACAATTTATAACTAAAATTAACAATTCACAATTCACACCTAACAATTAAAATTCACAAATCACACCTATGGTCTCTAAAAGTAAAAACAAACAAATGAACATGCACTATCAAATCTAAGAGTCAAACCACACACAAACAGTAGATTCTCGCACTAAAAACACTAGTTGGTGATGAAATCCAACATCGTAAAATTTTAATGCAGAAATGGCGGTTGGAATAGTTACCTCGACAACCTGCTTAATGAAACAGACCGGTGCAAGTTTCTCCACTATGCCATCTTGAGTGAAGATAACCCTCCGGAGAGTCCAAGTGAGTCTAGCCGATGTCTGTTCCAGGTATAGTAGGATCTTCCCTCCACCATCACCTTGGGAAAGAATCATATAGATTATGGCCACTAAGGTTACCAACAGGAACAAATATACCTGGGGGAACAGTCTATGATCCGATACACATGCAAGGGCAGAGTAACAAAGCTCAATCCCCTTGAAGGCTCCTTGAAATAATCCAAGGTTTACCGACAAGTGACCCCAGGCTCCTCGACAATGGTCAATCTGAGGTTTACCATTGTTAATACTTGTATATCTTCTATCATTCCCAATGAGGAAGGATTGATTACCTCATTGGTTCAGATATGATCTCGTGCTTGACTCCTTTAGGAGGAGCTTCCCAGAGCATACATGCTACTATTGGAATTTTCCTACCACAAGATCGACTACTTGTTTGTTTTACTGTCTTGGAGAGTTAACTAAAACCTATTCCAAGACACTAGACTTAGCTATGTTGGTGGAAAGAGCCCTACAAATTTAAAAATTACTAGATGAATTTTATTAAGCATTGTGTTATTTAGGCTGTTATTACTCAAAGGGTAAATGGATATGAAACCAATGGTGTTATGACCCGACTCAAAACTGAATGCAATCGAATATGATAATGTAATATTTTCAATTCAATGAATCCTACCTAAAGTAAGGAGAGAGTTTCCATTCACTTCTAACAATGCAAAAAATTGATCAATAAGAGAAAATATAACAAATTCTCTAATGCATTAATTTCATCAAGAAAAAATAATGCTAATCAATTCCATATTTTTTTTTTTTTGTGTTTTTAAAACAAGCATAAAAACATGTAAATTCAAATTAAAGAAACTGATCTAAATCTACGATTGATTTTTCAGAATGTAAACTATGCAGTTGTAATCTATGCACAATTCACTTGAAAAGTATGCAAATGTAATTTATGCACATTTTTCATTCATATTCTGAAAATGAGAATTCTAATTATGCAAATGTGATCTATGCAAGAGAATGCTTAAACACAAGATAATTCTAATGTAATCTAAAGAACCAATCAAGTGTAAGTAAATAAAATTGGGTGAGAGCTCCAAAGATCAAAAAATAAAAACACTCAAAGGCGTTTAACACTCAGACACAAAAACAAAAGAAAAAATATGCAAAATTGTTAAGAGACTGAGACAAACCTCGAAGGAATGACCAAAGGAAATCAAATTAATAATTTCTCCAAAAAGAAACTCAAAACACCCAATTAACTTAACAGAGACTGATGACACTGTAAGAGTTGCTGAAATAAATTCACACAAGGCTTTCTGATAGAAAATACAAGTCTAGGTATACCCTGAGAATCTAACAAACTAATGCAGAAAAGAGAATTTTAAGATTTTCTAAAAATTTTCACAAGGTCCGCAGGTTTCAGTGTAAACAGGTGCGGCCCCGCACTGTTTATACAGGAAAAGAGTGGAGATGCCCGCACTGTTTCTAAAAGAAAAGTGCGGATACCAGAAAACTAAAAGAAAAATAAAAAAATCTAAAGCACTTGTCAGGGATTCTACAGGGATAAACTACCCAAGCCAGTATAAACCAATCAAAATTAGAAAAAATAAATTCACAAGTCAAAAATAAAAGAAATCGAAGTTCAAGATCCATTCCCCAGTGGAGTCGCCATTTTTTTGGATGGATAAGTCGTTCTTGCGGACAAGACAAACCTCCCAAGTGTCCTATGGACAACTAGCAACAAACAGCCAAACAAAAACTATTTTCTCTAGATAATATTCGATTCAGAATTAACTATAATAGAGGTTTTGAAGACCTACCTCTAGTCCAGCGCTATTCATAATGATCTTATTTCCAGTTTCTTGAAAGATTCATCTTCAGAGATCTGCAATCACAAACATGGAAAAAATCAATAGCACCTGCATAGGATAAACTAATTCACGAATTATATATCTATCAAGATGATCAAGGAATTCAACAAATAAGATAATTAATTAAATAACTCATTGATAAAACATGATAAACAAGCTAATTAATTAAAGAACTCATTGATAAAATGGTATTCATTCGTATTATCTTTGATGAAGAAACAACCTTACAACTGTGTCCGCCTTGATGTCGTACAGGTCTTCCTGGGGTCCGTAACAGGCGTTTCCTTTACTCTGACAAGCTTTGCACTCTCTTAGCTAAAATACATATGGGTGTTGTTATAGGTCAATTTGGGCACCATTCCCAATGACCTGATTAACTTGGCAGCATCTCCAAGACCGATGATCAAAGGGCCTATCATTCCCTATCATCTCAGTTGCTATATCCCTTAAGACAGGAAACATTCATGAATCAAAAAATATTTTCATCAAAGCAAGGCTTTTCCATGGTTTGAAGCTTTTTATTAAACATGTGGGAGCCCACCAACGCAGGCTCTAAGGGGCCTAAGTGCATTGCATATGCAGGTAGCCCCATTCAAGGCTGCTCTGCAAAGCACTTCCTGACATTCAAAGGTGCGTTGGTCACATTGGGAGCTAAATTCTCATTGTTCCGGAATCTCCACTTGGCTAGTGTCTTCTAGAAGGGTTCACATCTGTCATGCTTTGGACCAAGTGTCCATTTGACATCTACATGACTGGAAAACATGTCTTGCCTATTTTTGGAATGAAATTTATTGCAAAACAACCAACAGTTCATCTATAAATTGAACACAAAACTAAGTGTTCAAGGAGTAATATTTTGAGTAGAGAAATGCTGGAGAATTTTCAATAGAGAGTTTGATTTGTGGAGCTACTGGTGGAGAGACTTTTGCTGTGATGAGACTAAAGAACTCTGCTGCAAGGTCACAATGAATCAATCACTAGGTTGTAACCTCTCCTTTTATCATCAATAAAGAGTACTTCTTGTTTTTCCCTACATGCATCCATGTTTAATTTGATTTTCCATGTTGAAAAATCTTTATTGATGAATGTAGTTTATGCTTAACTGATTTGGATAATTAACTTGAATAGATATCTAGATTATTGTATCTTCTGTTGTTTCAGTGCTCTTTCTTGCAGGAAGTATTTAGCTATTTGAAACCGCTTGAAGTTGAGGCTGTAGTGGAAGCGACATAAGGGAGCCATTTGGAAGCGACTGAAACAAGTAAGCATCCAATCCTCTCTGTATATCTTTTCTGAGTTAGGAAAAAGGGTAGTGCAGTCTTTCACCTGTTGTTCTAGACTAGACACCAGTCTAGGGAAGTGTAGTTTATCCATAGATTACAATTATGGCCCAACAAACTGGCGACTCCGCTGGGGAGAATTTCTCTTGAATCTTGGTGTTTTAGTCTCTGATCTGCTTTCTAAATCCACCCAGTAGTTATTTCACATAAAGATTAGACTTTTTCAGACATTAATCTTCAAAGTTAGTGAGCCAAAAGGTAGCTTTTTCTTTTTTTACTGTGTTCAACGCACCATTGGTCAGGGCATAGTGCTTTGCAAAGCACTATCTCCCTTGTCAGCCTATGTTGCAGAGCACTGTCTCCCTTTGGAGACTGCGTTGGCTCCTGAAAGGAACAAATCCCCTTGAATCTAACTTTGTATTTTGCTTCAGTTTTGTTTGTTGATTTGTTCTGAAAATTTTAATGCTGTATTGACCAGTAACTCTATATATTTCTTCTCCTTTGACTGAAAATTTGTCCAATGTTGTTTTAAAAAGTTTTTCATTATCATTGGTAAGTTGATTTCAAAGTACTTTTTATGGTCGCATTAAGAATCGTTTGCTTTCGAAATAGAAAATTGTCGTAAAATCTTCATTTCCTTGATAGGAGAAATTGTTGTTGAAGTCTTCGTTTTTCCTTCAAAAGAGAAATTGTTGTTCGTATTCTTTGTTTCTCGAAAGTAAAAATCATTTCAATTATTGATCTAGTGCACCTAGTTTTCTTTCTACATTCATAACATTAAGGAAACTGAAAAGAAAAACTTGCATTTGCATGTAGGATTGTGTGTTTTTTGCAAAAGGAACATTAGGAAATCTGCATTTAGTTTGAGATTCATTGATTTATTTTGTTCATTGATTTGTTTTCTCTCAAATTACTTGCTCTTTTCCCTTAGTAGCTAGGTCTTTCATTGAAAAAGCTGAAAGTGAAAGTTTGTTTATCATTATTAGCTTGCATTTTAGGAATTTCATATACAGCATCGTGGTGAACCTGAAAGGAAAACTGTTAAGCAAGATCAACATAAAATAAATCTTAATTTACTTAACAATGCTTTGGAACATTAACGATAACATTTAGAGGTCTAGGCCAGAGACGTGTTCCGGCATTGTAAAACCTAGCAGCTATCGTTAACTTGTCTACGATACATTCCGAGTGTGATACCTCACTCCACGTACATAAGTATATTGTAGCTCATCCACGTACTTTTGGGTATATCGGACGGTGTTACAGTACGATAAGTATAAAGGGGTGCTCTCACTGTGCGGTTTCGCATCAGACAACGCTAATATGGACTTGGGTCTCCACGTACCTTTGGGTATATTTGGGAGGACAATTTTTAGGTGCTATCCATCCACAGTGAACCAAGTCGGCTGCCTTGAAATTGTGATACACTAAACACAACATTCGGGGAGATTACTTGCCTGTACTTCTTGGTTCGCCGAGAGTTATTCTGCAGTTCACAGTTTCCTGGTAAACCTTTTTTCCTAGCATTACCCTATTTTTTTTTATTTTTTTTTGGATAAAATAAATCAGTAATCATGGAAGAAAACAATCCTACCCCCCATCTTTCACGTAGATTAGCTTTAAAACCACCTTTACCACCAAAAGTTATTTCTAGTGGACGAAGGCGATCACGATCTGCCGAATCAAGTACAATTCGTACCTTTGGCGAAACATCAGAATCCAAACCAGAGCTAGCTCAAATTGTTTCTACACATCCTGGTTCATTTACTGTTGTCGAAACGGAGCCTTCACAGTTACCAGTGGTCACGATCCATTCAGTTGCTGAGACCATACCTCCTAGACCCAACGTTGTTCAATCACATATTGATCCAGATCCTGTCTCTTCTTTGCCAGAATATCTGAGTCCTGAACAGCCAAAAGTTGTTGCTACCTTGGTCATCCCACAAACATCTGTAACAATTGAAACTCCTATATCACACAGTCAACCGTCTGAAATATATTTTGGGCCTGACGGTGAAGTTATTCCTCCTGGTTTAGTCGCAATTGAAGAAATCCCTCAACCTGATACACCTTTAAGTCAAACCCATTTTGGGGGAGACCTTTACCTGTACCAGTCATTTCCTCAATCATTTCCATCTACTTTTGTTGATCCCATTTCCATTCAATCATCCGTTGATTTCGGAGAGTATACACTTGGTCAAAATACCATGTCTGAACCAACATCTTCGGTTGGGTCCGCTGTTCCAATTACGTCATCTCCTACCCTCGCTACTCCGTCGATGTTCACAGCATCACCAGAGTCATATTTGCATGGTGGCCCTTCGGTCCCAACAGGTTACAAATCATTATCTGGCACTTTCTCTAGCGCACCTTCACGTTCATGGTCTTTGCCAATGTCATCATCTGGTGTTTTAACTGGTAGTCCTATAGTTAGTACTGAATGACTTGATTCATTAAATCCATCATCAGGGAAATATCAAGTTGGTCATTATGGGCCAAATCCTTTAAATACCCTATCAATTGGACTCCCAGCATTCGATGAACAATATTTTCTGTCTTATTATCGTCCTTATGCTGGGGGGCATCCCATGGTTACCCAATATGATAGTACTCAGTCACATTTTGGTCAGACTAATGTTGATTTAAATGTTTGTCAATGGCAGCCTACTTTGTCTATCCAACCACAAACGGTTGTCCAATCGTATCAACCAATTCAACCTGTTACACCCAATTCAATACCACTTGTTAATACATCTATACCCTTGTTGCAGAATCAAAATCTTGTACATCAACCTTATCAGGCGAGTTCTTCAACTCAATATCATCAAATGTTGGGTCCACAAACTCAAAATCCTTTGGTTAATTTACAACAACCTGCATCAGGAATCATTTATTCACAAGCTGGTCCACCATTTCATGGGATGTCACAAACAAAATCTAGTTATACATATCAATCGAATCCAACTTACACAAATTTGGGTTATAATCTTGGTGGACAGACCCCTTGGTAGCCACAGGCGCAAATTCCTCAAAATTCATTTCAACAAGTAACATATCCAGGTTTTTGTCAACAACACTCTCAAGCGTTTTCCATGCAAAACAACCCATATCTGGGTTACCAGCAACAAATCCCATATGTCGGTGCTCAAAGACCTGTTGCCCAAGTAATTCAATATTATCCTGGTTATGCTCAACCTGACCTTAATAGACAATTGCCTTTTGTTGCAACCCTGGAATTACTGGATTTAAACCGGTTAACCAATGATCCTATAAATTATGCTCCTTGGTGGCTGGTGATACCACACAAATTAACCTCCGACATTCCTAAATTCAATGGAAACCCTGGAGAAGACCCATCAACTCATGTTATGACTTATCATTTATGGTGTTCATCTAATTCCCTAAATGATGATTCTGTTCGATTACGTCTTTTCTAGAGAACGCTCACAGGTCCAACAGCTAAATGGTACATTGAATTACCTAGAGCTTCATTTGACAATTTCACTGCTTTGGCTACTGCATTTTTGACCCATTTCCAGTTACCGATCAGATACGAAACTGGAACGAAACTCTTAACCAACTTCAAACAAAGTAATGCTACTCACATTTCAGATCATGTTCATGAGTGGCGTCACCGTCGACGAATGGTTAAGACATTTGTTCCCAATTAGCTCCTTGCTGAATGGTTCATCAAATCCTTGTTACCATATATAAAAAAGGATGTGGCTAAAGGTGGCGTCGTCACAGAAGAGAAAGTCATCGCTCGTGCCCAGTATTTAGACTTGATTTATACTCAGTCTGGCATGCTCTATGAGAAAATACCAAATGCGCCGTGATCTAATTTCAATGTTCTTCCTCGAATAAAGGAATCTCATACTGGAGATGGCTTGATAGGCACTATAAATACACACAACACTACTGCATCTGATCCTGCACCTACTTTCGAAATCAATGCCATCTCATTTGACAAAGGCAAAAGTGATAAGCAACCAGGAAGTAAGAAAAAGGGGAAATCAAAGAAAAAGCAAACTTCTACCCTGCAGGAACGATCATATGATCAACTGTCAGAACCACAGAAACCTCGTTATCCATGCATAATCTGTAACGAGGAACATTTTGTTAGGGATTGTCCTCACCGTGCTGAAGTCTCAAAAATCATCAAGACTTCTCATGCATCAGTTGTGTTGACAGACCCATTTCCAAATCCAGACACAAATTTGGTTGCTACAGATCCAGCTCCTAGTTTCCAAGTGTTAATGTTATCCACTACAAAACCTTCACAAGATATTTTGGTGTTGACGCGGAATAAATACTATGGTAGTCCGGCTGATCAACCTACTACCTCGAAAATGAATCCATCTACTGAATCAATACCACCTCCAGTTATTCCTGAATTGACAATTAAGCCACCGAAGGGAGTAATTCATAAATCAACATATAATCCTCGAGCAAGAGCTGCACAAAATTATAATATAGTTGAATATTTGGCTCAATCCCCTTCAGCTATGTCTGCTCTTGAGGTATTACAAAATTGTCCCTCCTAGAAACAAGCTTTATTGTCAACCATTGGTGGAATTGATCTGACTGATTCTAATCTTGTCATCTTCAATCATACGGGCTATGTGCTGCAATTACCAACAGAATTGGCATTCTCCATCCAAGTAAATGTTCTCAATCACCTTGTTCATCACACTATTATTGATGAGGGAGCATCTACGTGCATTATGTCTCTAAACTATTGGAAGTCACTTGGCTCGCCGTGCTTATCATAATCATCAATGACGTTGAAGGCTTTTGATGGAATAACATATAAACCTTGTGGTATTATCAATAACCTGCAAGTTGAATTAGGGGGAAAAACAGTAAGTATTGATGTTTAGGTTGTTGACGGACCCCTTGACTCTAATATTTTACTTGGAAGACCATGGGTATATGCGATCACTGCAATTGTTTCTACATATTTTAGAATGGTTTCCTTTTATCATAAAGGTACTATTACAGTCATTAATCAGTTATCCTTCTTTGCCTCCTCTTCGCAGGTAACTGGAAGCATTCCGTATGTTCACTTACCCCAACTAGAAATCCAGAACATTGGTGTAGGACTCTTAAAGGATTCCACTCTTATGGGAAAATTTGCATTACCGCCGCCTGCGACGTCGAATGAAATTGCAAGAATAGAGACATGATACATGATCTCTTCCACTCCATCTGGCTTACGGAAGATTACAGGTGATTCTATTATTTCTACGTTGGATGATGTTTTACTGCTCAGCCCTATTAAGCCACAATAGTAATCAATCTATTTGGCTTGGGCGGCAAATCCGAAATCAGCGTCACCGAGTGTTTGGGTTGATCATTCATTAGATTTTGGTACTCCATCTGTTTCATTTTCCTCAAAATTTTTGACAAATGAAAATATTTTGGAAGCTATGATGGCAGAAGGAGAACCATGGGAAGATTATCATCATCGTTCCCATCTTCCAGATTATGAAGAAAATAATCTTAGTGAACTATATCACCCATACATTCAAAATTTATTTTTGAATTCTTTTCCGATTAATGCAATTGAATCTGAGCGAAATTTATCAAATATTGAAGAAACGATTTCTATCAATATTTTGACTAAACCTGGTGTTGTAGAAAATATTCATGTCAGTGTATCTTGTTCTCCATCAGAACTTGATTCATATCGCTCTCTTTTTCGTGAATTTCGTGACGTATTCGCTTGGTCTTATGAGGAAATGCCAGGAATAGATACTAGTATAGTTGAACACATTATTAATATGTATCCTGATGTCAAACCGGTGCGTCAACGGCTTCGTCCTATTCATCCAAAGAAAGCCGCTGCCATCAAAACAGAAGTTGAAATTTTTTTGTGTGCTGGTTTCATTTACCCTATTCTGCTAACTGAGTGGGTTTCCAATATCGTTCCTGTTATGAAAAAACAAGGAACCATTAGAATGTGTGTCGATTATCGAGATGTTAATCAGACTTGTCCAAAAGACAACTATCCTACACCCTTTATTGACCAGATTATTGACGATTGTGCTAGATGCGAAATATTTTCTTTCATGGATGGATTTTCAGGCTACAATCAAATCAATATTCGCCCAGATGATCAACATAAGACAACATTCATCTGTCCCTGGGGCACATTCGCATATCGGAAACTTCCGTTTGGTTTAAAGAATGATGGGGAAACTTTTCATAGAGCAATGGATTATGCTTTCAATGACATCAAGCACATTGTTCAACCATATCTAGATGATCTACCAGCGCATTCACGAAAATGGATTGATCATCCGATGCGTTTGAGAGCCATTTTCTTACGCTGCCAACACTACAAGATATGCCTCAATTCGCACAAATGTGTGTTTTGGGTTAGTTCTGGTCGATTGCTCGGATTCATAGTCTCAAAAGAAGGAATTCAAATAGACCCACTGAAGGTACAGGCCATTATTTATTTTCCTGCACCCTCAAACTTACTTCAGATACAAAAACTTTAAGGAAAGGCTAACTTCCTGAGAAGATTCATTCCAAACTATGTCGAAATGGCTAAAGGATTTACTCATTTATTGAAAAAGGGAGTTCCCTTCCATTGGGACCAAGTTGCATAAGCTTCTTTTGATGCTGTCAAGGACCATCTTATCTGAGCGTCATTAATGTATTCTCCAAATTATTCAAATGATTCTTTCCTATATATCGTCGCGGCTGAAACGACCATCGTTATGGTTTTGGTCCAAGTAGAAGATGGAATTGAACATACGATCTATTATTTGAGTCGTAATCTCAATGATACGGAAGTTAAGTACTCGTACGTGGAAAAGCTTACCTTGGCAGTTGTTCAAGATGTCCAAAGATTTCACCATTATATCCTACTCCGAAAAACAACAATAGTTTCGGATTGCAACCCCATGACTTACATCTTATCACATCAATTGCTGGGGGGAAAATATTCAAAATGGATCATCATTTTGTAGGAATTTGATTTGGAATTCATCAAATCCAAGTCAAAGAAGTCTTTAGTTTTGGCTGAGATTCTCTATGACCTTCCCTGTGATAGTACTGCAACTATGTCAAAACCATCTATTCCAGACGAGTCTCTGTTTCTGATCGGATCATCTAATCCATGGTATGGAGATTTCATCATTTATCTCCAAAACCAAAGTTTTCGACCTAATACCTCTCGCTCTAATCAACGACGTATTCGATACCAAGCCAAAGATTATCTGATCGTCGGTGATACACTTTATCATCATGGTGTCGATACCATTTTAAGGAGGTGCCTCACTGATGAGAAGGCTGAAAAGGTTTTAAATGATTGCCATGCTAGGGCTTGTGGTGGACATTTATCTGGTTATGCTACCGCGCAGAAGATACTCCGCGCCAGTTACTTTTGGCCTACTATTTTTCGAGATTGTATCCTTGCAGTCAGAAGTTGTCATGCATGTTAGATTTATGACTATAAAATCTGCAAACCGCCAGCGCCAATGCATCCTGTTGTCTCTGCTGGACCATTTACGAAATGGGGTATCGATTTCATGACCTATAACCCTCCTTCGTCCGGGGGGCATGGTTATATTATTGTTGCAATCGACTATTTTACCAAATGGGCCGAAGCGATGCCTACATTCAACAATACAGGACAAACAGCTGCATTGTTTTTCTTCAACCATGTTATTGCACAGTTTGGGGTCCCACAGGCTATAGTTACAAATCATGGGAAGCATTTTTGCAACCATATGATGTCTGAATTGATAGCCAAGTTAGGATTGTCGCATGATAATTCTACTCCTTATTATCCACAATCGAATGGAAAAGTTGAGGCTATTAACAAAATTATTAAAAGAATGCTTCAATGAATAATAGGAGTCCGTAAAAGGAGCTGGCACTTGATCCTGTACTGCGCCTTGTGGGCGTATCGAACCTCGGTGAGAAATGTGACCAGATTTACTCCTTTTCAATTGGTGTATGGTCTGGAGGCTATCTTACCAATCCAATGCAAAATATCATCGTTAAAACTCGTGATAGACTTGTTACCTGACACCTCTAAAGAAGAAGCGCGTCTCCTTAACCTCATCCATCTAGATGAAACCTGTCGTGAAGCCCAATTGGCCAAAAAAGTGCATAAGAGATGTATAAAGGTGCAATACGACAAAAAATTCTAGCCTTGCATCTACTTAGAGGGCGACTTGGTCCTTCTTTACGACCAGGAAGCTAATAAATTAGGTACAGGGAAATTCAAGCCATTATGGCATGGCCCCTACATTTTCAAAAGAGTTCTTGCTAAAGGTGCCTACGAGTTAGTTTGTTACGATGGGATTCCATTGGCACAGCCTAGAAATGGGTTGTATCTTAAATGTTACTATGCTTAATCATGAGTATGGTAATTTTTTGTATTATATTGTTTATATGCTGTTGATTTGAATTCACTATCTTAATTTGTCCTTTAGAGTTTCCTTGACGTTAGTAATCCGCTTTACATTTCATCGCAGATGTCTAAATCTTCGGAACCATTTGTTGGATATGCTGATGGTGCTAGTTGTAGTACACAGAATCTATCCTCTGCAGCGTGGGCCATTTTCGCTCCGAACAACGAGTTAGTGAGTTTTCAAGGGATTTGTATTGGTAGATCGATGAATAATATTGCTAAGTATAGCGTGTTGATCGAACTTCTTGCTGATGCCATTTCATTTGGTATTAACCGCATAATTATCAGGTTAGACTCACAACTTGTGGTACTACAACTTACTAGTTTTTATTCTGTTATAAATCCAACACTTCTTAGATTGTTCCTAAGAGTTTGACTTTTGGAGAGACATTTTGATTTCATTCAATATCAACAAATTTCCAGAAATCTGAACACTTTAACTGATTCATTAGCTAATCAAATTTTAGACAGACATTTGCGACATAGATAAAGAAAACATTCACATCATTGAATAGGATTGCGCATTAAACATAGGAAAAAATCTGAAAACATATAGATAGATAGTTATAGGTTTTTACAAAATTTGTTCCCAAGACACGTTGGTCATCTGACCTCAAAATGTATGCAAAAGGTCATAAGTAAACTAGTGGTGCTCATGAAAGCACGCTATAGATCTAGAAATCCTACGAAGCAACCACATCCAATGGTTAGGAACCTTAATGGTGTGTCAGTGTAGTTGCATGGGAAGCTCTTCGATCCAGCAATCCAGAATCCCGAAGGTTAACCCCTCTATGTGCTGCTGGAGCTCAGCAAGAGTCTCAGCCATATCAAGGTCCTGAAGGACTGCTCTCCCGACAGCCCTCTCTGCTGGCACATCTGCTTCGCGCTCTGGTTCCTCTACTAGCTGAATGCGACCGATATCTGCATTACATTAAAACATTTTGTTTAGTCTTGGGAAGAAATCAAAACAAAAAACATTTGTATAAACCTTATAAAAATCAAAAAACATGGTCAAATCAATCTTACCTATTGCACCCCACTAAGCGCCTTCTGGTAAAAATAGATCTGGATCTCCTTGGAATTCGACGCCTGAATATGTGTACTCATCGATGGTGATGATCTGTTGCCTGAACCAGGTGAAGAATGTAGTTGGGAACACAATGGTCGATTGGCCTGCATGTCGACCCATGAGTTCTACCCATCTCTGCATTCGAGGATCTCTAGGACTAGATATATCCAATGTTACATGTTGTTGCTGCATCAGTGGAACCCGTTCCAAAGCGAAGGAGATAAGGATGGAACCATAACTGAAAATTTTCTTCCTTCCTCCTTTTTCTTTATTCAGTTGTTCCTTTATTTGAGATAGAATGGCTTCAGACCAGTTGAAAACTATTGGCTCTAAGCATTCCAATGCATACTGCATATATGATCTGTTTGCCACATGGAGTGTAACGGTGCCATCTATTTTAGCGATCGTGAATATGATGGTTCTCAGAGGAAAATCCCTGACATCACGGATGTTTGTTTTTCCATCTTTTCTAGGTTCTGACCCTGGATAACAATACTGCATAACATAATCCCTCAATGTTTCTCCTCCAACGGTAGATCCTGTGAGTGAAATGGGCAAAAATCTCCTCGAAAAACCTATGAGAAAATACACATCCTCAACTGTTATGGAAAACACTTGATTTTTTATGTGAAATGCCTCTATCACTGGATCCCATGCTCGAACAAGGAACTCCAAGAGTTCTATTTGTTGCCTCATTCTCGACAATTTGAAGTACTTAAGCAGCCTGCAATCTCTCAGAGCTCTTATAGTACTTGGATAATTCAAGGCAATCATATCTTGTTCTTCATGTTCTCTTTCTCTCCATGTAATCGTCATTATAATCCGATGGAAACCTGAAAATAAACCATAAGATCCATTAGATACCTTTTATTGCAAAAAACTAGGCAAATTTTGGACACAGCATGAAAACAAAAAACTTCAACTGCGCCCAACGCACTCCTTGGGCTGAGAAAGTGCGTTGCACATGTAGGTACACTTCATTGTACCTACTATGCAATGCAATTTTCGACATTTAGGGGTGCGTTTCCCTCAATTTTGGCAGAATTTAACCTAGGGGTCTCAAAACCCTAAAAATTTGCAAAGAAAGGTAATGAATTGAATATTGAAAGAAAGAGGAGGTTTTTGCTACTGACCTGGATCAAATGACGATGAAATCCATCCATTGAAATGAACACAATCAACGACTGAAGTTTGGGGGAAAAATCAAGTTCAGAGCTCCAAAATGCAAATAGTAACTATGGAATGGTAAAAATGAATAATGAAACTGCTTTATATAGTCATTTAATTACTTGCAAGTTAAATTTATTGCTATGAATATGGTTTTATTATGTATTTTATCATGAAATAGGTATTTTTAATCCGTTTTCTGTTGTTTTGAATAGGAAATACAACTAACGAACAAGTTAGTCATGCAGATTTATTTCAATAAAGACTTGACCACAAAGCATGCTTTTTCTCCTTATTTTTCGAGCTTTGATAAAAACAAAAAAGGATTTGAAGCACACTTTTATCTCTTTTTATAGCTTCGATAAAAACGAAAAAGGAACCCTTGGAGTCTTCTTTTAGCTCTTTTCAGACTCTGATAATGTGAAAATATTGCCGAGCACTTGTCATTTCGAGCTCGTTAGAGTAAATGAATTGATATCTACTTAGTATAAGTTTAACCCTTTTCTGGACTGAGATGGATTATTTACGAAAAATGAATACCTTGGTTAAACATGACCAAAGAGGTTCTTTCAGATATCATTTTACACTTTTTCGGATCTGAGAGACAAATTTACGAAAAAGTACTTTTTGGAGTCCTCTTTCATCCTCTTTTTGAGACTCCCTAAACATGAAAAAGGACCGGGCTATCACTGTTGTTAAGCTCGTTAAAACATAAAATAGCAATGGGCTTGTCGATCATGGCAAGAATGGAGTTTCATTCATCGCTAGACTCGTTAAATTATTAAATAGCGATACTTCATTCTTTATTCGCTTGAAGGGTTGAATTATAGATCAAGCAAATGTTATCCTCCTCAAGCTTGTTAAAAAATAAAGAGGTACTGGTCGACAAATGATCGAGGAAAATTTTGGAAAAGCAAGTAAATTTTCTTTTTGGTAGCAAGTCGCCCTTGAACATCACACTTCTTTCACTCCATGTCTGTGACTGTTTGGGTTGGGTAATCATCTTGACGGTTCATTCACACCTATGGTTCATCATACCTTCACTTCGGTTTTGGGCCAATGCTGCCAATTCATCACAGTGTCGCCGATATTTTCAAGAGAATTCATCCAGTGATTTAGAACTCATCCTTCTGCAATACTCATAAACTTTCATTTTCATGACCGTCATCCCTGACAATTGCTATATCAAGTCATACCCTTGTCTCCGAAATCAATAACTCCAAGTTTTGCAATAAGGTGACTTCCTGTCGACTACAAATCAATATCCAGGAAGTTCACTTAGAAACATCAAATTCCAGTACCATGACGCTTGTTACAGCATCGACAAGATCCTCGCTTCCGTACTTTTGACCGAAATATTTTTTTTGGCGTTCAACATCAAATCATATATTTATGCCTTACGAAATGTACTGCAGTACCTTTAGGGCCATTGACATTAGTGGTGGTTCTCTTGCGTTTATTAACGGCTTTCATTATTGGCTGGTAATCAAATGATGTCTTTCCATGTTCGATGGCAAATCATACATTTTAATGGCTAGAATTGTACCCAAATGATCGAGTGAATGAGATAAGAAGACCCCAGATCTAGTTTCAGCCATCCAGGCTACGATTTCAGGATTGTTGTACACATCATCTATACGGTGACATTACATACAGATAGTCATCCAAACATGGGCCTATATCTGTAGGCGATGTCTGCATCTGGGCAACATTCCAATGTAGACGACTTTTTGAATTATGTACATGTTATTAGATTGTTTTATGTGCTGACTATGGGAATGTCTACCCTCAGTGATTATGATCAATAGAGGATTTATCATGATGAAATGTATTGTAATATTGATGCAGGTGACCGTTCTGCTTTGTTTCCAATCTCATCACAGTGTAAAGCATTTCAATCAAATGTTCTTATTATTTGGATCTCATGCTTTAGGGGGCAATTGTTATAGGTCAATTTGGGCACCATTCCCAATGACCTAGTTAACTGGGAAACATCTCCAGGACCGATGATCAAAGGGTCTATCATTCCCTATCATCTCAGTTTCTATATGCCCTAAGACAGGAAACATTCATGAATCAAACAAGATTTTCATCAAAGCAAGGCTTTTCCATGGTTTGAAGCTTATTATTAAACATGTGGGAGCTCACCAACGCAGGCTCTAAGGGGCCTAAGTGCATTGCATATGCAGGTAGCCCCATTCAAGTATGCTCTGCAAAGCACTTCTCGACATTCAAAGGTGTGTTGGTCACATTGGGAGCGAAATTCTCATTGTTCTAAAATCTCCACTTGGCCAATGTCTTCTAGAAGGGTTCACATGTGTCATGCTTCGGATCCAAGTGTCCATTTGACATCTAAATGACTGGAAAACATGTCTTGCCTATTTTTGGAATGCAATTTATTGCAAAACAACCAACAGTTCATCTATAAATTGAACACAAAGCTAAGTGTTCAAGGAGGAAGATTTTGAGTAGAGAAATGCTGGAGAATTTTCAATAGAGAGTTTGATTTATGGAGCTGCTGGTGGAGAGACTTTTGCTGTGATGAGACTAAGGAACTCTACTGGAAGGTCACAATGAATCAGTCACTAGGTTGTAACCTCTCCTTCTATCATCAATAAAGAGTACTTCTTGTTTTTCCCTACATGCATCCATGTTTACTTTGATTTTCCATGTTGCAAAATATTTGTTGATGAATGTAGTTTATGCTTAACTTATTTGGCTAATTAACTTGAATAGATATCTAGATTATTGTATCTTCTGTTGTTTCAGTGCTCTTTCTTGCAGGAAGCATTCAGCTATTTGAAACCGCTTGAAGTTGAGGCTGTAGTGGAAGCGACAGAAGGGAGCCATTTGGAAGCAACTGAAACAAGTAAGCATCCAATCCTCTCTGTATATCCGTTCTAAGTTAGGAAAAAGGGTATTGCATTCTTTCACCTGTTGTTCTAGACTAGACACCGGTCTAGGGAAGCGTAGTTTATCTATAGATTACAATTCTGGCCCAACAGGTGTGTAATAATTCCCACATAATGATCAGTTAAGAGAGTATGAGTCTATACAACATTTATCCTCAAAAAATCTCAAATTCTAATTCACTTTCAATCTCACTCAGTACCCTTGAAACTGAACCAAAGCTTCAATTTATAGGAGAAGGAAAGTGGTTACAGCTCCAAAATGGAAGGGATAGAGTCCCCTTATCAAGGGATTAAGTTCCAAAATCCAAGGAATAGGCTCCTTTTATGAAGGAGTGAATGCTCATGATAAAGGAGGGAGTGAAGCTTCGACCAGATAATGCCTTCTAGAAGCTTCCAGCTGGGAGAATATTCGACCAACTAGGCTTCTAGAACTTACTTTTCTGCTCATTTTACCTTTTACGGGGGTCCGCAATTTTAATACACAAAACGCGGTAGGTACCACAGTTTTCCTTCACAAAAGGTGCGGTACCACAGGTAATGGCTAGGAAAAGTGCAGAGTTAGGTTTTTCATGATTTTTATGAGCTTTTCTCCAAATTCTGGACTTATTTTAGGAACTTTAGGGTTGTAGACTTCTAAGGGAGTAATATATGAGTAATGATGAACCCATATAGACACTAAAACGTCATGGTGACAAATTTCAGTGTAACAGAGTGCAAAATATTAATCTTGGCACTCCTGAAAAGCCCAAGATAGTCAAGATTTCAAAATATTTGATTCCAGAGATGACAGGTGAATATGCAACGCTCATGTATCAGTTTGTTGATATTTTTGGATGGGAGTATTCTGATATGAAAAATTATGATAAGAGTATAATACACCATACTATTAATTTGAAACCGGATTAGAAGCCTTTCCACCAGAAATTAAGGAGAATGAATCCCAAGTTGCTGCCATCCATTCAAAAAGAGGTAAACAAGTTATTTGCTGTTGGTATTATAGTTCCACTTCATTTCTAAAAATGGATGTCTAAGTTAGTGCCAGTAAGGAAGAAGGCCAGAGAAATTCGCTTGTGTATAGATTTCAAAAATCTGAATAAAGCGTCGATGAAAGACAATTACCCACTGTAAAGAATGGACCATATTCTGCAAAGGGTAGTTGGATCTTCCAAACTTTAATTGTTGGACGGATACTCCGAGTATAATCAGATTTGTATCCATTCAGATGATCAGGAAAAGATATCGTTTACAACACCATGGGGTACCTTCATGTACGCCAAAATTCCCTTTGGATTGAAAAATGCAGGAGTGAACTTTCAGCGAGCAATGGACATAACCTTTGCCAATGAAAAGGATGTCTTCTTGGTCATTTATCTTGATGATATCACTGTTTTTCCCAAGACAAATGAGCAGCACTTACAACACTTGAAAACCATTTTTCAAAGGTGTAGGAAATTTGACATATCGTTGAATCCTAAAAAGAGTTTGTTTTCTATGAAAGAAGGAAAATTTCTGGGCTACATCATTTCAAAAGATGACATCCAAATAGATCCTTCAAGAATTGAAGCGATTCATATCTTGGACTATCCTAGAAGAAAGAAGGAGATTCAATCATTCAATGGTAAAATCAATTTTCTGAGAAGGTTTGTTCCCATTCTTGTTAAACACTTAAGGAAAATTATTGACATGCTGAAGAAAGATAGTGAAGTAAAATGGTCTGAGGAGGCAAATAAGTCTTTCAATCAAGTAAAATTTTCTTTATCTCATGCTCCTATTCTTATTATTCCAGATTACACACTTGATTTCATCAATTTTTTCTTTTCTTCAGAGCATACTCTAGTTAATATCCTCATGCAAATGAAAGATTAGAAAACAAAATAACCCATCGCTTTCTTTAGTAGAACCATTAGAGATCCAGCCTTGAAGTACAATATCATTGAAAAAAAGGCCTTGGCACTAGTTAAAGCATTGAAGGAATTTTGAGTCTATATTCTTCATTCTTATGTGATTGCATATGTCCCAAACGTTGTTGTCAAATTTTTGCTTACACAAAATGATCCTGAAGGTCGGCGTGGCAAATGGATCTCTACTATGTTAGAGTATGGCTTGGAGATCAAGCCTACAAAACTGATCAAGGGACAATGATTGGAAAATATTATTGTGGACTTTAATTCTCATGCGTTGGACATCAATTTTATTGATGCATTATCTAAAGAGAAATAGGTTGATTCATTACCTCAGGTTTCTGAAATATTTATTTCATCACCATGGTATGCTTATATTATTTATGTTTTGCAACACTTGAATCCTCCTCCTGGTTTCCCTAGTATTAAAGCTAGATATTTGAAGTTGAGGGCTCTTAAGTATTGCATCTTTAACAATTATTTATATTGGAAATATCCGGGTGGAGTGTTGTTGAATTGCTTGGTAGAAGGAGAAGTTGAAAAAGTGATGAATGACTTTCATAAATGTGACTGTGGTGGTCATCTTTTCTGGAAGACTACAACAAATAAGATTTTGAGGGTTGGCTTCTATTGACCAAGTTTATTTTCATATGTGTATAATATTGTCATGAGCTGTCATGAATGTCAATATTTTCAAGGAAAAAGAAAGCTTTTGTCGCTGCCTTTAAAACCCATCGCAGTTCAAGCATCTTTCCAGCAGTTGGGTCTTGATTTCATTGGTGAGATCCATCCTCCTCCATGATCTCCACATAAATGGATACTCACTTCCACTGATTACTTCACAAAGTGGATTGAAGACATTCCGACGAGGCAAGCTATAGATACTATCATCATTCAGTTTTTGGAATGTAATATCTTGTCTCATTTTGGTTGTCCATAGAAAATTATTAATAACAATGCAGCCACCTTTAAATATAATAAAATGATTGACTTTTGTGATAAATATCACATAAACCTTGGTGATTCTACAACATACTATCCTTATGGCAACAGGTTGGCTGAATTGTGAAACAAATAATTGGTGAATATAATTAAGAAGCTGTTGGAAGAGAATAAGAGAAATTGGAACAAGAAGCTCATAAATGCTCTATTGGAGGATATATTTAGCACGAATAGATCCATTAATATGTCGCTTTTTCAGCTTGTGTATGGTGTTGACACAATATTTCCCACTTCTTTAGTTGTCCTAGTGATAAAAATTGTGTAAGAGGTAGAAAGTGAACCAAATGATATCTAACGAAGAATCAATCAAATGATTCATTTACAACAGACAAAAGAATAAATATTCAATCATGCTTCAAAACTTCAGGATAAAATCAAGAAAGTGTATGACAAGAGGACCAAATCTGATGATTTCAAAGTAGGACATGTTGTCCTTCGGTGGGATGCCCAAAATGAAGACAAAGGTAAGCACAGTAAGTTTGATAATCAATGAAAATGTCCATATAAGATCACAACATGGAGAGGTAATAAGGCATCTTTGTTATAATATCTTGATGGGAAAAAATTTCTAGGAGGACCGGTGAATGGTAGGTTCCTCAAACACTACCTTACCTAAGTTTGAAGAAAAAAGTTCACTTTCATTGAAAATATCACTTTTATTTGTTGTCAAGAATAAAGATTTGTTGCAGAATTTTGAAGCTTGAGGAGAAGGCCATGATTCTTTTATTATTAGCTGATGTTTTTCATTCAAAAAAAAATAAATTCAAAAAGTTCAGTCAAATTTTGAGTCAGTTTTTCAGTTTGTCAAAGTTATTTCAATTTTCTGTTTGGACTCCATCGCCCAATGGATAAGGCTACTTGATCTATGATGTTCTTGACACCTCCTGAAGGAGCTTCCATCCCTAGCTAGAGCCAATGTTAGTGTCCAATATTCAATGATCAATATGTACTCCTTCAAATATTTTTAGTAGTGGTTCCAGGTCAAAATTTTACACTTCCAAGTTAGTTTTCAAATAAAATTTTGATCACTGGATATGTCTAGGTATTTAATAGCTACTCCCTCCAGTTTATTAATGGTTATTGTCATTTCATAAATCATGTCATTCATTTTCATCTACATTCTTAGGTCAAGTCGCCATGTTTTCACCTAGGTCAGTGCCTAGGTGTCTTTCACTTCACCACCATAAAAGTCCAAAATCTGTAATAAAAAGGAAAAAAGAAGGGTCATTCATTTCCATCATAAAATGCATATTTCAAAGGGAGTTGTCTTAGGTAGGATGAATAAAAAGAGACAATTTGTCTTCTTTCAAAATCTTTTTTCATTGTCAAATTATTCAAAAATCAAAGTGTTTCTCAAAAAGGTCATGTTTTCACTAAAAGAAAAAAAAGGTGTTATTGATGTGATAGAAAGGGAAAAAGTGATCTCTTTCACTCATTTTGTCTCCTCTTTCTTGATAAATTGCATATCTCACCTTCACAATACCTTACCATCGCCAAAGGTGGAATAAAACTAGAAAAATTTGCAAGAAAATCAAATCTACTATGCTTTTGGAGGCTCTGCGACGTTTCTAAAGGAGTTGTGCGATGTTTATGGGTCAGCACAACACTTTTGAGTATTAGTCCCACGCTTCTGGGTCAGTGCTATGCTTTTGAAGAGATTGCTACGTATTTGAGTTTTTCTCTTAAAATCATCTTCTTGAGCCTCAAAACCAGTGTGAAAACCCTCCGTGGCCTCCAAAACCAGTAAGTGGCTACCTTAATTTCCTTCTTCATGTTAATTCATGACTATATGAAAGTTTTCTATCATTAGGATTTGGATCTCTTATGTTCTAGGGTTTCCTTTCTTGATTGTTTTTTTACCATTAAATAAACTTCAATCCACTATCTAAAAACTTGCACTTATCATCCATAAACCCTATCCCAACACCCCCTATCACTCATAGTCCCCTTTACCCTTTTTTCCATCAAAACCCTAAAACCCTACTACATCTCCACAGGAAAATTGGAAAATTTATACGTTTCACAATTTGGCCCACTTCCCCATACCCATTTCAAGTAATTACACATGTATCCTCAAGATAACATATTACCCTACTCCCTCAATGTTTTGGGGAATTTTCCTCAACCTCCTTATACCTCATAACTGCCCCTAAAACTACCCTAACCATATCCCTTGTTTTCTCAAATTCACCTTCCCTACCCACTCATTTCAATATAGGAGGACTTCATCCAATCCACAAGTAGCATGGAGAGTGAGAAGAAATCTCACAAGGGAGGCCACCACTCTAGATTTGATCCATCTACACTACAAGAACTTAATTCCTCTCCATATGCCAAGAGATTATTTGAAAACACTCGATGTCTGATATTTTGTGAGAAGATCATGGAGGTAGGATGTCATGCCCCATTAACTACCATTTTTTCCACAAACTTTAGAAGAGACAAGGCCACCATAGCAGGCATTGAATTCACTCTATTAACAGAGGCCATCACTTCAGCAACGGGGATTCCAAATGAAGGATAAGTCTAGTTCAAGGGCATGGAATTAGACCTTGAATGCTATCCAATGTTCCTAAAACCTAATTATAGAGATGAACCTGAACATGTTTTCCATTTTAGGCATCTAATTTATAAGTATGCCCCATTAATGAAGCTCATCATGAAATATTTTACATGCGACGAAATATTTTCAAGACTATACCAATACCATGTCAGGTTACTAATGCAATTCACAACTACCAAATCACTCAATTTGTAAAACTATATATTTAGGAGTTTGGTCAAGATGGTGGAAAAATTACAAATAAAGGGTAGAAATCCTCATCCCAGTCTATTTCACCATGGTTTGGTTAAGATGATATTTTTTCACCAACTCTCAACAAACAACATGACCTGGGAAGTTTTCATGGAGAAAGCAGCATTAGCTCCTGCTACCAAAGGAGGTTGACTCTTCAAGAAGGTGGGCTCAGATGTCAAAATCACCTAGGGTTGAGATCAGTCAAAGCTATGAGAAGGAAAAAATAATGGTTTTTTCTCCCAATACCATTAGAGGTTTATTGGCACCTGAAACTACACTTGAGCAAAGATAAGCAGTGGATCAGCCACCTAGACATGATGGTGAGTCACCATTACAAAATCATGATGAACAAGCACCCTTAGAATTTGACATGGCAGAGAAGGTGAAGGATAAGTCAGTTGAGGAGATCATAAAGGAGAAGGATGAAGAAATAGCAGAGTTGAGGGAGGTTTTCTCAATTGCAAATTCTGAGATCACATTTCTTTAGCAAGGGAATTTTCAACTAAAGGTGAAACTACTCCTCCAAGACAAACCAAAGGTACACGTTGATGCAAATAAGGGAAAGGGAAAAAAAATAGTAGATGATCATCAGCTGGAGGATGCAAAAGGCGGAAAAAAAAAGAAGAAGACCAAGGACAAGAGGCCTCAAGAAGGTGCTTCGGAAAGAAAGAGAATGAGCAACTCCTAAATCAAGTTGGCAGACTTTTTATGAGCTAATTCTTGATGAAATCAATAAATATAGAGAGTATTGGCTTGACATGGTCAATGGACACCTTGAGGAGCTTCTAAAGAAAGTTAAAAATAATAATAACCTCAAGGGACATATGGCCAATCACTATTGTGCTAGGAACAAAATTTCCCAAATCAGGCTTAAACAAGTGAAGAATAGGCTGAAAGAAGCTCAAATGAAGCTCAAGGAGAAAGACAAATTAGACCTCCTTGCTGAGGAATCCATGGCTATTTAGCCTATCCTCCACAGGTGTTGTAGAACAATGTTTGGTCAATTTTGAGCACTTTTTGTATTTTTGATAATTTTTGCACAAATCTGGGAATTTTGTCTCCTCAAAAGTGTCACACCGAGGCGCGACACTTTCTCTTAGAGCTTCCAAATCAATATTTTTTTGTATGGATGGGGGAATCATGACTAGTACATTCCATATCTAGACTTGGTTTTCCATGAAAATATCTGGTTTTGAACAAAAATGCAAAAAAATGCCTCATTTCGATGTTTCTGCCAGTATTTTGGACCATGTGCGGTGCTTCTGGAGTGAGGTTGGGAAAAACCACTTTTGGACGGCTTACTATGGGTTTTTTCCAAACATTCAAGGTGCCTTGAAAACTAGAATCACAGGGCTACTTAGCACAACTTTCATATTTTCATTTGAATGCTCCTAAGTGGGTCCAAATCACCCTTGAACTAGTGCGATGGTTCTACCAGACAGGTGTGACGTTTCTGCTACAGGCGCGACATTTCTGCATAGGATTCCTCTCAGACAGCTGTCATGCCCAGAAAAATCCAGAAATTCGATGCTAGTTTTCCCATGAGGTGGAATTAGATTTTTTTGAGTTTTTTTTTCCTCTATTATGAGAAAACATGTATTTTAATGGAAGAGACACACACTCCTAGTCTTTAGCTAAATTTCAGGGATAAGTTTCTAACTTCCCTAGATTCTAGGAAGTCACCCATCTGTTGTAATTATGATTCTTTTTGGATAGGATTTATACCCTGTAAGGTTTCATGAACTCTATTATCTATAATTAGTCCACCTCAAGTCATTTTAGAGGTTGGGTAGTTGTTATTTGCAGTGGACCTATTGTACAAGTTTTTTTTTATTTTCTAAATGAAATCAAAGACAATGTTGCAGACATAATGTTGAGACTCCAATGGTATGCCTTTGAGCATTTTTTTTTTCTTTGTAAACTTATCATGTTGAATTTTATGTTATCAATATCTCACATATATGATTATTTATGTTAATATTATTAGTTTATAGTCAGAAATCATGCTTTCCATGCTCTGTTTTTATAAGATTTACATGAACTTGTCTCTGCTCTTCTGACTCATGAATGAACTTATTTTAATGCTCATTCTGACTCTCTCTCTGTTCACCCTATACAAAATGAAAAGTTAAGCATTCTTATAATCTTACCTACCTGGCCCCATCCTTGCCTCTGCAGTCTAACCTTTTAAATCTAACCTAAACCCTAGACCTAGTTCCCTAACTGTCATTCTTATCCAACAAAACTTCAAACAAACAAAAGCACTAATATACAGAGAATCATAACTAGCCTAAGAAAAATATATTTCAGTGATCTAATTGGATGCAAAGTGACATTTGAGAGAGTCTTCTCTGGTTGTGGTATGGATAGCTACCTCACCTAAAGGTTGGTTTGTGGTTACCTTTCTTCAACTCCATTCTCAGCCTTGGGAAGCGGGGGGGAGTGATAACAGACTTAATTGGTTGCTAGACTTTCATTAATTGAAATAAAGGTTTGATCAGCCAAAGGAGAAATTGAGCAACCCTATACTTGTGTGTGGAGAATGACTTCTACAACAAATTATGGGCAGTCCTCCTAGCCTGTGTTCATTGTGGGAGATGGAAATCTTGTAGTGATAGGAGGCAGCCCTCCGTGCCTTATGTTGGTCTTCAATGGAATAGTGCAGGTGTTATGAATATAATTCATAACGAATATAATAAATATAATTATTAATAGTAAAATAAGGATTATGTAAGTAGTCATTAATTTAGTAAATGGGCATGTCTCAAAAGACATGCCCATTCATGAAAGGCCACCTACGTAGCTATATAAGCAGGGCCTCATTGTAACATTTTATCATCTCTTACACATTTTATATATAATATATTATTATTACGAATACCTCTTGTGTATTTCACAATTAATTCAACAAGCCTATAGCTTTGTTGCTCCATTTGGTATCAGAGAAACGATCTTCTCACTTGGAAGGAAGCACCTACGCCACTGCTCGTCGCCTTCAGCTGTTACATGCGGTGTCTTGAAATAGTTGCCACTCGATGTCTTCATCAATGACGATGGACGATTTCAACAAAAAATTGATCGATCTTGAGAGTAAGATCAATAATAATTCCGATAAATTCACTAAAAGATTTATCAATCTTGAGGATAAGGTTACAGGAAATTATGACGACATCAAAAAACTTCAAGACACAACTGATCAGATAGAAAGACAAATTTGGAAAAACCATAGCGAGTCCACAGACAATCATAACAAAGTAATGAAGAAAATAAATGCCATTTGGGAGAAGATAAATCTGATGCAAGAACCAATATCTTCGAATATTGAACATAATCAATAGAACAATTTAGCCGATTCAGAGAATTCAGGAAATAATCATGAAGAATCACTACACTCTGCAGAAGATCAAGTTATGAAAATTTTAGATTCAGATGAAGATGATGTGAAGGAAGAAAACCATGATCAAAATGATGAGAGTAATGCAAAAAATATTACATTTAATAAAGGAGTTGACATTAAACTAGAGGGATTGGGTCAAACCTTTATTGCCAAAACAATTAATTATATATACGAGGATATTATCTATGTCGAATCTGAGGAAGGAGATTCACACGTCATAAAATTGAACAACGTGAACAATCTACAATCGGATCTTATGATTGAAATATTACATACATATGTTAATATTGGTCCAATTCGAGACATGTGCATGATTTATCCTGATGTATGTGAATATCATAAGCATATTGTGACTTGTTCTGGAGCATCCAAGGATGGATCTCTTCGCATTCTTCGGCATGGAATTAATGTGAATGAGCAGGTATTGATACAAATAAAAGGAATTATAGGAATTTGGTCCTTAAAAGCTTCATCTACAAGAAACTACGATAAATATATCATTTTGAGCTTTGTTAATGGGCCTCATGTACCAGAAAATGAAAATGGCAAGAAGGAATGGGGGGGGGGGCGTTTTACCTCCCTTGGAAGGAACAAATCCAAGTAAGAAAACACTAGTGTTAGATCTCGACGGAACTTTGGTGCATGCGACTAGGGAGCCCGTGCCCACTGGCTATCATTATTCCATCACCTTCAATGGATGTGAGAGACCTTCATTTTATGTCTTGAAGAGGCCAGGGGTCGGCCAATTGTTGCATCAGTTGGGCGCCACGGGATTGTACGAAATTGTATTGTTCACTGCAACATCCAAAAATTATGCAAACGCTGTGGTGGATGCATTTTTGTATACATTTCCTAACACAGAAAGCATTCCCAATGATAAAAAGGTGAATATAATTCCACCCACCCACCGGCTGTCGAATGAGCATTGCTGCAAAGTTGATGGAGTCATGGACGGTGTCAAAGACCTATCAGTTCTCGGAAGGGATCTGTGAAACGCCAAACCCTGTCAGCCTCCCGCACCATCCACTGCACTCCATCTACATAAATATACTCTAGGGATCATGACGTCAAGTCTTGACAATCGGTCAGGTATGTAGCCACAGGTTTGGACATGTGGTGTAGACTTGGTTGTGCGGTCAACCAAAATAAAATAAAAAACCAGAAATGACGTGCCTTTTTTTAATTTGGGTCATGAATCTTGTGAGTTTGGTTAAGCTCATGACATAGTTAAACATAGAATAAAAATACAAACTATATATATATATATATATTTATTAAAAAAAAAAACAGAGAGAGAGACAGAGGGGGTGAATAACTATAACTTCGAGTTACACATGCCAAGATAACAAATAAAATATGAAGAAATTATTATCCATAAAACTTTGAGGAAAAAGTTATGAAGGGCGGGCCAATTCATAACAAAATAATAAATAAAATTTGATATATTATAGGTTGCGAGTATCATATTAAAGGTTGGGAAAAGACGTTAAAATAAAATTGTGACTCGTTACACTTATAAAAAATTGACGAAAGAAAATGAAGAAAACAGTGCGTGATTGAATTGAAGAAAAGTGTCAACTATAAGCTTTGAGGACAATCTTTTGAAGGAAGGGTCAATGTTATGAATATAATTCATAAAAAATATAATAAATATAATTATTAATATTCAAATAAGGATTATGTAAGTATTCATTAAGTTAGTAAATGGGCATGTATAAAAGACATTCCCATTCATGAAAGGCCACCTACATAGGTATATAAGCAAGGCCTCGTTGTAACATTTTATCATCTCTTATACATTTTATATATAATATATTATTATTACAAATACCTCTTGTGTATTTCACAATTAAGTCAACAAGCCTACAACAAGAAGACCATAGTGGGATGAAGTCTCTATGTATATGAGGAGAAATAGTGGGAAGATTAAGAGTTGTTCACAAACAGAGTTGTGAACAACTCGACAAGAGTCTCAATGTGTTGTGCCCTTGATGGACTAAGGCACAACTAGTGAGTAGATTTGAAATATGAGGGTTGGTGGCTAGATGGACTTGGATCATTGATAGAGGAAGTGTTGCATATTAGGATTTGAAGGAGGAGGAAGGTGCAAGGTACGATCAAGAGGAGCTGAGAGATTCGACTACATTAACCAGATGGTCAAGGTATCTTATTAAGGATAGATTAATTTTCAATGGATTGACACCAAGCCCCAATTTTTTATTCTTGTAATAGTGGATGTATGAGGGCCATTATCTCTATTACAAGAGCCCTAGACTATTGTATTATTTATTTGGATTAATATAATGAGGTTCGGTTATTGTACAAAATTGTGTAAAAATTTGTCTGTATTTTGTGCACTAATAGATTTACTGATGTTTATATTTCATTGTTCAAAGTATTTTCATCGTGACTCTTGGTTTGGTAGCGTCAGTGATTTAAGATTCTATCCCAGACACTAGGATCATGGAAAAACAACATGGTATCAGAGCGGATGTGAGCTACTTTGAGAAATAGTTAATAAGATTGTAGACAATGAATAAAATCAGAGGGAGTTGTGGGTGTCTACATCATGGAGCATAGGATTCATCTGAAGAAATGGAGATGTGGTCTCAATAGATTACATGGAGAGATGGGCTAGGAGTTCTGGTGGATCAATGGTGAACCTGGCATACTTCATTATGTTGTGTGGCATTTTTTAGATCATGGGCTTCCTTTGTCTTGCCATGGACAGTTGGGACAACTCGAGTTGGCATGGACGAGATCAAGTTGATTAAGATGGATTCATGTGATAGACTACATGTAAGAAGGCTAGAGTCTTCATCAGATCGTGATATTGCATATACAATATTGGAGGGATTTTCACGTGTGGTATTTGATCCAGTGGATGAGTGCTTGCAGGATTGAACCAATAGAGATCGTGTAGGCTGAGAGGGAGTCTAGTTGTAGAGGGATTCTAACATTAGAGGGAGAATACCTATCGAGGTTTGGGATCTTAAAGTTCAGATATGATGAGGCCAAGGCACTACCGAGATTGTCGGGTTCAATATACAAAGCATGCTACAGTGATGGACACCAGATGGGCTAGTTTCATTGGGTGATGATGGTTAGTTCCTAGTATTATAAGTACCTCCCTCGCTAAGATGCAATGTTTATTTTTGTAGCTTGGGAGGTACTCCAAGCCTTGAGGATTGAGGTTTTGAGGAATAAGCTCCACAAGTGGCCTTGTAGGCTTGAAACCTAGACCTAGAGTTTTGCACCCAATGTTTTTGGGCAAAAATAGTGATGATTTTGCAAAATGTGGTGGATAAGGAAGATAATATAGGATGATATGAATTCAACGCATTGAGAATCATCCAATTTTAAGTTTTTGTTGTTTAGATATGATTTTTTGAATATATGATGGGTATATTTGTCTAGATATGAAGCATTTAGACACATCCAAGAGAAACCTCATTAAGAAAATACCTCTAAAATTTATAGCGAAGAACCGAGAAGGACGAGTTTGGGAGGAGTTTCCCTTTGTTTAGGGTGCGTACTTCTTACAGGAATAAGATGTAGGTGCGAGGAGAGGTAAAGGGTAGTTATGTGCTTAATCTATGGTGATTATGCTTCTATTCTAGGCTGCAGTGAATGTTATAGCAAACAACATCTTTTGGAAGAAGTTTAGAGGGCTGAGAGGCCTAGTCTAGGGTCTCCTTCCCTAGTCATAAGCACTAAGAAGCCAGTTCAGTTGGAATAGAGGGTGTAAACCCTTGGAAAAATGTTTTCATCCCTTGTTGTAGCTGATCCATAAGATGTAGAGGGAATTTTGGATGTGCCCAAGGACTATGACAATGTGAAGATAATATTGGCAAGGGTAGCGAACGAAGAAAGAAAGTATAGAAGGGAAACACCATGTTTGGATAGTGTTTGGGGTTGTTTTTGTGTTCCCTAACCAGTCCTATGCATGTATATATCCCAAGGACAAGAGCATACCAACAATATGTTGGAGGATGTGCTCTCTTGTTGATGATATTTTCTAGGAGGATGGTGTGCTAGGAGAAGACTAGTTTAGGAGTATGTTGGAAGCCAAGAGGAGGGGTTTCCTAGATGATTGGATGACCTAACTAGGAGCATATCCTAAAACAACAATGGTCATTTGTGGTTTTTTGGAGGGAAACATGAGAGTGGACCAAGTGTGAACGTTGATTGGGAATTTATGATCTAGTGGAGGTGTTGGTAAAAATACTAATATGGGGGGGCGGGGGCGGGGTTGAATCAGTATTTAAAATTCATACAAACTTTTCTTTACTTTACTGATTTCTATACGCGACTTCACTTAATCCAACTAGTGTATATACACAACTTTCTTTAAGTAAAATTGTGTATGCCCTGTGAACTTATTATTCATATAAATCTCCAATAACATTACTTAGACGAGTGCATCATTCATTCATCAGACATTTAATAATCAGTAAACATGTGCAGTAAGAAAAAAATAAATCATCACACATAAGTAGCACACATGAACACCAAGATTTAAGGTGGAAACCCAATTTGGGAGAAAACTGTCGTTGTTTCCGTCTCTTCCTTAAATATTTATTATATATAAAACTACTAACAATCTTGTACTAGTGCAGACTCATACCAGCACATAGGCACCCACATGCAGAAAGCTGTAACCTTCTCTCATTCTCCAGTTGCTACTGGAAGGGAGCTCCAACCCCCTGATATCGTTTACCAACCACCACTAGAAGGGAGCTACAACCCTCTGATCTGATCACCAACTCCTACTGGTAGGAAGCTTTGACTTCCACACTGAAGGTTCCAAACCTCAAAACCATTGCAGACCATGTTTCATAAATTTTCAAACTGGATCCAACAAATTTTAATTCAACACAACTTGTAGATCAACTGAAGCAAACATCAACCCAATTTAAACATAACAGTGAGATCAATGTAACCAGAACACATAAATAAACCCAGACTTCTGCATCAACACACATAATCAATTGCAACAGTGATCATTCATAAGACAAATGTATACACTACCTTATTTATAGAAACTAGCATCTATGCACACTTTTCTATGGAGAAACCTGCATATAAATATTAATATATTAAGATTAGAGTTCTAGCCAGACTCAAAATAGATCAGAGATATTCAGACATATTTTGTCAGTTTTACATAGCCCTTATATATTCAGCAACATCAATCATTTTTTATCAACCAATCATTGTTCTTTATACAAAATCAACTAGCAGCATAATCAATACTTAAACAACCCATATCTATATGAAGACATCATTGATAGACAACAGAAACACAAAAAAATTGATTAGACATTTCCTTCAGCATTCTTCAGCAAAACCCCGGCTTTCATACGTGCCTTCCATAAGACATATTCGCAACTGTACACGCTTCTTCCGAAACCAACTTGCGTATAGATCTCAATATTTTACTGAATATATACGCACCTCTGTAGAATCGAACCTGCATGTATGCACGCCTTCATTGAGTCAAACCCATGTATATATCTGTAAATAATTCAATTTTGCGCAACACTTCAGAACTACAAACTCACTCAGATCATACTCTTCACTACAACAAACATGTTAGATAATTATATATTATAGAGCAATGCAACACATAAAAATATGCGGAAAATAAAAACACACAAAACACATAAAACCAAAGAGACATAAATATATGTGGTTCACCCAGTTTGGGCTACATCCACCCTGAATAGCCAGTCCTTCCTTTCTATTATCCAACAAAATGAAGAGACACAACCTACAACAGATCCACTGTAATTTCCTTTGTTCTCTCTCACAGCCTCCCTATATTTTTCTCGCTCTGAGAATATACATATAATACACAGCCACAATACAATACCCTCATACAAAACGAGGGGTTTTCTTCTAGGGAAAAAAACCCTAAATTAAACATAACTTCTACCATCAGATCATCCACCTAATGAACGACCCATGTTGACTATAAATTACAATACTTTTACAAGGAAATTTTATATCTTTTTTAAGCTTCGGAGGCAGCTGCCCCCACCTGACCCCCCCAGGTAGTGTTTAATTACGGGCAGTGTTGCCGCCCCATTTATAATATGGGTCCAACACTATGATACAAAATAAATAAGATAATCAAGCTCTACACCCAACAAAACATGCACCAGACCACAAATCTAAACAAATCATATATAGATCATGTAAATACATATTCATTTCAGGTATAGAGATCCTGATCCATCATTGTATTCATGAGTGCATCATAATATAATATCTATCTATTGATTATATCCCATTCCATGCAGATATAATTTAGATTGAAGTATTCATTCAATTCACATACTCATGCCCCCTTAGCACTATGATCTTTACCTCCTTATATAGTTTGAGCCATAGCCAATACCATGAGCCAAAACCACACAATATTCAATGGTATTCTTGGACGAGATCAAATAACCATTATTGTGCTCAATATTGTGGGCTAATAGCATGGTAATGACCCCTGGTATTATAAAATTAGTGCACTAGCTCATACCCGACTTTGCTTCTTCATACCTTCGTGTATACACGACTTTGCCTTTACCAACTTGCATATAGTTCCTAAAATATGTACTTTATCCATCTTCTGAAAAGCTTCTGCCCCATCATTATGAAATTTTTTTCCATCACATTGTCACCTCTGAGCTTGTCCAAAAACCATATACTTGTTATTCTACAAGTGGGTTGCCATAAAGGAAAACACATGCATCATAATGCCAAAAATATCCCCCTTTGGACTTGATGGAAACAATGTTGGTGTTTGATCACCACAACCTGTAAATACATGATAGACACATAAACATAAGCATTATTCAAACACCAAGTTACTCTCCCCCTTTGACATCAAGGGAAAAGGGTGGACCAATGTTGAAACAAGGTTTTTATTTCCTTGTAGATACAATAGCTCTGTAGATCTGGTTGGCACTCTACTGACCATGCTCCCCCTGAGCACATGTTGAATCTTCAGTTATATTTTCAATGATGTACATGACTCTATAACTCAACAGAGTATGACCTTTCATATCATCAAGGAATCACATCTATCACCTAACTAAGTGGGATTACATATTTGACTCAATCACCCAACCAAGTGGGTTTACATATTTGAAAGAGTCCATACATTACTGAATATGACAATATTTACATCGTAGGTCTTAACATGACCCTTACAACAAATTACATATATGAATTTTATAACCAAGACCAAAGGACCTCAATATAGAGATCATCGAACATAATTTAGCAACCATTATAAACATAATGCCAATAATGCATTATACTCAGAAAGACTAATGCTTCCCCTGAACTTGTGCTCCCTGAAAAATTTCAACAACCTATTCATCAAAGCATATTCATCAAGCAAATAAATACCAAAGAGGAAAATGTAACTTGAAAACCATATAAGAAGACTGTACCTATCAACATCTGATCAATAGAGCCAAATCATAATTTTCAACAACATGAAAAAATATGTTCTGGAGACTGACTCATTGATTTCATGATAGAAAGAGCCATACATGACTCTCAGAAAAGAGACTCGCATATATGGCATATATACGCGAATATGCATCAAGAAACCAACATACCGAAATTATCCTTCTAAAATTTCATCTGAAAAATAAAAAAGATAAGTTTAATAACATAATGAGGCAGGGACAAATCCCAGTTTCTGTTGTGAAACCAGCTCCAAAAATAGAAGAAAAGAGATATCAACGCCTTAGAAATAAGCCACTTCGAGGGGACAACCTCCAATACATTACATTAATGAACAATTCTTGGATGATACAAATTACAAAACCTCTTTTCTATATATAGGAGTCCATGGGGCCACAATGTAATCCTAGTGGGGCCACAATGTAATCCTAGCTGAACTAACAATAATAATTTAAGGGCACAATAATAACAATATGGGGGTAACAGGGGTACAATAATAACAATAAGGGGGTTACACTAACAACAATAAGGGACTATACTAGTAATATAGGGACCTAAAATGCCCCTCTCCTTCAAAAAAGTGTTGTCCTCAAAGCTTGAGTAGCTCTGGGTGCTTTTGTATAAAATTCTCATCCTCCCATGTAGAATCTTCAGTGGGTAAGTTCTTCCATTTGATGAGATACTCTGAAATTGATCGCTTTCGTAGCTGTTGAGTTCTTGTTTTCGTGACCGCTTTAGGTTCCAATATGATTTTTCCTTCCTCATCAAGTTCTGGCAATATTGTTTGACCTGGAAGATTTTCACCTATAACCTTCTTTTAGCATGAAACATGGAAAACTGGATGCACTCGTGAAGAAGCAGGACGCTCCAATTTGTATGCCATAGTACCAATATTTTGCAAAACCTTGTAAGGACCATATTAATTTGGCGATAATTTATTATCCTTCTTAGCTTGCTTGAGGGACATTTTTTTGTATGGTTGTAGCTGTAAAAATACCCAGTCTCCTACGTCGAAACTTCTCTTGCTACGATGTTGATCTACCTGTTGTTTCATTCGATTTTGTGCAAAATTCAAGTTATCCTTTAAGATTTGGATGACTTCTTGTTGATGCTCGATGTGATCTTCCATTGCTTGAACCTTCAAATTTTCTCTTAAAGATGATGTGATGGATAGTGGATGATATCCATAAAGTGCCATAATGGGGTCATTTTTGCTGCAGTATGGAAGGAAATGTTATACCACCATTCAGTGAGAGGTAACCACTTAACCCATTGTGTTTGTTTATTAGATACAAAACAACGAAGATATCCTTCCAAACATTTATTTACTATCTCAGTTTGACCATCAGATTGAGGATGATAAGATGAGCTATGGGCTAATTGAGTACCCAAACAAGAAAATAACTCTGTCCAAAAATTTCCAGTAACAATAGGATCTTTGTCACTCAAAATAACCCTTGGGTTTCTATGTAGCTTTTGAATTGTGTCCATAAATGTAGTAGCAACTGTACTTGCTTTAAATGGATGAGATAATGCACAAAAGTGTGCATACTTGGTAAGTCTATCAACTACCACCATGATGACACTCTTTCCTTTAGACTTAGGTAAACCTGTGATAAAATCCATTGAAATCTCCTCCCAATGTTGACTTGGAATGCATACAGGTTGTAGAAGTCCCAGGGTCTTAATTGTCTCAACTTTATTCTGCTGGTAAACCAAACATTCCGCCACAAAATTTTGAATATCATATTTAAGGCCATCCAAAAAAAAATCTTTCTTCACCCTGTGGTAAGTTTTTAAAAATCCTGAGTGTCCTCCTAAAGGAGAAGTGTGCAATTCCAAAAGAATCTTTTGTTTTAGTTTGGAATTCTTACAAAGATATAAGCAACCTTTGTACCATAAGGAATCATTTGTCCAAGTAAATGTATCAGATGTACTAGGATCTTGCTGCAACTTTTGAATGAGTGTCCATAGTTCTTTGTCCTTCTTCCATTCATCTCTTGCTTCGGTTATCCAATCTGGTTAGATAATAGAAATGGCACAAAGCAATGCTTCCACCTCTTCATTCTTTCTTGAGAGTGCATCTACAACAACATTAAGCTTCCCTTTTTTGTAGATTATTTCAAAGTCATAACCCAACATCTTTGTGACCCATTTTTGCTGCTCTTTTGAAGATAGTCTTTGTTCCAAAAAGTGTTTAAGACTATCATGATCATTTTTTACCTTGAAGTGTCTTCCCATTAGACAAGTTCGCCATTTCTTTAGTGCATGCAGTATTGTTGACATTTCCTTCTCATAAATAGGTTTCTGTAAATCATTCCCTTTGATTGGAAGACTTTCAAAAGCAATGGGTCTTCCTTCCTGCATTAAAAGAACACCAATTCCATTTCCTAAGGCATCACATTCCACAATAAAGGTTTTTGTAAAGTCTAGCGTAGCCAAGACCGGTACTAGGCACATTGCCTCTTTAAGATGTTCAAAGGCCTTAGTTGCTTCATGAGTCCATGAAAATGCATCTTTCTTCAATAATGTTGTTAGAGGTGCTGTTATTCTCCCATAATTCTTAACAAACTTGCGATAATACCCTGTTAACCCGAGAAATCCTTGCAACTACTTTATGGTTGTGGGGACTTTCCATTCCTTAATGGCTTTAATTTTGTTAGGGTCTACTTTAACACCCTCGTGAGATACAATATGACCCAGATATTCCACCTCTTGTACTCCAAAGAAACATTTGGATTTTTTTGCATATAATTGTTTCTCCCGCAATAGTTTGAGCACCCTGTCAACATGTTCAACATGATCCTTCCAAGACCTGCTGTAGATTAGTATATCATCAAAAAATACTAGCACAAATTTTCTACGGAAGGGTTTGAAAATGGAATTCATCAACCCTTGAAATGTAGAAGGTGCATTGGTAAGGCCAAAAGGCATGACCAAAAATTCATAATCACCCTCATGAGTTCGAAATGTTGTTTTTGGAATATCTTCTATATTCATTCTAATTTGATGATATCTTGAACAAAGATCCAACTTGGTAAAATAAATTGCTCTATGTAATTCATCCAATAATTCATCAATCACAGGAATGGGAAATTTATCTTTAATGGTGAGCTTATTGAGCTCCCTATAATCCAGACACATTCGCCATGATCCATCCTTCTTGTGTACCAATACTACATGAGTAGAGAAAGAACTTTGACTAGGTTGAATTATACCCGCCTCTAACATTTCTGCAATCATACGTTCAATTTCGCTCTTTTGGACATAAGGATATCTATAAGGCCTGATGTTTGGAGGAACACTTCCCGAAATCAAATGAATAGCATGATCATGATCACGAATAGGTGGGAGTCCTTTGGGAGTTTCAAACACCTTGGAATGATTGTCCAAGACTTGTTGGAGATCTGCAGAAATAGATGATTTTGATGTTGGAACTTCTAGTGAGCATAATTGTGCAATTATGCCTCGTTTTTCTTTATTTATAAGATTTGTCATGACATTAGAGCTTATTATCTTCTCGGCTTCCCTGCAATACCCTGTAATTCGACTTCCTTTCCTTTTGAAAAAAATTTCAAGAAAATTTCTTGAAAATTAAAAGCTACCATACCCAAATATTGTAACCATTGTACTTCTAGTACAACATCAGCACCTCCCATAGGAATGGAAAGCATTGGACTATTCAATACATATCCCCCCATGGTTAGCTTGATATTATGGTATTTTCTAGAGCAATTTATAATTCCTCCATTTGCAACCATCACTTGAAATTCTTGTGCTGGGTATAGGAAACAATTCAATTCCTTGGCTACCTTACAATGAATAAAATTATGGGTGCTACCTGAATCAATCAACACTATTACCTTTTTCTTCTTGATATGTCCTTCTATATTGAGAGTTTGAGGAGTGGTAATTCCTACCAATGAATTACACAATATGGTCGAACTCATTTCTTCCTCTTCTAGAGCTGGTTCCTGGTGTATATCCTCTTCTTGTTCATTTTCTTCTTCCTCTTCACAATCCATGTAAAATAATTTCTTCTCAGCACACTTTATGACCTTTAGTGTATTTGCTATCACAACTGTAGAAAATCCATTTTGCTCTTTTTTCTTCCAATTTTTGTGGTGTCAACCTTGTAGGTTGTGGAAATCTAGGCGTAGCAACACTTCCTTCTTTATAGAATTGAGTGGTAGGCTTCCTTGTCGCCATTATTTTACATTCAAATTTTCTTGCCAACCCGAATGCCTTCTCCAATGAATCCGGTTCCAAAATGCGAACTTCATGTTGGATGTTATCCTTTAAAGTGCCTATGAAGAGATCGATCCTGTGTTCCTCCGGAATATCAGTTACCCTTATATTCAATTTTTGGAAGTCCTCAATGTGCTGCCCCACTAAACCCTTTTGTTTGAGATTTATCAATTGGCTAAAGAAGGTGTTGCTCTTTGTATCCTCATAATATGCTATCATTTCCTCCGTAAAAATTGACCAAGTGACAATTTTTTTATGGGAGCAAAGCCATCGATACCATACAAATGTATTTTGTTCTAAATGTAAAGTTGCAATGCGTACCTTTTGTGTGTTTTTTACATTATGGAGATCAAAATATTGCTCCATCTGTAGTATCCATGTTACAGGATCCTTTCCATCAAACTTCCTCATATCCATTTTTGGAATATGGTGGTTCTTTCCGCCAACATTAGAGTTTATGAAATCACGATTAACATTTATTTTGTTCTCATCATGAGTTTCCTCTACTATATTTTCACCATTAGGAAACATTTCTTGTATCAACTTTGTCAAACCTTTCATGTCTTCTTTTAGATCATTCTTCATGTTTTCCATTTTTTCATCGATCTTAGCTTCCATGTCATCCATCTTAGATTCCATGCCAGCTTCCATGCCATCTATATTAGATTCCACGCCTTTCTTCAAACCATCCATATTATTCTTCACACCATCCATCTTCGCTTCCATGGCTTTCTTCAAAACTTTCGTTTCATTTTTTGCTACTCTTTGCGAGAGAGAAATTTGGTGCACTTGCTCTTGTAATTTTGATAGATCATGTTGCAATTCTTCATCTTCATGAGTCATAGTAGAGCCTTCTGAAGGCTTAATGGGTGTTGAATTATTTTTACGGGGCATTTTTTAGAACCCAATACCGATATATATTCTACAATATCTTGAACTACATCTTTAAATTTGATTCTTCAAAAAAGACTTATGCAATTCAGAAAACATTACACACCTTTTTTTTGCTTTTGAAGAGCTCGATATTAAAATTCAATTATATATATGGTTAAAGCTCTTCAATATCTGAAATTTGGTACTGACGTAGCCTTTTGAATCCTCTTTTGGATGCCACAGATCTGAGCTGATTTGGATTCTTCAAGATGAAATTATGTCCAATCTCCCACAATGACCTAATTATGGATTGTTTCAGTAGATCGAACTTGTATGACTTGCCACGTGTCACTTTTTCGTCTTTTAGCTCTGAAATTGATAGCAAAGAAACTAAAGTCCGTGTACTTGTGGCCACTTTTTACGGCACTCCAATCTGATTCTCAGAGAGATATTTATGAAGCTTTTCTCAGATCACCTATTTGAGATGAAATTCAGGAGCTTGAAAAAATACTACCTTCCACAGATCATATCTCTAAAAATATTGCGAACCAAGCTCTGAAATTTTGCGAAGAGTTTCCTCAAGATTTCAGCTTCGCGCCCTAAAAATTTCAGATTCTGAACCTTCGTAGAAAAAACGTTATAGCACAAATTCCACGATGACCTGTTTAGATTAAATTGAGGAGCCTGCAAAAAGACCTAACTCACCTCTACGATCAATATTCCAATATATAACAACCAAGCTCGAATTTTGTGACGATGTTCTCAAAGATTTCCGCTTTGCACCCCTAAAAATTTCCTTCTCAAACTCGTAGAAAACAAAGTTATAGCGAAAGGCCAGATGATTCAAAGTTTGGAGCAAATAAAACCCTCAAATCCAAAGCTCTATACCAAATGTTGTGAAACCATCTCCAAAAATAGAATAAAAGAGATATCAACGCCTTAGAAATAAGCCACTTCGAGGGGGCAACCTCCAATACATTACATGAATGAACAATTCTTGGATGATACAAATTACAAAACCTCCTTTCTATATATAGGAATCCATGGGGCCACAATGTAATCCTAGTGGGGCCACAATGTAATCCTAGCCGACCTAACAATAATAATTTAAGGGCACAATAATAACAATATGGGGGTTACATGGGTACAATAATAACAATAAGGGGGTTACACTAACAACAATAAGGGACTATACAAGTAATATAAGGACCTAACAGTTTCTATCTAAGGTATTCAAATACTTCGTTGGGAAGAGGTTTAGTAAATATGTCAGCGACTTGTTCTTTGGAGGGAACATACTCCAATTTAACATTTTTCTAAAGAACTTGTTCTCGTAAAAAGTAATACTCAATAGGAATATTCTTGGTTTTGAAGTGCATAACAAGATTTTTTGAGATACTAATAACAATTGTATTATCACATAGGATGGAGATGGGTGGAGAGCATTTAATTTGAATGTCTTGTAATGTCTGCATCATCCATAGAAGTTGTATGCAACATGATGCAACAACCACATACTATGCTTCTGTTGTAGATAAAGCAATGGAACTTTGTTTCTTGCTAAACCAGGATACCAATAGGGGCTCCATATAAAATGCACCTCGACTAGTGTTTTTCCGGTCATCAAAATTTCCAGCCTAGTCTGCATTTGTGTAAAAGAATGAAGGGTAAGATCAATATTTTTGGGATACCATAGACCAAAGTATTGAGTTACTTGGATATATTTGAATATTCTTTTTACTGCTGAATATGTGATTCCTTTGGATTGGCTTGGAAACGTCCAACAATCCCAACTGCATGCATGATATCTGGTCTAGTACCTGTTAGATAAAGCAGACTCCCAATCATAGATATGTACTCTGGTTGGTTTACCATGGGAGAATCATCATGAGAATTGAGGTTACATCTGGTCATCATTGGAGTATACACAGGTTTGCAGTCTTCCATCCCATACTTCTTCAGACTCTACTTGAGACATTTTTTTTGTGAGAGAAAGATACCATCTTTTGCTTATTACACTTGTAAACTGATCTAAAAATGAAAGTATTTGTTTTTTTGTTCAAAGTATTCATTTCCATTAAAATAAGTGTGCAAAGTGTTTGGATAGTCTTGCAAGTGAAACAAAGTGTTTTTGATAACTGTTTATGAAATTTGGTGTGAGGAAGTGTTATTTTAATTTACTGTTTAACAACTTTAATCTGAATAACACAGCAAAATAACTTCACTATAAACACATAGCAACATGATGAGGCATTTCACCCCTCCGGGGCTACATCTGTCGGGTCCAAGGCTCCCAATGGGCATGTCCTTGATATATCATGATGCTCAAATTGGTAATACAGTGAGAAAAAGGCCTAAACAGACCAAACCAGCTCTGAAAATGAATTCAGAACATATAAAGAAGCTAAGAATGACTCTGATTTCACCTAAAACAATGAAGTGTAGTCCAATGCAGCTTTGTTTCCCTCAAGGCCCTGATGGCTCCCCAAGCTTCTCTAAAGTAAAAATGGTTGAAAGACATCTTTGATGGCTTTGCAACCTGTTCCAATGGCTCTAGAATTATTAGAATACCCGAAAAATAAAATAAAAAATAAATAATAATAATAATAATAAAAATTCGTTCCAAAAGGTTCAGTAATGTGAAAGTTATGACCAACTGAAGTTTTGTCCAATTTTTCCTAAAGAAACTCCACTAAACTTGGGAGAACTGGAGATAAGCTCGCTAATTTTGGCAAAGTCTGCCCAGAATGGCGCTCTCTGCCTAAAATTTTGGAACCATTAGGCTTGAAGTTAAATGTTAGGTACTAGTTGTCACATGGACCAAATCCACCGCCGGTGGAACTGTTTGGAGCCAACAGTTTAAAGACCGTGGCATATAAATGTTATACAAAACTGCTGCCGGAACATGTGAACAAATCCTCCTTTAACTGTGACTGTCGGGGTCTTGTTACCCGCTGGGATAGGCCTAAGGTTTTGCGCGAGAGGTCATATTATAAGGGGGCTGGCCCTTAGGGGCTGCCCCCCTTTACCACCACCCACAACTTATGCAAACTTTAAATATGTCCAATGACCATAGTATGTCAAGAACAAACTTGTGGGCGGGCTGGTCGGGCCTGTGGGCTGGCGGACACCCGACCCGGGGTCGAATCCTGCCAACTCCAATATATTTTGCCACTTTAAACTCTTTTGTCCTGTGGCCACGTGGAAGCCTCCAGGCCTGTCACGTGGCAATTGTTGATTGGCCCAAAACAAATAGTTATACAAATCCTCCAATGCGTGAATGACAAATGTCGAGCCATGATTGGTTGTTGAAGGAATATTCCATGGAATATTTTGTGGAATATTTTTAAAATATTATGTGGAATATTCCTAGAATATTCTGTGGAATATTCTTTTTTAAATATTTTTTATTCAAAGTCAACCCTGGTCAAACTAGTATTTTGCATGAAATTGTGAATTTTCAAACTTGAATAACTTTCACATACAGTGTCGGATTTGAGTGCCATTCGTGGCTACAAGATCGTATCGACGAGACGCATCCTGTCGTTCTAGTTTCAACCAATTCTGAGAAGTTCCAATTTTGAGCATTTTCTTCACTTAGGACATGATCACCTAATCACACCTCCCAAATGGGAAGCTTTTGGACCCACAAAATCTCTCTGATTACAGAAAATGAAGATGAGGAGACTGATTCTCCACTCTTCCAACTTTGAACCACTGAAATCTTCCTGACTTCATCAAATTGAGCTTCTCATAAAACGATAAATTGTTCCTTGAATTCACTGACCAACCGTTGCTAACATTGACTAAGTCATGATGCAAATTCTTGAAATTTGTAGAACAACAACTATAATTTGCAGAAAACATATTGTTTCTACAATATTCAAACTTCAAAGAAGACTGAAAATAAGATTCACCGACCAAGTTTTCTCGCCATACCAATCTGCCATTCTGAAACTAGAAATGACCCTTGCTGAACTATGTGCCCTATTTGCTTGCATGCCTTTCCATCTCATGGACTCTTGCACCACTTTGCACTGACACTTCGTTCTCTGCACCGATCAAAACCAAAGGTACCTTGTGAAACAGATTGTTATCTTCTTTCAAAGACGAACTGTTATCAGACTGAAACATATCATCATTTATATCAGAAATATCATGAAAAGGAAAATTTACGGAATCTTGTTTCTTATTCATCAATAAAGTCAGATTTTGACTTGCATTAACTAGCCTTTTCAATTGCCCTGCATGGACTAAAGAAGATTCTAGCTTCTTCTTATGTGCTCTCACAATGTACTCTTTTCCATCCTTGAACAAGTGATACTTGTTCTCATGGTGATGGAAGATCGCCTTTCTGTCAAATAAATATGGACTACCCAACACAACACTTGTAATGTTAAGCGGTAGTACATCCAGTTCAACCCAATCAACATAATGAGCTGTTATGGTGAAGCACAACATGCACTTTCTTGCGACTTGTAATTTTGCATTCTTGCATATCCACCCAAGTGGATAAGGCTTTGGATGTGGAATCATCTCAGTTTTCAGCTATTTGACCAAGTATTCTAAGATGAGATTAGCTTGAGACCCACTATCAAAAAGTGTGTCTATCCTTGTGTGGTTTGAGATTATCCTCACATGAAATAGCTCTATCCTCCTCTTTTCATTTTGAGTTTCTTTGTGACAGATTATTGTGCTAGAACTGGGATTTGTTTCTTGTACATCATCTTTCCCTTTTACGTTTTTTAATACCATGGTGATACTTTTAGTCTCATCACCTAATTCAGACCCTAAGTTCTGTTCAACAATTGCTACAGTTTTTCCCTTTTCTTTATTTTTGTCTTTGTTTTTATTTTCTCTGGTTTCAGCTCTGGATGAAGCTTCCAACAGTGGTTTTCATCGTGGCTTGTTTTTGAATAGTTCTTACAAAAGAAATTCCCTTTTTCCTTTCTAGATTTTGCAATCTTTTTTCTTCCTTTGCCTTTAAAATCACTACCCTCATTCACATCAAAAGTGTTTTTCCCTCTAGCCTCTAAATGCGTAGCTTGTACACAAACTTTGTCTAGACTAGTAGGATTGAACATAAGGATAGTATGTATAAGGTAATTATGCAAACCACCTATATATTTCAGTAAAGTATCTTGACTTTTTAATTCTACCCCTAATAAGAGTGCTCTTCTCCTAAATTCTTGGGTATAGTTTTGCACATTTTGTCCCTTAAGCTGTCTAAAGTTTTGCCAATTCATTATAGCCTTTTGTAGATGAGCAAGAGGATAAAATTGCTTCTTAATTGCAGAAATAAATTCAATCCATGATAAAGTAATCTTACCATGTTTCTTGATTTCATCCTTGGTCTTGGCTTCCCACCATACCAATGCTGCTCCATCCATTCTCAGCGAGGCTAGTTGTATCTTGGTGTCGTCACCATGAAGGTTTTGAATCCTTAAATAAACTTCCAATTGTCTAATTTCTCTACATTGGCTTAACCGTTAAACATGGGAAATTCAAATTTGACATCAAGCTTTAAAAAATGATTTTTACCAATGGTTTTCGACTTATGTGACTGATTTACCGAAGTCGAGGAAGACGATGTCGAGGAAGAGGATGACGATGGAGATGGTGGATCACCATTTCCTCCATGTCCTTTCTTAGACTGATCATTACTCTTCTTTCCTCCTAAGGAACCCTCTCCTTATTTTTGGTTTTTAGACCCTTCTCCAGCCATCCTATCATTTCTTTCTTGATAGAGGATCCTTACCATTTCAGTCATATCCAAGAAAGCTTTCAAGAAAACCTGTTCTTCTTCCTTTGGATCCATCTCTTCAAGAGCTTCTCCTTATCTTGAAGACATGCTTGTAGCTGCTTCTAGGGCTCTTGGAGGTGGTTCTCTGACCCTTCTTGGTTGTGGGTTAGTTTTTGCACTAACCAAGTTTCCTTCACCTCTCTTGAGTTTTAACCTAGTCAGCATCAAAACTTGCAAACAAATGATTTAATCTTTGCAAAAAACAAATGCTGAGTAAAAACTATAGCTTCTAAGGCTCTAATCCTAAGCTTTGATACCAACTGATCTGAAAATGAAAGAATTTTTTTTGCTATTCAAAGTATTCATTTCCATTAAAATAAGTGTGTAAAGTGTTTAGATAGTCTTGCAACTGAAACAAAGTATTTTTGATAAATGTTTATGAAATTTGGTGTGAGGGAGTATTGTTTTAAATTACTGTTTAACAACTTTAATCTGAATAACACAGTAGAGTAACTTCACCATATACACACAACAACATGATGAGGCAGTTCACCCCTCTTGGGCTACATCTGTCGGGTCCAAGGCTCCCAATGGGCATGTCCTTGATATATTATGATGCTCAAATTGGTAATACAGTGAGAAAAATGCCTAAACAGACCAAACCAGCTGTGAAAATGAATTCAGAACATAGAAAGAAGCTAAGAATGACTCTGATTTCACCTAAAATAGTGAAGTGTAGTCCAATGCAGATCTGTTTCCCTCAAGGCCCTAATGGCTCCCCAAGCTTCTCTGAAGTAAAAATCACTGAAAGATACCTCTGATGGCTCTGAAACCTGTTCCAATGGCTCCAGAATTCTGAGAATACCCGAAAAAAATAAAAATAAAAAAAAATAAAAATAAATAAATAAATAAAATCGTTCCAAAAGGTTCAATAATGTGAAAGTTATGACCAACTGAAGTTTTGTCTAATTTGGCCTAAAGAAACTCCACTAAACTTGGGAGAACTGGAGATAAGCCCGCTAATTTTGGCAAAGTCCGCCCAGAATATCAGAACCATTAGGCTTGAAGTTAAATCTTAGGTGGTAGTGGTCACATGGAACAACTCCACCGCCGGCGGAACCGTTTGGAGCTAATGGTTTAAAGACCGTGGCATATAAATGTTATATGAAACTGCCGCCGGAACATGTGAACACATCCTCCTTTAACCGTGACTGTCGGGGTCTTGTTACCCGCCGGGCTAGGCCTGAGGTTCCGCACAGGAGGTCATATTATAAGGGAGCTGGCCCCCTTTACCGCCGCCCACACCTTATGCAAACTTTAAATATTTCCAATGACCATAGTATGTCAAGAACCAAATTATTTGCGAGCCAAGCTCTGAAATTTTTTGACGATGTTCCTCAAGATTTCGGCTTCGCACCCTAACAATTTCAGCTTCTGAAACTTCATGGAAAAAAATTTATAGTGAAAATTCCACGATGACCTGTTTGGAGTAGCGAAACCCTAGAATCCAAAGCTCTGATACCAAATGTTGTGTAACCAGCTCCAAAAATAGAAGAAAAGAGATATCAACGCCTTAGAAATAAGCCACTTCGAGGGGGAAACCTCCAATACATTACATGAATGAAAAATTTTTGGATGATACAATTTACAAAACCTCCTTTCTATATATAGGAGTCCATGGGGCCATAATGTAATCCTAGTGGGCCACAATGTAATCCTAGCCGACCTAACAATAATACTTTAAGGGCACAATAATAACAAAATGGGGGTTACAAGGGTACAATAATAACAATAAGGGGGTTACACTAATAACAATAAGGGACTATACTAGTAATATAGGGACCTAACATGCCCCTCTCCTCCAAAAAAGTGTTGTCCTCAACGCTTGAGTAGCTCTGGGTGCTTTTGTATAAACTTCTCATCCTCCCATGTAGAATCTTCAGTGGGTAAGTTCTTCCACTTGATGAGATACTCTGAAATTGATCGATTCCGTAGCTGTCGAGTTCTTGTTTCTGTGACCACTTCAGGTTCCAATATGATTTTTCCTTCCTCATCAAGTTCTGGCAATATTGTTTGAACTGGAAGATTTTCACCTATAACCTTCTTTAAGCATGAAACATGGAAAACCGGATGCACTCGCGAAGAAGCAGGAAGCTCCAATTTGTATGCCATAGTACCAATCTTTTGCAACACCTTGTAAGGACCATAGTACTTTGGTGATAATTTATTATCCTTCTTAGCTTGCTCGAGGGACATTTGTTTGTATGGTTGTAGCCGTAAAAATACCCAATCTCCTACATCAAAACTTCTCTCGCTGCGATGTTGATCTGCCTGTTGTTTCATTCGATTTTGTGCCAAATTCAGGTTATCCTTTAAGAGTTGGAGAACTTCTTGCTGATGCTCGATGTGATCTTCCACTGCTTAAACCTTCGAATTTTCCCTTAAGGATGATGTGATGGATGGTGGATGATATCCATAAAGTGCCATAAATGGGGTCATTTTTTCTGCAGTATGGAAGGAAGTGTTATACCACCATTCAGCGAGAGCTAACCACTTGACCCATTGTGTTTGTTTATCAGATACAAAACAACGAAGATATCCTTCCAAACATTTATTTACTATCTCAGTTTGACCATCGATTGAGGATGATAAGATGAGCTATGAGCTAATTGAGTACCCAAACAAGAAAATAACTCCGTCCAAAAATTTCCAGTAAAAATGGGATCTCTATCGCTCACAATAACCCTTGGGTTTCCATGTAGATTTTGAATTGTGTCCATAAATGTAGTAGCAACTGTACTTGCTTTAAATGGATGAGATAATGCACAAAAGTGTGCATACTTGGTAAGTCTATCAACTACCACAATGATGACACTCTTTCCTTCAGACTTAGGTAAACCTGTGATAAAATCCATTGAAATCTCCTCCCAACGTTGACTTGGAATGGATAAAGTTTGTAGAAGTCCTGGGGTCTTAATTGTTTCCACTTTATTCTGCTGGCAAACCAAACATTCCGCCACAAAATTTTGAATATCAGATTTAAGGCCATCCCAAAAAAAATCTTTCTTCACCCTGTGGTAAGTTTTTAAAAATATCGAGTGTCCTCCTAAAGGAGAAGTGTGCAATTCCAAAAGAATCTTTTGTTTTAGTTGGGAATTCTTACAAATATATAAGCGATCTTTGTACCATAAGGAATCATTTTTCCAACTAAATGTATCAGATGAACTAGGATCTTGCTGCAACTTTTGAATGAGTGTCCATACATCTTTGTCCTTCTTCCATTCATCTCTTGCTTCGGTTATCCAATCTGGTTGGATAATAGAAATGGCACAAAGCAATGCTTCCACCTCTTCATTCCTTCTTGAGAGTGCATCTGCAACAACATTAAGCTTTCCTTTTTTGTAGATTATTTCAAAGTCATAACCCAACATCTTTGTGACCCATTTTTGCTGCTCTTCTCAAGATAGTCTTTGTTCCAAAAAGTGTTTAAGACTATCATGATCAGTTTTTACCTTGAAGTGTCTTCCCATTAGGTAAGTTCGCCATTTCTTTAGTGCATGCAGTATTGCTAACATTTCCTTCTCATAAATAGGTTTTTGTAAATACTTTCCTTTGATTGGACGACTTTCAAAAGCAATGGGTCTTCCTTCCCGCATTAAAACAGCACCAATTCCATTTCCTGAGGCATCACATTCCACAATAAAGGTTTTTGTGAAGTCTGGCGTAGCTAAGACCGGTGCTAGGCACATTGCCTCTTTAAGATGTTCAAAGGCCTTAGTTGCTTCAGGAGTCCATGAAAATGCATCTTTCTTCAACAATGTTGTTAGAGGTGCTGCTATTCTCCCATAATTCTTAACAAACTTGTGATAATACCTTGTTAACCCAATAAATCCTCGCAACTGCTTTATGGTTGTGGGGACTTTCCATTCCTTAATGGCTTTAATTTTGTTAGGGTCTACTTTAACACCCTCGTGAGATACAATATGACCCAGATATTCCACCTCTTGTACTCCAAAGAAACAGTTGGATGTTTTTGCATATAATTGTTTCTCCTACAATATTTTGAGCACCCTGTCAACATGTTCAACATGATCCTTCCAAGACCTGCTATAGATTAGTATATCATCAAAAAATACTAGCAAAAAATTTCTAAGGAAGGGTTTGAAAATGGAATTCATCAACCCTTGAAATGTAGAAGGTGCATTGGTAAGGCCAAAAGGCATGACCAAAAATTCATAATCCACCTCATGAGTTCGAAATGTTGTTTTTGGAATATCTTCAGTCTTCATTCTAATTTGATGATATCCTGAACGAAGATCCAACTTGGTAAAATAAATTGCTCCATGTAATTCATCCAGTAATTCATCAATCACAGGAATGGGAAATTTAACTTTAATGGTGAGCTTATTGATCTCCCTATAATCTGAACACATTCGCCATGATCCATCCTTCTTGTGTACCAATACTACAGGAGTAGAGAAAGAACTTTGACTAGGTTGAATTATACCCGCCTCTAACATTTCTGCAATCATACGTTCAATTTCGCTCTTTTGGACGTAAGGATATCTATAAGGCCTGATGTTTGGAGGAGCAATTCCTAGAATCAAATGAATAGCATGATCATGATCACGAATAGGTGGGAGTCCTTTGGGAGTTTCAAACACCTTGGAATGATTGTCCAAGACTTGTTGGAGATCTGCAGAAATAGATGATTTTGATGTTGGAACTTCTAGTGAGCATAATTGTGCAATTACGCTTTGTTGTTCTCTCTTTAGAATCTTTGTCATGACATTAGAGCTTATTATCTTTCCTGGATTCCTTGCAATACCTCGTAATTCGACTTCCTTTCCTTCTAAAAAAAATTTCAAGAAATGTTCTTTAAAATTAAAAGCTACCATCCCCAAAGATTGTAATCATTGTACTCCTAGTACAACATCAACACCTCCCATAGGAATGGAAAGAATTGGGCTAGTCAATACATATTCCCCCATGGTTAGCTTGATATTATGGCATTTTCCAGAACAATTTAGAGTTCCTCCATTTGCAATCATCACTTGACATTCTGGTGCTGGGTATAGGAAACAATTTAATTCCTTGGCTACCTTACAATGAATAAAATTATGGGTGCTACCTGAATCAATCAACGCTATTACGTTTTTCTTCTTGATATGTCCTTCTATCTTGAGAGTTTGAGGAGTGGTAATTCCTACCAGTGAATTACACGATATGGTTGGATTCATTTCTTCCTCTTCTTGGGTTGGTTCCTGGTGTATATCCTCTTCTTGTTCATTTTCTTCTTCCTCTTCACAATCTATGTAAAATAATTTATTCTCAGCACACTTATGACCTTTAGTGTATTTTCTATCACAACCGTAGCAAAGCCCTTTTGCTCTTTTTTCTTCCAATTGTTGTGGTGTCAACCTTGTAGGTTGTGGAAATCTAGGCGTAGCAACACTTCCTTCTTTATAGAATTGAGTGGTAGGCTTCCTTGTCGCCATTATTTTACATTCCACTTTTCTTGCCAACCTGAATGCCTTCTCCAATGAATCTGGTTCCAAAACACGAACTTCATGTTGGATGTTATCCTTTAAAGTGCCTATGAAGAGATCGATCTTGTGTTCCTTTGGAATATCAGTTACCCTTATATTCAATTTTTGGAAGTCCTCAATGTGCTGCCCCACTAAACCCTTTTGTTTGAGATTTATCAATTGGCTGAAGAAGGTGTTGCTCTTTGTATCCTCATAATGTGCTATCATTTCCTCCGTAAAAATTGACCAAGTGACAATTTTTTTACGGGAGCAAAGCCATCGATACCATACAAATGTATTTTGTTCTAAATGTAAAGTTGCAATGCGTACCTTTTGTGTGTTTTGTACATTATGGAGATCAAAATATTGCTCCATCTGTAGTATCCATGTTACAGGATCCTTTCCATCAAAATTCCTCATATCCATTTTTGGAATATGGTGGTTCTTCCCGCCAACATTAGAGTTTATGAAATCACGATTAAAATTTGTTTTGTTCTCATCATGAGGTTCTTCTACTATCTTTTCACCATTAGGAAACATTTCTTGTATCAACTTTGTCAAACCTTCGATGTCTGCTTTTAGATCATTCTTCATATTTTCCATGTTGTCTTTCATGTCATCCATCTTAGCTTCCATGCCAGCTTCCATGCCATCCATCTTAGCTTCCACGTCTTTCTTCAAAACTTCCATTTCATTTTTTGTTGCTCTTTGCCAGAGTGAAATTTGTTGCACTTGCTCTTGTAATTTTGATAGATCATATTGCAATTTTTCATCTTCATGAGTCATAGTAGAGCCTTATGAAGGCTTAATGGGTGTTGAATTATTTTTACGGGGCATCTTTTAAAACCCAATACTAATATGTATTCTACAATATTCCCTTGGAATCAATTCAAATTGATTCTTCAAACAAGACTTATGCAATTCGGAAAAAAAAATACACACATTTTTCTTGTTTTTGAGGAGATCGATATTGAAATTGGATTATCTCTGTGATTGCAGCACTTCAATATTTTAATTTCAGTACCAATGTAGCCCTCTGAATTATCTTTCAAATGCCACAGGTCTAACTTGATTTGGATTCTCTAAGACAAAGTTGTGTCCAATCTCCCACAATGACCTAATTATGGACTAGTTCAGTAGAGCGAACTTGTACGACTTGCCACGAATCACTGTTTTGTCCTTCGGCTCTGAAATTTATAGCCAAGAAACTACAGTCCGTTTACTTGCAACCACTTTTTACGACAATCCAATCCGATGCTCAGAGAGAGATTTATGAAGATTTTCCCACGATCACCTATTTGAGATGAAATTCAGGAGCCTGAAAAAGCAATACCTTCCACAGATCATATCTCCAAAAATGTTGCGAACCAAGCTCTGAAATTTTTCAACAATTTTCATTAGGAATTCTACCTTGCACCCTAAAAATTTCAGCTTCTGAAACTTTGTAGAAAAAACTTTATAGCGCAAATGCCACGATGACCTATTTAGGATCTTGAAAAAAGACCTAACTTCCACAGATCATATCTCCAAAAATATTGCGATCCAAGATCTAAAATTTTTTGACGATGTTCCTCAAGATTTCGGCTTCGCACCCTAAAAATTTCAGCTTCTGAAACTTCGTATAAAAAAAATTATAGTGAAACTTCCACGATGACCTGTTTGGAGTAGCGAAACCCTAGAATCCAAAGCTCTGATACCAAATGTTGTGTAACCAGCTCCAAAAATATAAGAAAATAGATATCAACACCTTAGAAATAAGCCACTTCGAGGGGGAAACCTCCAATACATTACATGAATGAACAATTCTTGAATGATACAATTTACAAAACCTCCTTTCTATATATAGGAGTCCATGTGGCCATAATGTAATCCTAGTGGGCCACAATGTAATCCTAGCCGACCTAACAATAATAATTTAAGGGCACAATAATAGCAAAATGGGAGTTACAAGGGTACAATAATAACAATAAGGGGTTTACACTAATAACAGTAAGAGACTATACTAGTAATATAGGGACCTAACAGAAAATTTTACATCCATTTAATAAACTTTGAAACATTGAAAACTTGAAAATGCAAGAAACATTCTTATGGCTTGAAGTCTGGCTACTGGTGCAAATGTTTCTTTAAAGTCTATACCTTCTTGTTGAGGATAACCTTTACAAACAAGTCTAACTTTTTTTCTAATTACATCTCCATTTTCATTTAACTTATTTTTGAATATCCATTGTGTCCCAATAACATTTTTATCGTGCGACCTTGGAACCAATTCCCAAGTATTATTCTTTTAAATTTGATATAGTTCTTCATTCATGGCCTTAATCCAACATTCATCTTTACTAGATTGATTTACATTTTGTGGTTCAATGGTGGATAATAGTGCTAGATAACTAGGAGATCCCACAAGTGTTCTTCTTGTTTGTACCCCAGATTCCTTTTCTCCCAAAATTTAAGATTCTGGATGATTCTTTTGAACATACCTGGTTGGAGCCTTTTCTTTATCTAATGTGTCTTCTTCTGATGCTTCATTAGTTTCCTCTTCTATATCATTTTGATTTGATGTGGGAAAGAATTCATCATCATCATCATCCTCTTTTGTTGTTATTTCCTTTTTTGGATTTGTGCATGCTTCATCAATCACAACATCAACACATTCAACAATTTTTCGAAGTCTCTTATTATAGCATTTTTATCCTTTACTTCTATAAGAGTAACCAATAAGTATTCGTTCATATGCTCTAGCTGCAAGCTTATCGATTTTTTCATCATTATTCTTTATGAAACATTTTCTTCCAAAAACTCTTAAGTGTTTTACAGTGGGAGTATTACCATACTAGAGTTCATAAGGACTTTTATCACTATTCACACAAACATGGGCCTTGTTGAGAATATTTACTGTGGTATGTGCAGCTTCACCCCAAAAGGTGTCAGGAGTTCCAGACTCATCAAGCATAGCATGAGCCATTTTTTGAATTGTTCTATTCATTCTTTCTGCCACACCAAATTTTTGAGGAGTGCCGGCTATAGAAAAATTGTATTTTTATGCCATCATTTATTCACAGAAATCAAATAATTCATCTGATATGTATTCTTCTCCTCAGTCAGATCTGAGAGATTTTATTTTTAGATCTAATTTATTTTCAACTAATGCTTTGAAGAACTTAAATTTTTCAAATGCTTCATCTTTGTGTTTCAACAAACCGATCCAACACATTCTTAAAAATTCATCAATGAATAAGATATAGTATTGTTCACCACGAGGTGAATTTTTCTTTACCAGTCCACATAAATCAATATGTATAATTTCAAGAGGATTACTTACCGATCCTTCTTTGGCCCTAAATTGAACCCTGGTTTGCTTACCGAATTGACATGACTTACATATGGTACTTTCTGGTAGGGTGATGTTGGGTAGATCACGAACATCTTTGAGCCTGATTGATTTTTTTATTTGATAAAAGCTCAGATGACCTAACCTTCTGTGCCATAATCGGTTTTTCATAGCTTTGCCTAGATAACAATGTTCTTGGCCACCTTTCAATATATACAGATTTTTTGGTGTTCTTATTCCTATTATTTTGGTCTTTCCTCTGTCAAGTTCACAAACCACACACTCTTTTGATTAGAATAATACTTCATTTCCTTGGTCACACATTTGGCTAACACTCAAAAGTTATGCTTTAATCCATAAACATACATAACATTACTAGCTTAAAAAATTTCTTTTATAAAAACAGATCCTTTACCCTTAATGACAACAAGAGAGTCATTTCCAAAAGTGACATTTTTTTCTTTTTCTAACTTATTGTATGAAATTGTTTTATCTTTATCGCAAGTCATGTGTTTTGAACATCCACTATCAATGTACCATTGATTTTCTTCTCATTTTGCAAATAAATTTATGTCGCAGCTTTCGAATTGTAAGTGATTCTTTTTCCATACCTTAGAATCTGTGGATATTTGTTATTTTGACTATAGTTTTCTCCTGCATTCAGATTTCTCATGACCAAATTTATTGCAAAATGAACATTCAATTTCATCTTGAAGAGGAGGAAAAGTGTTATAAGTATTCTTCTTGATTCACGTATCATTTCTTTCTTTTATTTCTTCTCTACTCATGATGGTTTTCTATGCAACACATTGAGTAGCTTTGTGACCAAAATTATGACATGAGAAACATTGTCCATTAAAGAAGAAATTTTTGTGATCATAGAACCTTATGGTGTTGTTTACCTTTTGACTGATGCTTTTGTTATTGTTCATCTTTACCTATGAATTGTCTTTTTTCTCCTTCCAAGTGATAAAATTTTGTTGCATTTGGATAGCTTCTGGTTGTGGCTAAGGATTTTTCTGTCTGTGAAGATTCACTAATGTATCCAAGAACTGTCTTCATAAGAGGAGAGCATTGAACCTTGATAATTTCATTTAAGGTTTTAGATCCTTTAGAAAATCTAAGATTTAGAGTTTTTACTTTCTCAATTTCCTTTCTTAGGGTTACTATTTCACATTATAACTTCTCATTATGCTTCTCTTTTTCTATGGGTTTATTATTTAGAGTATCTATGGCTATTTTGTTTTCTTCCAAGCATATTTTGAGTTGAGTGATTTCTTCAAGGAAATAATTTTCTTCTAAAGCATCCATAAACTTATCTTTAGACTCATTAGTGTCATTTTCAAATGCCATGAGTAGTTTAAGATCTTGATCAAATTCTCCTTCTTCACTATTTGACAAGCCATCACTATCTTCATGAGTATAATAACTTTTCCTATTGTCAAATTTCCTCCTATTACCTTTTTTTATATCCTTTCTCTTGTCATGATTATCTTTATGAGAAATTTAGTAGCATAATGACTCACTCTTCCACAAGAAAAAAATTTGAAGGGAAGTTTACCTCTGAACCTTCCAGTGATAAGTTGAAGTTTCTTTACAAAATTTAATTTATCTTCTTCTGATACATACCCCAATTCCTTTTGTTCTTCCTTTTTGTTCATACTTTAGACAGACCTCCTTTTCTCATCTTAAAAGAAATCAGGATCCCATGAAGTTGAACAACAGTAAGAGTCTACAGATCCTACTTCTCTTCAATAGCATATACTTTTGACTCGAATTTAGGAGTTAGAGATATTAATATTTTCTCTACTAAAATTGTGTCTTTTATGTCTTCACCCAAATTTATCATACCATTTACGATCTCATCTAGATGCAAAAAAAAAACTAGTAATACTTTCATCATTATGCATTCCGATATTTTCATATTGAATTCTGAGAGATTGGAGTTTAGCAATTTTTACCTTGGCATCATGATTTTTACCCATATCTCCTTTGTTCTATCTAACTGCATAACCTTGAAAAATTATGATTCGATTAGGCTTCCCAATAATGCATTGACAACTTTCAAATTGGTTTCATCGTTCTTCTTTGTTGTTGGATCTATGGGAACTATAGCTAGATATTGGTAACCTCCTTCAACAATTGCCCAAACATATGCTCCAAGAGACTGAAGATAGGATCTTGTTCTTATATTCCAGAACATTAAATTGTTTCCATTGAAGAGTGGTGGTCTAATATATGTTGTTCCATCTTGATTTCTCATCTTGGTATATCTTCCTTCTAGTGATCAAGCTTCTTCATAAGGACTTGATATTATATTAATTGTTGGGAAAAATATTGATAGGTGGGGTGAATCAATATTTAAACTAATACAAAATTTTATTTACTTTATTGATTTCTATATGTGACTTAACTTAATCCAAATAGAATATATAGACATCTTTCTTTAAGGAAACTTGTGTATGCCCAGTGAAATTATTATTAAGATAAATCTTCAGTAAATTTACTTATACTAGTGCATCATTCATTCATCAGAAATTTAATAAGTAATAAGCATGTGCAGTAAGAACATAATAAATCATCACACGTAAGCAACATACATGAACACTAGGATTTAAGGTGGAAACCCAATTTGGGAGAAAACCATTGTTGTTGTTGTTTCTATCTTCAATATTTATTATATAGAAATTTTCTTACGATATTGTACTGGAATAGACTCATACCAGCATGCAGACACCCACCTACAGAAGTCTGCAACCTTCTCTCATTCTCCAGCTGCTATTGGAAGGGAGCTCCAACCCCCTAATCTTATTTACCAGCCACCACTGGAAGGGAGCTACAACCCCCTAATCTGATCACCAGCTCCTACTATCAAGAAGCTTCGACTTCCACACTGAAGGTTCCAACCCTAAAAACCACTGAAGACCACATTTTATAAATTTCACACTGGATACAACAACTTTTAATTCAACACAATTTGCAGATCAACTGAAGAAAACATCAATCCAATTCGAATAGAACAGTGAGACCACTGTAACCAGAACACAAAAATAAACCCAGACATCTACATCAACACACTTAATCAACTACAACCCTGATCATTCATAAGACAAATGTATACACTACTTTACTTATGACAACCCGCGTGTATACGCGATTTTCTGTGGAGAAACCTGCGTATTGATATTAATATATTAAGATTAGATTTCTGACCAGAATCAGAATAAATTAGAGACATTCAGACATATTTTTTTAGGTTTACAGAGCCCTCATACAGTCAACAACATCAATCATTTTCAATCAACCAATCACTGATATTTATACACAATCAACTAGCAGCATAATCAGTACTAAACAACCCAGATCTATATGAAGACATCATTGAAAGACAAAAGAAACAAAAAAAAAATGATCAGACATTTCCTTCAACATTCTTTAGAAAAACGCTGGCTTGCATACGCGCCTTCCATAAGACATATCTGCAACTGTACGTGCTTCTTCCGAAACCAAACTACTTATAGATCACAATATTTTACTAAATATATACGCGCCTCTGCAGAACCGAACCTGCGTGTATATGCACCTTCCTTGAGTCAAACCTGCTTATACATAGGTAAATAATTCAGAACTAGTCAACACTTCAAAACTACAAAATCACTCATATCATAACCTTCACTACAACAAACATGTGCCAGACGACAGATCTAAACAACTCATAAGCATATCATGCAAATACATAGTCATTTCAGGTCTAGAGATCCTGATCCATCATTGTATTCATGACTGCATCATAATATCAAATCTATCTATTGATTATATCCCATTCCATGCAGATATACTTTAGATTTAAATATTAATTCAATTCACATACTCATGCCCCCTTAGCACTTGATATTCACCTCCTTATATAGTTTGAGCCTTAGCCAATATCATGAGCCAAAACCACACAAGAGTCAATGGTATTCTTGAACGGGATCAAATAACCATTATCGCTCTCAATATTGTGAGCTAAGACCATGGTATTATAAAATTAGTGCACCAGCTCATATGCAAATTTGCTTCTTCGTACTCGTGTGTATATTACACGACTTTGCCTTTACCAACTCGCGTATAGTTCCTCAAATATGTACTTTATCCATATTCTAAAAAGCTTTTGTCCCACCATTCTGACATTTTGTTCCATCACTCTATCACCTCTGAGCTTGTCCAGAAACCATATACTTGGTATTTTACAAGTGGGTTCCCATCAAGGAAAACACCTGCATCATAATGCCAACAAGAGGAAATTGTAATAGTTCCCAAGTTAGAGGTTGGTGTGCACCATTTTGGTTTCTAGAGTGGCAATAATTGAGCTCAAGGTTTGATCAACCAGAGGAGAAGTTGATTAGCCCTAGAATTATGTGTGGAGAAGAACTTCTACAAAAAATGATGGGAATTTCTCCTATCCTATGTTCATTGTGGGAGATGGACATCTTGCAGTGATATGTGGCATTCCTTTATGCCCTATGTTGGTCTTCATTGGAGCAGCGCACGAAGAACATAGTGGGATGAAGTCCCTGAGTAGTTGAGTAGCAACAATGGGAATATTAAGAGTTGTTCACAAACATAGTTGTGAACAACTTGACAAGAGTCTTGATGTGTTATGCCCTTGATGGATTAAGGCCCAACTAGTGAGAATATAGAAAAACTGAGGTTCAATGGCCAGATTGACTTGGATCGTTGATAGAGGCAGCGATGCAAATCAGGAGCCAAAGGGTTGGGAAGGTACAAGGTATGATCGAGAGGACCTAAGAGAGTCAACTACATCAACTAGATGGTTAGAGTATCTTGTTGAGGGTAGATTGGTTGTCGATGGACTGACACCAAGCCCCAGTTTTGTATTATTGTACTAGTGGATGTATGAGGGCCATTATCCCTGGTACAATAGCCCTATATTGTTGTATTATTCAGTTGGATATATAGAATGAATTTGGGTTATTATACAAAATTGTTTAAAAATTTGTCTATATTTTTTGCACTAGTAGATTTATTGTTGTTTATATTTCACTGTGCAAAGTAGTTTCATTATTATTCTTGGTTTGGCAGCGTCATTTATTTAAGATTCTATCCCAGAAAATAGTATCGTGGAAAAACAACATATTTCACCTATATATAGATCTTCCCAATCTTCTCAACAAATTTTTTAATGATCAAGGTCTCGCTTGTAAGGTCATCCCTAACTCCTCCTTGCTGCCCACATGCAATATCCAAAGGTGAAGGTGGAAATTATCAAAAACAATTTTCAAATGTTGACTTACCAATAGATTTATGGAATTATCTATTATATGAGTTATGTATATATATACCATATTTTCATCCTAGGTATTTAGACGCTTTTGATTGTAACCCCTCAAAACCTGCACCAAAGTCCTATTGAATACTTTTTCCTACCATTTGTATGAGGATGGAATGTAGTAGAGCTCCTCAACTTCATGTCCATATTCTCCCAAAATGTAGTCCAAAATTAACTGATAAATCTCATTCCCCTATCTGAAACAATGCTCCTTGGTATCCCAAAGTGCACCTAGACTTGTCCAAAGAACAAGTTTACTACTTATTTCCTACTAATGGTCCTTTTACATGGCATCAAAGTACACGTCTTGCTAAACCTGTCAACTACCACAAATATGTAGTCATGTATTTTCCTAGTTGTTGGTAAACCTCCCAAAAATCCATGGAAATTATTTTCCAGGGACGAATGGGTATAGGTAAGGGATGTTATAAACCTTTTTTCTTGATACTAGGATTTCTGGTACAACAAAGCATGAATCCTCATATGAACCTAGCTATATGTTCTTACATCTTGGGCCAATACACATAGCTCTACATGTTGACCACTATCTTCCCTACAATAAAGTTACCTGCAACCTTGGAGGTGTGAACCTCTCTTATTAGATACAATCTCTCACCTTTAAGAACATATAACTAATCCATCATGTAGAGTAACACATCATAGAGATGGTATTCAATGATTTTGTCACCATCGTGCACAAGACTCTAGCTAGCTCTACAACTTTTGAAACACCTCCTTGAAGTCCTCATCCTATGAATATGCCTCTCTATATGCATCATGGGTGAATGGATCCATGTGCATTAAATTTACCAAACCTATGATATTTGATGTAGGTGGACTTGAAAGCATGTCAACCAACTTGTATTCTTCCCTTATTATACTTTATCATAAAATGAAACTTCTATAGAAATCCCATCCACTTGTAATGCTTGGTATGCTATAACTTACTTTTAGCTTGTAGGTACCGTAGTGGGTGGTGATATGTGTGGATTATTGTCTCCTTCCCCATTAGATAGTGCTTCCACCTCTTCACAACTTGCACCAAGGCACAGATCTCCTTGTAATAGGTATGATAGTTAAGAACTTCCCCATGAAATATTTCATAATGGTTGTAGACTAGCCTTCATCCCCACATTAAAACAGTTCTCATAACATACCCACTCACGTTTGTCTCCACTTCAAAGGGATGCTACAAGTTTGGTAATGCTAGAACTGGTGCTTGATTGATCTTCTTCTTTAGCCCCTCAAAGGTCCTTTGTTGACCTTTCCCTAGTAGAAATTCTTGCCACTTGTTGTTATGGCGTGTAGTAGTGTCTCTACCTTGTCCTGAGGATGAACCAAATTAGTTGGTTCGAAACGTCGACCTAATCCTAATGATGTGATTATTTCGAAATACATTTTATCTACATTATGGATCACAAAAGTCTTAGATCTAACGCTATGAATTTTGTTAGGTACTATGCTTCCCCAACTAAACTCCTAGCCTCATAAACATTAGTAGGAACTAAAAATTTCATGATGGCCTCCATATTTGTAGGATCTATTTTTCAGGTCTCCTTCACCTATCACATACCCTAGATACACCAAAGAATTCTATGGAAATTCACACTTGAGATTTCCTAGTAGTTGTTGCTTCTTTAATTTCTCCAACACCCACATCAAATGTGATATGTGATCATCATATGTAGCATCGTATACTAGTATATAATTGAAATATACAATAACAATTGAATATATAAAAGGGAACATCATGTAATTCATTAACCTCATAAATGTGGTTGGTGCATTGCATAGGCTAAAAGGCATGACTAACCACTCATACACACCTTGTCAGGTTATAAATGTTGTTTTCTAGGTATCTTATTCTTTGACTCAAACTTGGTGATACACATGATATAAATCCAGCTTGGTGAAGTATTTTTATTGCTAGAACTAATGTAGCAGATCATCTATTCTAGGCATAGGGTACCTGTTCTTGGGTGTGATTTTGTTGAATTCCCTGTAATCAATACATATCTTCCAAGTCCCATCCTTCTTTGGCACAATGATGATGGGTGACCCACATGGTGATGTACTCAGTCGAAAGACACCCTATTCTAGTAGTTGTTTTGTTTCTTCATCTCACTTGCTTCTATAACAAAATTCATATACAACACAATATTTGGAAATGGGGAGTATGAAAATAGCTAGAACTTGTGCTCCACTTCCCTCTTAGGCGATAACCCTTTAGGCTCTTGAAACACATCTTTGTATGCTTATAAAATATCTTCTAGTTGTTGTTTATGTTTCTCAGTACACCCCTCTATGGATACCTTTGATCTTACTGGATTTTCTATAGACTAATTCTCTCTTAAAAATTGTAAAACCAACTTATTGATATAACTTATCAGTTTCTTGGCTTAGTTGGCACTTACTAATGAAATTTTTGACTTGCCTTTTTTCATGTTGATGGTGAACAATTTTCCATCCTTGATGAGTTGGTATTGGTTGGCTCTTTGCATGAAGATTACATTTCACATGTACATGTAGAGACTTCCAAGCACCATTCCAAATACATCAATGAGAACTACATCTAGTTCTACTTCATCAATAAAATAAAAAATAATAAAAAATCTGATTTTGCATTAATTTGATACCTTTATTTATGCATCCTTATTCATCCATCCCAATATATATGGACTTGGATGATCATGAACCTCCAATCCCAATTTGTTGACTAGCTCTGCTACATTGAGATTTTCCTATGGTTTTAAGTTGAACATAACATCAATATTGGTATTTTTAACTTGTAACTTTATACATAAGAGTTTGTTATTTTCATTCTCTTCCTATTGCTAAAGGCTACTCAGATTCACCTCCTTTTTCACTGATGTACATACGATCTTCTCATCCACATATGAGCTTCTTTTAACCTAGTTTCTTGAATTAGTGACCATGATATTCTTCTTCTTTTCATCTTTATTTTTGTTATTTGGGTTAAGCTTTTGATGTGCCTTCTAACACTTCTCCGCTATATGACCGTCAATGTTACAATGGTTATATTAGTACCTGTGATATTTGCATTGGTGTGTTGTGGATACCATATCTACCCCCCCCTTCCAAATCTTCTCCCCCTCCTTAAAAAGTGTCCAAGTGCTCCTTCTACTTTGATTCACTTGATTTCCATTTGTTTAGGCCTATGTTCTCTAAGTATTGTGCCTGTACATGAGCCTTGTCCATTAATATGGGCTTGAAAAAAATGGAATACTTGAGGAGTACATTTGGGTTCTTATGGGAGATACCCCACATTATGGCCATCAATCTTAACTTTGTGGTGTACCCTTGTATACTATGCTCTTGCTTATGCATAAATTAGTGCCACCAGGTCCACTGGTTGTCTACATACTTGCTAGAGTAAAATTTTAAGTTAATGATGGTTTTAAAATCCTCCCAATTAGTAATGAGAGGATATCCCTCCAACCTCGAGGTCTCAGGGTGTGTTTCCGAAGAGGTTAGGGAATGGCTCTCTAATTTCAACCACACAAATGAAATCTTATGTTCTTCCTCTATATGAAAACGCTGAAATAAAATTATAATTGCTGCAACTAGTGGGTTCGATTCAGGGAATTGATTTCACCTTGGTATGCCTTGATATTTACCTTTGTATCCATTTTTAATGGGGATTGTGAATGGTTCACGACAACTGAACTGGGTTGATTTTTTTTGCATAATTTCTTTGGCTCATTCTTTGTTTCTTTCGAATCTCCTGATATCCCCTTTAATCATACCTCTGTGTTAGACCCCCATATTATCCAAATGGCTGGATATTATTAGTCAGGGAAGCCATGAGGAGATTCACATTAAAACTTATATTTGAAACTTTTTCTTTTATCCATGATAACCTCTCCTCTGTAGGATCATGAAGGTTATTCATATATTTGTCGACTATGACTAGGATTCTATGAATTTTTTACTTTTTCGAACTAGCTCCCCTGTAAATATCCACAATATACCAAATAAACCTAGTATGATACCAATATAATCTATAAAATACCATGGATATTCCACTGGAAATTTCATCAAAACATGTTTAATAAACTATATTTAAAAATCCAAAATCTATGTTATGAAGGTTTATTTCTCTTTAAATTTTTGGATTTATAAATTACTGTTTATTTTCTATGCATGAAAATTATAATTATGTAGAAAATAGAGAACAATGAAATAAAAAATCACAAAACACAATTGATGAAAGATATATCCTGGGAAACCCTTTTGGAAGAAAACCCAACTGGAAGGTGTGGACACTTTTCTTTCTTTATCTTACAAGAAAACATATGCAAGTGTAAAGAAATATGTCTGGTGGGCTGTGGGATATTACAATGCAAAAATCCTTTCTATATATTCTCTCCATTTCCCTTTCAGCTACTCCACTCGTCTATGGAATAAGATATACTAGAAAATAATGGAACCCCTTTTCCTCCTAGTGTCTTGGTTATAACAAAACCTGATAGCTAACTTGTGGTTAGGTTTGACTCCTTCAACTCTTAATTGGACTTATAATATGGAATATTCTAGAGTATTATTCATCATGATCATGTGACTATCCTATTTTCCATGAATAATGGGGGTTAACGTGGCATCCTCTCAAACTATGGTGGCTAAAACAAGAAGGTCAAATTATGAGTGGAATACCTTTTGCATACATACTCTAATCGAGGCGATTATTGTCCATTGGAAAGGTATATGTGTGTATAATAGGAAACAAATGTATGAAACTAAAGCAACAAATGCTTACCCCAAAAAATTCCATTTAATGCCTAGAAATGTTCCAGAAAAGTTTCGAACTTGAATTTTCCAGGTAAAAATGGTCCTATGAGTTGATTCCTCCACTTTTTCACTCTAAAAACATCAAAATGGATGAAAAATATTATAATTAAGTTATTTTGGTTTCTTATTGGCTTCTATCATTTTCACCCTAGAATCTATATGAACATGATCAATGTAGAATAGAGAAGTTGTTTAAGGTGGGAGACAAAGTATGGTTACAATTGAACAAGGAGAGGTTACTATTATTTGAAGTTTTCCCTAGGGATAAGGTTGATATCCCTAACTGAGTGGAAGACAAAATCAAAAAATAAATTCAAACAAACATAAAAATCACTTCAAATTCACAAAGTAGGTGGCATGCACTCATAGGTGGGTCCTACATATGATGTAGATTCCACAGGGTTCAAGCCCTAATCTATTTCTCCAAAGTTGAAAACCTACAAAAAAAACAAGAAATCAAGAGAATAACAGAGACTTCAAAGTATTCAAACGTATATATCATTTTAGTTCATAATAACTTCCATTAATCATTCATAAAAATGAAATATATAGACTAGAAATGGGATGGAATGTGAGTTTTTTTTTCAATTGAAAGTAACTATAGTAAGGTAGTTACAACGTCACCTAATCCTGACTATCGACACTGATGGAACTTTCCTATGGATCATTCCTTCCCCGGCCATTGAAGGTATCTTCTCCAATAGTAGCAATATGGATGTGAGATAGGGATGCTCAACACCACAACAAGGAAATTAGGGTTTCCTAGAGATAGTGGAGTGTAAAGCACGGGAACGAAAAACCTAAAATGGGGCAAATTTTGGTAAAGTATGGATGTCAAGTATAATGATGATCATAAGGGAAAACCAAGGTGTGTATTTATATTACCATAAATTTGATGGGTTGGTTATGCCATAGTATCCTGTAGGTGGGATTTTGTTCGAACCCATAAACCCCACTCAGAAAATATCTGAGTCATATATTTTTTCATATTTTAAAAAGTTGTGCTCTAGAAGATTTAGGAAGATCCAAGTACAAACACATTTTTACTAAAGGAAATTCATATATGGAATTTGATTTTTTTTTTTTTTTAAGATAATGCTAGGTATTTATAGGGAAATGGATATCTCCCCGACAAATACATGCATTTGATGATAAGTGAGGAAAAATATGTTATAAGAGCTATAAGGTCTTGGTAAGAAAATCAAGGCTCTGTGATATGATCCCTTTGAGATACTAGAAAAGGTTGGAGAGAATGCCTATAAACTCAGTCTACCCCCATACTTGCACATTTACTCAATGGTGAGTGTGGATAATGTGAAACTCAATGAGCCCTTCATGCTAGAAAATGAAGAGGAATAGGTCCTCCCTTTTATAGAGGGTTTAGAACCAAATTCTAGGAAAATTTTGAAAAAAGATAAAATTTTATAGAAGAGATTTATAACTAAAATATAAGGGTAACATGACCTTTCGAAAAGTGGGTTGAAAGGATAGTTTCCAGGGAAGGCTAAATAGTACACCCGAGAGAAGATGAAGGAAAATGTTCCTTACCTCATTTAGTTGAAGCCCTTGGGGAGAAAAAGCCTCCCAAAATGGGGATGCATGATTTGGATTGGATCATTATCTTATTTTTCATCCATATTGATGCTTCTAGAGTGGAAAATATGGAGGAATTAGCAAACAAGACCATTTTTTCTAGTGGTTTGAAAATTTTTAGGTAAAAAGCTGTAGGAGCCATATTCAGGCCTTAAATGAACACTCTTTTTTGTTCCAAACCTTACTATGGACTTAGATTCCATAATGTACATATTAATATCTTTCAACAATGGAAGAATCACCTCAATTAGAGATTTTATGAGAAGGTTATGCCTCACAAAAGTTGACCTATCGAAATTAACCACCATAATTTGAGAGGATGCCACATAATACCCCATTATTCATGGAAAAGGGGCTAGAAACATGATCATGATGAATAAAAATATATAAAATTTTATATTATGAATCTATTTATGAGTAGAAGGATTCAAAGTTAACCACTAGTAGGCTATTAAGCTATGTTATAACCAAGCCACTAGGAGGAAAAGGGGTTCCATTCTATTTGAGTGCATTTTGTTCCACATATGAGTAGAGTAGATGATATGGGATATGAAGTGATCCAGATTTATGCAGGAATGCAACTGAATACACATGTAACCATAAATACAAATATGCAGCGGAAATAACACTTCATCTCATTAATATCAAAGAACTGAAATTTGCTTACAGACATAATAGAAATAAAATAGCTAGGGCGCTAATAGCTTATCTCTAAGAAGAGATGTGGAGGATACAGGCTTCTGAACTAGTTACAATGAGGCTCGAGGGCCTACTGATTGTTTAGAAACAATGAAAAACCCTAAGAATTGAAAACCCTAACCCTAAGAGATGAAGTGCCAAAACTATGGGCCCTGTTTGGTAAATTGGTGTTTCAAATTCCTAGGGACATAACTTTGGCATGCGATCATTCATTTGACAGGCTTAATAGCTCGTTAGAAAGATATATCCGAGGAGTACAATTTTTGGTTTAAGAAATATAGGCTCGGGCGCTCTTGGTTCTCCCAAAAAATGTCTTTTAGGGCCTCAAAATGGCTCCGGAAGTTCAGGACCCGAAAAACTGTCAAAAATAGTAAGTTGTGCCGAAACTAAAAAATTGAAAAAGACAATGGTGGGGCCTTAAATGGAATAGGTGGGTGGCCACCAATATCCACCTATATCATGAAGGTAAAAAACATATATGGTTTGTGCATTGTAGTATCCCATAGGCCACATGCTTCACTTCTTTGTACTTGCATCCATTACTATTCAGAGAAAAAGAGCAGAGTGGCCTTACCTTACAACTAGGTTTTTTTTTGAAATGGTTTCCTAGATTATATCTTGTGTTTATTTGTGGCTTATGAGTGTTATTCCATTGTTCTCTATTTTTTGCATATTTTATCTATTGTGTGTATAAGCATAACACAATAATTAGCGAATCTAAAAAAATAAGGAAAAATTAATGCTCATAGTGTAGATTTCAAAATTTAACCATAATTTTATCAGAGCTGTTGTGATGACCTATCCAATGGAGAATGTCCATGGAATTTTATAGAACAATAACCAACTTAGGATGTATACACATAGTATTGAGAAGAAACAATCACAACTATTAGAGGGGCAAAAAACTAGAAGTTTCCTAAAATGTAATTCAATGGAATCATGTATACTTTATGACATCTAAAATATATTTTTTCTTCATTCTAAATATTTAAATCTAACTCATCAGGTCAAAATATTCACTCCCCTTCAACAACCAATTTTTCCATTCAAAAGAAATGCATAAGTAGAACTAATTTATCCTAAAAAAATGTATGCCAAAAAATGCACGAGACTGATACAATAAAAATTAAGCATGTTTTTTGGAGTATTATTGGTGTTTGATAAGCTAACAAAACCAAAAGTATTGAAACATTCTTCCCGTCAATATTATGAACATACCAACTTGGTTTTGAACATGACTTTACCAAAATTGACTAATTCCTCTAAAATACAAACCTAGTTTTTATTACAAGGAAAAATTGAATGATTCAACTTGGATATCATGTATTAACTGTTACGAGCTTCCTAGAATTGTATATTTTGAATTTGAGAGATTAAACTTTAAGTTATGAAAAAATACTTCAAATCTATCTCGTTCACACAAGGTTAAATTTAGGGTTTAATACCTATAATAAATACCAACTAATCCATGAGATACAATGGATGTGCCTAGGTGTTAAGACAAATCAAGTGGACCTAAATTTTTTGATGAGGATATTCATATTTGTTGCTTGCAAGACAATATATTTTATAAAAACAATACACGAAGTAATCTATATCTATTATTTTAGCATAATTTTATTCATTTATAAAAACATTGTACAAAAACTAAATACTACTTTGAAAACAATTCCATTAAATATTATGAATTAATGTTAATAAAATTTTAGAAAAATAATACTTCCAATGGAGGCTATAATAACTATCGAGCAAGAAACAATCACATTGTAATAAGTTAATATATATTACGATGATTTAGGGAGATGTTTAATCATCCTTATCCTCCTCTTTTTCACTTGAGTAAGAGTTGTCTTTGTCATGGTCTAGACTAGTTGCTTCAATTTTTCTTTCATTGCGCCAAGAGGCCCTTTCTAGCCCAATATGAAAGATATGTTGCAAGGTTATGTTATGTGATGTTACGTTATGTTATATAAACATTTGAATATTTCAAATTACATAAAATAAAAATAAAAATAAAATACAATTAAAAAATAAATAAATTATAAAAATAAAATAAATAATTGTAATTATTAATTAAAACATTTTGACTATGTCAAATTATATAAAATACAAATAAAATAAAATAAAATAAACAATAATAATAATAATAATTATGAATTATTAATAATGAAACTATTCTAGATCTATCTAAACTCCAGATCTACCAAGCACCGAGAGAGATCAAATCTTTTGAGGTGCAAAACCTCTTTTAGAGTGAAAAGATATTTCATCCCTCTCAACGCTTGGTAGATCCGGAGTTAAGATGGATCTAGGTTGGTATTTATCAAGCAACCGATATTTAAAGGAATGTCATAGATCTTACGATAATGTTCCACTCATTTCCAACAAAGAATGAACTATAAAAGCAAGTATTAGGAAACTGAGATCTATTTTCTTTGGGATTTGATAAATTGTAATAGTCTTTTTCAACATTAAAGTCTTCTTCCTCTTCATTTTGTGATTTATCCTCTTCTTTGCAGGAGTATTTGTTATATTCCATTGCAATATAACTATCAAATATGAGAAAAACATATTAATATATAAAAATATAAGTTCAATCTACAAAAACAATGTTAAACTAAAAATAATGATGATGAAAAACCTCTCGAAAAAATAGTTAAACAAATTTTAAAAAATACCATGCAACCAACTAAAAACTAATGTAATATTATATTAAAACTACCTAAAGTAAAGGTTGCCCCAAAATGAAAAGAAAAATAACTACTTCACCATAATTTTTTATCTCAAAATGACCACTATAAACCAACCAAGATCCATCTTAACTCTAGAACTACCAATCACTCAGAGGGATCAAAACTCTTAAGGTGCAAACCTATTTTGGAGCGAAAATAGATTTGATCCCTATTTTCTCTTGGTAGATCGAGAGTTAAGAGAGAGCTAGGCTAATATTATATAAATTTCACATCTCTATATATAAAAGTATTCCCATTTTTAATTTTATTAAAAATTTGATTTAATTTCTATGGAATATCTACAAATAATTTTAGTGGTAGTGAGGATAGAGGGTTTAGATATATCTCAAAATATAACCTATTTTTTCCTTTTAGATTTAATAAAAAAATATATTAAATTAAATTAAAATAAAGTATTTATAAAATATTTTTATTTTGAAATGAGTTTTGAAGTTTGGGCATGTGGTATTGATATGCCATGGTATTTGCCTGTGGTTTGTGCCAAAACATATTTACAAATTAATAATATCCATGGTAAAAGTTTATTGTAAATATTAAGTTTTTATGCACTTATTAATTAAATTTAAATATGGTTACAAAATCATTATTAGTCCCTTCTAAGGTAGGAGTCTATCAATTGATTTACATGTTGACCATTATCAGTTTAACATTGATCAATGCAACTTATAATGTTTAACTTTGAATAATGATCATAATAATAATAATAATAATAGTCTAACTTATAGACAAAATGAAAAAATTTCAGAGTATTTTTCTGGTTAATTTTAATTAAAATCCCAAAAAGATTTTTAAAAACTTGAGTTTAAGTTGTTTAATCTATAGAACTCATGTGCCTCACTAGTTTTTCAGGGTGCTTAATCCATTTGTGCATAAATATATGTTAAATGCATAAAATCACAATCTATATATACTATTTTTCAAACATTTGATAAGGCTGTAACTGTGGTTACTACCCACCAAAATTTATGCAAGTCTTTGTGCCTCAACAATCAATTAATTTATCCACTTCAAATCTCAATTTATTAGCTCCTTCCAAAACATATGAAGCTGAAATTTAAAATTTTTTTTTTTTCCCTACATTATTACGCCTAAGTGTGAATGCATGAAGACATGTTACACTTTTGGGCCGAACAAGTTTTTTCTCCTTTATTGAATTGCAACTCTCAAAATTCATATAAGAATATTACGCCTAAGGGTGAATTCATGAATATGGGTTACACTTTTGGGCCGAATGTGGGGATGAAATTTCAATTTTTCTCTCTTTATTGAATTGAAACCCTTAAAATTCATATAAGCATTGTGAATTTTGATTAAGAGTAAAAAGACAATATGAGGATAATTATGTTTTTGTCCTAATTATACTTTTTGCAAAAAGGTTTAGTGTCGTATAATATCTCAATTTTCCATTAAATTCCATATAAGTCCTTGCAAAGTTTCGCAAAATTTAAGAGGTATAACTTATTCTAAAATGCGTAATTTTTAAATTATATATATATATATATAAGCATGATCTACACATAGAGAACTAAGTTTTCATATTATTATATTTTATGTAAAATTATATTTTTATTTTTCTTTTTCGAAGTTGGCGAAGTAATATTTCAATTGCATTTTGGAGAGATGTGGTTAGACAAGATTTTTTTCAACTCTTTAAATAAATTGAAAAACCAAGAGTACCCTTTGGGAGAGGGCTCCTAAATGAAGATAGTGGTATTTTTTGCATTTTTTTGTTATGTATATTTTATGTTATTGATTTTTTATTCAACCCCATTGAAATTGTCCAAATGTTTTTAAGAATTATGTTTAAAAGAAATTAGATAAAAAATATCATATTAATTTGAAAATTTCAAACTCATATGCCATTGGATAGAGGTTTCCTTCACGGATCCAACATGATCAAATCCGCTACTTAAGAACAAATTTTTCTTGGAGTCCGCCATGGTACAAAATGGTGTTGCAGAAAAATCTATAGAAAATTAGCTAAAACTCTATTTTTTAGGCCCTCAACAATCGATCGAGCGCTTAAAACAATTGATCGGGTGTTTGAAATTCAAGTTTCAAATAGCTCGATTGACCTTTGATCAAGCCCTTAATGTGGTTAAACAAAGGCTCAACCCGAGCTATCATAATTATCTAAAAAAGAAAAAAAAAATGAAGCCTCTCAATACTTGTCTTTAAGCAAATTATAAAATTTATTTATTCCTTAAAAATAATTTTTATAAATATTCAAATATATTCCAAACTCTAATTTTCCTTAATTATAAATCCAAATTTAATTTTATTTTGCCAAGAAAATGATTATAATAATATATAGATAACTTTCTATAAAAGATTTTAACTTTTCTTTTTCAATTTTGAAATTCTTAAAAATGATAATTTGTTCATTTTTTTTTTTTTTAAATATAACATATTTTTAGAATTAATCAATTTATAATATTTTTATGTAGAAATTTTCAGTAAAAATAAATCAGATTATAAAAAAAAAACGACAAACTAAACTAAACTAAATTTTATAATATTATTATTTTATAAATAATTTCATATGCACATTTAAATCTAGATTACAGGATTTTTTTTTTGTAAGTCAATGATCTATTCATTAATAAAAAAAGGAGTACATAGATAATAAAAACCAACTCGTCTCACCCTGACCAGGTTTGTTGACCAATGCTAGTTGAGCATTACATACAATCAAAAAGAGACTGAAGGGAATAGTCCAGAGCGTGAAAGGAAAAAAACACTAGAATACGTCCAAAATAAACAAAATACTTGTCACCATACTTAATCATCTGAAGGAACGGAAGCTAGATTTTTTGGCCCTATCCTGGGAGGGGGAGGAGGGTGATATGAGCATCTAACATGCTACTCAAAGTGAGCTAGCCATGTTTCCAGCTTGTCTAACTTTTCAGCTAGCATATTTTTCCCTCACCAAACCATCACTACACTTTCACGACCGTGACATTAAAAATAATGCAATTGATTCAGCATCCCCATCACAGCTTAATGATCCTCCTTTTAGATCCTATCATGCACCTCTAGAAGATCCTGTAGAAATTTAACCAACTCTTTGTGTAGTACTAAAAAGGTATGCTTTTGATGATCATTTTAGTGGCTTTTTAGTAGAATTTGTAAACCTTTTTGCATCATGAATTTGGAAAATAATAAAGAATTATAACAAAACATGTGAGAGTTGATATGCAAGACTTAACCGCTGATAATTGTTATTTTTCTGTGCAGGAAAAGGTGAAAACGAGGAGTTTCCGATCCAAAGGAAAGGACAAAGATGAGATAACTGCTGTCCCTTTGAAGGGGAACCGAATGCAAACAAGGCTAAGCAAATCAAAGCAAATCGGCCCGGAAAAGGAGGAGAAGACACCAGCTCGGCGGAGAAGAAAAGAAAAGATGAAGGATTAACAGTTTGGCGAATCCCTCAGGATCTTTGATCCTGAGGGATCGCTGCTTTATTTATCTTGTTACTTGGACATCTCCGCCGTCACCTTTATATAAAGGGACAGCACTGTTAGCTTGGGAGATATACTTCTTATGTAATTTTCTGTTAAAAATCAACTTTGATCATCGACTCTCGTTGAGAACTGGTTCATTGTACTTTTGTCTTATGCATTAATATAAGCTTGGTGATTATCTCATTTCTGCGTCTGGATTAACTTAAGGCGGTGTATCCTTGGAGGCTAAGGGCCCAGCCCCGGAGGACACTTGCTTTTGTATCACTACGATTTGATTTCTGCGTGGTTTGTTTATCGTTGTTTGGTAATCTGATATGCTTTATAAGTTGCTATTACATGCTCTGTTAAGATTAAATCATTAAGGTTTTTACAGATAGAATTGTGTATTGACTCTGCATTATGTTACTGATCCTTTCAGAGTTGATTGCATGTTATTAGTCTTAACCGAATATTCTTACTGTTCTGTTACAGAGCTTTTGTACTGAACATTCATGTCATAGCTTCATCTGAAGTTGTGTTCTTCATGATTGTTGGATTCAGAAATAATGTTGTTCTATTTGGAAGCACAGTCGTATCCCTGTTAATTAAGATTGATCAGATTACTATTCCAGCGTGTTGAGTGCATATATGATTTACTAGTGCTGTTCCATAATTTATCAATAGTTAGTGTTGTTCCATTAGTGTGTTCTGCTTGATTTGCCTTAAGAGTGAAATATTGTTATTTGATTGCGAAGAGTGCATTTGGGTTAATAGATTAAGTTTGGTTACGACTCACGAGACTTAGTTGTTCGATTGCTGTTCCATTTTGCTATCTGCCGTTCCATTTACTCGCATTTGTTGTTTTGGTGTGAGAGACGATCTAAGGCTGTAGTGAGCTTCGGCATTCACTGTCTAGCTCCCAGACCCATGGTCTATGCTCTAATTTCCTTTTCATCAGTTTCCAAAGGGATGGGTTATCGCTGCCGAACCCTTGACTGATAAGCTGCCTAGTTTTCTGAATGTGTGATTTATTCTTTTGAAGTAACTTAGTTATAGACAAGCATCCATTTACTCTTGTATTTTTAAACACTGTACTACTAGGATTACTCTAACAAGTGATAGCCTCAAACTGAGACACTCTTTGGAATAACAAAACGCTCCCGGATTGACATATTAATGTGAGGTAATTAGAGGTGAAAGAGACCCTTTTTATAGCTCTACATTTTGGCGCCGTTGCCGGGGAAAGAGTGTAGCCATTTGTCTTTTTTCAGAGTAGTGTACGAGCCTGCTAGGGAGGAGTTGGATCCTAAAAATGGAAGGTAAGAACCTACGTGCGGAGCATGTAAAAGCCCTGCTCCACTGTCCGCTTTCCTAACAGATTTGTTTTTGCTTTGTTTGAATAGAATTTAGTAGTTCATTTGAGTGCATGACTAAGTAGAAAAGACCAGAAAAGAATATCAAACCTCCATCCAAGCCTGAAAAAGCTAAGGGGCCGGTGACCCTTGGCCGAACGACCTTCATAGACGAAATCTATAAGAAAACTAAATCTCAACCATCAGTAGGCCCCAGGAAAATCATTTCTAAATAGCCTACTAGTTCCCTTCAGGCCACAGGATCACCATCTGTAGCCTTTGCTGAGGTGCATAGTCAAATTGAAGAGCAGGACTTTCAAGAAATTGAAAATTCTACTCCAGAACTATTGCAGGAAGGGAATTCCAGCAACTTTTGTGAAGGAGAAGGAGAAACAGGGGAAACCAAGGAACCAAAATCTCCTATTGGAACAAATCAGCCATTAAATAGCCCAGATAAGGGGAGTGCTGCAAAAATCATTGTTGAGGGAATCCAATCTCCCCAGACATCAGGTATTCTCATTATTCCAGATAAGGGAAGTGCTATTAAAACTATCCCTGTCAAAACCATTCCCTCTCAACCTAGGAATACCCTCCTAGATATCCCAGAAGGTTATTGGCATATATTCGATCCCTTGGCTCAGAACCAGCCAAATGCTCAAACCTCTACATTACAATATCCTATAGTGGATTCTGCAGAAAATGCACCCATGAAAGCTATCCCTCTTCAGCATATCCCTACATTTCACGGTCTCACATCAGAAGATCCGGATGCATTTTTATTCGAATTCGATGTGTTATGGAGGGGGTATGATTACACCACCGATCCCCAAAAATTGAAATTATTCCCCTCTACATTAAAAGGGGCTGCTTTAAGATGGTTTATGGGACTAGGTGGCGGGGTTATCAACAATTGGGATCAAATGAAAGAATCCTTCTTAAAAAAATATCAGGATTATTGTAGATCTAGAGAATTAAAAGACGAAATATTCCAAATGACAGCCAGACCGAATGAAACATTGGAGGAGTATGTGGAACGTTTTCAGTACAATATACAAAGATCTCCTTATGCATCGCTACCTTTACCTGATAATGTGTTAAAAACTGCATTAATAAGGGGCATGAAGGAACAATGGATTGAAACATTAAACATTATGGGAAAAGGGGATATTTATCAAGAGAATTTTGCTGACATCATTGATTTATGTATCAGGAGTTTGAGAGGCAGCACAAGAATAAAACCGACAGAATATGATCGGTTTGCAAGAGATAACAAAGTATCAACAGAAGGAGTAACACGTGTAGAAATTGGAAATTTATTAGAAAATTTCAAAACTGATATTCTGGGGACACTAACTACACAACTTGATATTGTGCAGGCTAAACAGAAGCAGATGGAGGCAGAACAGAATTTGGCGATCTTCTGCCCCCGATGCAGAAAGAAACATAGCCACAAGGAATGTCCACTGGATACAGTCCAAACATGTGCCATCTTTACAAAAGATCACCTTACGGAGAGCTGCCCCTCACTTCCTGGATTGAAAGCGGTATATAAGGAAGCGGAAGAAGAACCAGAATCGGTGTACTTGATCAACCAGCGTCGCCAGTGGCAGCCGAGACAATCTGGTATGTTTCCAGACTCAACCTCTTTTTTTCAACCTCCACAGTACAATGCTCAACAATATAGTATGTGGCAAAATCAATCTCAATCCCCATTTTCAAACTGGTCACCACAATCGTTTCCTTCTTCAAACCCATGGCTGAATCAAACAAGCCAATCTGGTTGGCCGAATTTCCCTTACACTCCACCATATTGGCAAAATGTCCCATATCCTTCACAATGGACTCCCCCTACTTCACAAAGTTCACCCTGGCAGACAAGATGGCAAAGACCGATGCACCAGCCAACTGGAACTATTCCGCTCCCTCAACCTACTCTGCCAGCATTACAACAAAATCCCCAGTCTAACCTGAGACCGCAACTCCCAGCCCAACCCAATCCCAATCCAAATAACAGACCGGTCCAATCTATCCAAATCATAGAATCACCGGAAATAGGACCCGACCTGAGGGAGTGCAATGATCTTCAGTTAAGATCTGGACGTATAATTGAAACTGAGGGAGATAAAACAGTTCATATTGAAGATCAGTTACCAAGAGAACATCAGTTGCAACAAGAGGATGTAAATAAGCAGCAGACTCATAATCAAGCAACCACATCCTCTCCTCCGTTCCCAGAACGATTGGTCATACCTCGACCCATACAATATCCTGACTTTGACATTCTGGGAGAATTACAAAATCTGTACATAAAAATCCCATTCCTCCAAGCCATTCAAGACATTCCTATATACGCAAAAACTATCAAAGAGTTGTGCATAAAGAAACCAAGGAGGAATATAACAAATAATCCAAGAGTCCAAGTAGTCGGTACTTTATCTGACCTATTATCTGGGAGAGAAACACCCATTAAATATGAAGACCCAGGGAATCCAATTATAACTGTTCAAATTTATGGTCAGACCCTGTCTAATGCCTTAGTTGATCTAGGAGCTGCAATTAATATTTTAACAACCACTACTTGCCAAAAGCTTGGCATTACATCAGTAGAACCCACCTCTACTTTGTTAGAATTGGCTGACCGATCTGTGGTTAGACCAGAGGGTATTCTACAGGATGTCATGGTCTCTGTAGATTCCTGGGAGTATCCAACCGATTTCCTGATAATTAATCCAAAAACCCGACTTGATGGACACCCGCTAATTTTAGGTAGACCTTGGCTTGCCATTGCCGATGCCTACATTGGCTTCCGGCAGGGAAATATGACCATAACCAGAGGACCGAATAGCAAGAATTTAGTTCTATATCCTCCAGCGCAGCCAAGTGTCACAATAATCAAAACTAATAAGCACCCGGTATCATACCTTACTGATAACATCAAATCTCCATTAACTATACAAGAGGCACTTGATTTTAAAGACCAAACAGAAGATGATGCCATTAATAATTTCATTAGTCAAACTGAATCTCGCACACCGTGTCACATGATAGAAGCAGCATTTGATAATGAATTGGAGGAAGATCCTCTGAAAGATACGCATGACCAAACGATACCTGTTACTTCTGTTGTAAATAGTAAAACTGTGGAAATTGCACCGGGAAAAACTTTAAACATCAATGCCAATCTCACGCCTGAAAAAGAAACAAAGCTCATCCATCTGTTAACAAAATATCAAGAATCATTTGCATGGGATTACCCTGATATGAAAGGAATCGATCCCCAATTATGTACACACCACATTTATATAGAAAAAGATGCCAGACCTGTGCGTCAGCCGCAAAGGAGACTTAATCCTCATCTAAAGGATGTGGTAAAAGCTGAACTTCAGAAACTTTTAGATGTCAATTTTATCTATCTTATTTCTGATAGTAAATGGGTCTCTCCGCTTGTGGTGGTACCAAAAAAGAATGGAAAATGGAGAATCTGTGTGGATTATAGGGAACTAAATAAGGCAACGCAGAAAGATCATTTTCCTCTCCCATTCATAGACCAAGTATTAGATACTTTAGCAGGAAAGAAATTCTTTTCTTTCCTGGATGGCTTCAGTGGATACAATCAGATTGAGATTGCCCCCGAAGACCAGGATAAAACTACTTTTACTTGTCCTTGGGGAACATTTGCCTATCGAGTTCTACCTTTTGGCCTATGTAATGCTCCTGCCACATTCCAAAGGGCTATCCTTAGCATTTTTGCAAATTTAATAAATGATGGACTTGAATTTTACATGGATGAATTTACACCATATGGAGATGATTTTGATCCAGCACTAGATACCCTAGAAAAAGTCCTACAACGCTGCACTACTACCAGGCTTTGCTTAAGCCACGAAAAATGTTTCATGATGATGACTGAAGGACTTATCCTAGGACATTATGTTTCAGCAGCCGGCATTCAGGTAGACCCGGCCAAAATCCAAATACTTTTGCTCATTCCCACTCCTACTACTCAAACAGAGGTACGCAGCTTTCTTGGATTTTCTGGTTATTATAGACGATTTATAGAACATTATTCACACATTGTTGCTCCTTTATATGCACTAACTGGTAACGTTGATTTTCTTTGGACAGAAAAATGTGACCGTGCTTTCGAGGATTTAAAGAAGCTCGTATCCACAGCCCCAGTCCTTCGAGGACCAAACTGGGACCTACCATTCCAGATATCATCTGATGCCTTAGATACAGCCATTGGCGCAGTCCTTGGGCAGGAAGAGGATAAAAAACCATATGATATCTATTACATTAGCAAAAATTTATCCCCTGCTGAATTAAATTACACTATTACTGAAAAAGAATTCCTAGCTGTAATACATGCTGTCAATAAGTTTAGACATTATATTACAGGCTATCCTGTTATCTTGTATACAGACCATTCTGCCATAAAATATTTAGCAAATAAGCCTGTCACAAATGCCAGAGTAACTAGATGGTTGATTTTATTGTAGGAATTCGATATCACAATCAAGGATCGTCCTGGCAAAGAAAACCCTGTAGCCGATTTTCTTTCGAGAATACCAAAACCAATCGATGCAGCAGCAGTTGAAGATCAATTTCCGGACGAGCACCTGTTTGCTGTTGCCGTTCAAACACCCTGGTATGCTGATGTTGCCAATTACCTCGCGGTAGGTAAACTACCAAAACACTTAACCCCTAATGAGCGCAAGCAGATTGTTCAGAAGAGTGCTCGATTCTCGTGGATTGGGGGCTATTTGTTTCACACAGGGGCAGACATGCATATCAGGCGATGTGTTCGAGAAGATGAAATCTTTGACATCCTAAAAGCTTGTCACGATGGACCGTGTGGTGGACACTTCGCTGAGCGTAGAACTGGACATAAAGTATTGCAGACAGGATATTACTGGCCTACGATTTTCAAAGATGCAAAGAAATTTGTCCAAGCATGTGACAGCTGCCAGCGAGCAGGACGACCTGGTCAAGCTGATGAGATGCCTCTGAAACCACAGTTAGTCATTGAACCATTCGAGCGATGGGCTCTTGATTTCGTTGGACCCATCAACCCATCATCAAATCAGAAAACATATATCTTGGTGGCAACAGAATATGTCACCAAATGGGTTGAGGCAGAAGCATTGCCAAGAGCCATAGAGGACTCTGTCATACAGTTCCTGTTCCATCTATTTGTACGTTATGGCCTTCCAAGGGAAATAATTACAGATGGAGGACCACAATTTGCTGGGAATAAATTAGCTGCAACACTCAAAAATTATCACGTCCAGCATAAAATCACTACTCCATATCACCCACAGGCGAATGGGCAGGTAGAAAGTAGCAATAAGATAATAGAATCAATCCTAACGAAAACCATTGCGTCACATAGGCGTGATTGGGCTACCCGACTACCTGAAGCACTCTGGGCTTATCGAACAACATGGAGAAGCACCACCGGTTACTCACCTTATCAATTAGTGTTTGGAAAACAACCCATTTTTCCCATAGAATTCGAAATCCAAACATTACGGACAGCACAGGAAGTTGGCCTAGATCTAAACAAGGCACAAATCAATCGACTACAGCAGATCAATGAATTGGACGAAATTAGGCTCTCTGCACTACAAAATACAGCATTGATTCAACAGCAGCGAGCTAAATGGCATGATGCGCTCATCAAAAACAAAGTCTTCCACGAGGGAGACTGGGCTCTGTTATACGACTCTCGGTTTCAGGACTTCCCTGGAAAACTTCAGACTCGATGGTTGGGACCATACGAAATCCAGAAGGTGCATGACATCGGAACCCTTACTCTAATTACCATTGACGGTTCTGGATATGCATTCAAAGTAAATGGCCACCGAGTTCGTCTCTATCGCAAACCACTCACTCGGGAATCCTTCTGCCAGCAGCTACGCCGAGACACTGATATGGAGATTTTAGGAGAGGAAGAGGAATCTTCCTCACCTGTAATTCATTAAGAAATTCATTTCTTTTTACAATTTGTACATAAGTTCTTGTCTTTGAGTCGTTTTTGTACATATGTTTGAATTAAATGTTTTCTTGTCATTTTTGCTGTTCCTTTTTCAAAAGGAACGGCACTGCGATGTGTTTGCTGTCCCTTTTCCAAAGGCGCAGCATATTTTGATTTCTGTTGTTCCTTTTCCAAAGGAACGGCATTTTTCCGTCTTTTGTTGTTCCTTTTCCAAAGGAACAACATTTTTAGTTGCTGTTGTTCCTTTTTTTTCAAAGAAACAACATTCTTTTGTTGTTGTTGTTCCTTTTTCAAAGGAACGGCATTTTGAGTGTTTTTATAGTATTTTTATTTTTGCTGTTCCTTTTTCAAAGGAACAGCATTTGCATTTTTGCGATCTATCATCCTTCGTTGTTTCTTTTTCAAAAGGAACACCACTAGCATACTTTTGCTCTCCTTGTGAAACAACTTATTCCTTTTGCTGATCTAAATTGAGGATGCTTCTTGCCCATATTCTTTCAAGTCTTTAAGATACAGCTATGTACTTGTGCAATGAATATAAAATCACAACATACCGAAATCCGCAAATCATAAATCGCTATATTTATAAGGCTCTACATTGGTAAGAGGACAAAAGGAAGGACATACTTATTTCTTATCTTTTGTTGTCATTGTTTTACTAATTTTGCCCTGATTGGTTATCTTTATCATGCTGATCCCTTTAACCCTCTTTGATTATTACTTAGGAATAAGAGCAAAGGGCTTATATATTCCTATTGAGATGATAAGACTTCTTCCACCATTCCTACTCTTAAGGAGTGTTGAACCACCCTTTGTGTATAAATAAGGAAAAGTACTCTATGAAAAAGAAAAAAAATATGTGAACATGATATGTGAGATGTCAAATGCGGGATAGGGGGTCTCATCAAGAGCCAGCCTACCATGATCATGAGGATGGAAGTGAAGTGGCATTCCCACTATGGCCACCACACCAAGGATATGGTCCAAAAGGTATATCAAATAATCGAACCTTGGAACAGGAGGTCTCATCACGAGCCGGCCTGCCCACTTTTCGCTCCTTCCTCGTGAATGGAATTATGGTTAACTGGTCACCAAGCCAACATAATGGTCTACACTTTGACATAACAACATTCCTAAGTATACACAAAGGATCATGGTTCCAAGGGTGAAAAAACAACTCTGCCAAGGTTATGGACACCTGTCGGCAGCAGAGCACTGTTAATGGTATTGAAGTCACCTTGGTTACACCAATGGGTAAGATACTAATACTCTTTTGTTTCTTACATCCTAGGAACTAATCATATATTATTTCCCGATTTATACATCGCATGCACATTTATTATCACCAATCATGGCAAAGGAAGTGACCATGACCACTTGAGATTTGGCAAATACGACAGACGTCCTATCCACTAGCCTCATATCATAACACAGCAGCCTCTTACGTAATACGCGATCAACTCTCCGCCTCGATTTCGGTAATTCGTTGTCTTTCTAAACATGGCATAATTTCATACGCTGTTCCTTTATGACTCGGTTACAGATCGGGTGCTGCTCCTTTATTTGACGGCTGGGACAGCCTATCATATTGCGGGGGGGGAGGTTAACCTCATTATTCCCTGAATTACGTGTCAGCTCACTATTCGGGAAAGATAGTGTACGACGGTATGGCATGGCTTAACGGCATGGCATTTCTATTTTTACACAAGTTGTTGTTCATAATCCATTTCGGTTGCATACTCTTTGTTTTTTTTTCGAAATCTTGCGATTATCACCCTCTCTGTGTTTCAAACAGCACAAGCAGTTGCTGTTCCATTAAGAATCCACAATGAAACCATGGGAGGAAGGGCAATTCGAAGCGAACCTTCGAAGTTGACAATCTCTGCTGCTGCCCGGGAGATCCTGGAAAGAGAAGGATGGCTGAATTATCTCAGTCACCTGCAGGAGTCTAATGAAACAGTAGCAATGGAATTTTTGCAGAACCTGCAGGGGGATCACTCCACAGTAAGGGGGAAGCGGATAGCGGTCACCGACGATATAATTGCAGAAGTTTCGGGACTACCAGCCACCGGACCAGTATGGACACTAAAGAAGGAAAGATTACAGAAGATCATGGAACTTTTCCAGGACGAAGGCCAGAGCTTGACAATTAAGGGGAAGGGAGTTCTGCCAGCAACGCTAGGAGAACCCTGGACGGAATTAGCAAGAACAGTGCAGAGCTACATCACCTGCGAAGGGAGGAAAGACGTGGTAAGACCACGGCATCTTAAACTCTTAGTTGTTTTAAAGCAGAAATGCTCTGTAAATTTACCTGCACTTCTGAATTCATTACTGCATGATGCTGCACGAAGCATAAAAAAGGCACAACATGTAGAGTCAGTCGTCAGTCACCATGGGTTAATACGATTAATAGTTAGTCATAGTCTCACCCAGTAGCAGAGTAGCTGGGAAGAGCTGATTGTAATGATTGAGGGGGGATTGATAGCACCATCCCCAAAACGTAAACATTCTACAAGCACACCAGAACGTCTGGAAAAACACAGAGAATTAGTAAATCAAAAACATGTTGCTAGTGCATCTGAACGACCAGGAATACACCAAAAATCGGCAAAGCGCAAGCATGCCACCGATACACCCGAACAGCCAGAGAAGCCCAGAAAATCAGCCCGGTTAGCTCGAATGCGAGGAAGGCTAGAAAAGCTCCAGGAAAGCACCAGCCAACCAGTGGTAATTGAGGACGAGCAATCCTCACGACTAGAAGTAGAAGAAGAACAAGCTGAAGGAGAAAAGAAAGGAGAGGCCGAGGAAGCCGAGAAATCCGAAGAGGAAAATGAGGAAGCAGTCGAGCATTCGGAAACAGAAACAGAAGCAGAAGCTGAACAATCCAAACAGGAGGAGGAAATGGGACAGCAGGAAGGTAGCCCACTACAAGACCCAGTAGGAGAAGATGAATTGTGCAGATGCCCACATTTACCCTGTTTTTTGGTCATCTCACCTTTTATTATTAGATGGACCCAAGTACACCATGTAAGACCAGTTTTACCCCAAGTAAAACTGCTTTCACTATGTTAATTAAGGAAACCCCAAAGGAATAATTAATTAAACCACAATTTAATTATTATTCCCAGTCATGTTTAACCCAAAAACAAAGAAATTAATGAGATACACCCATAGTTATCTTATTATTTTCTAGGAATAATTATTTAAATAATATTCCTTGTTAAATATGACCAAGTCAACCACTATTAATTAAATAAATCATTATTTATTTGATTATATCTCAACCACTTCCTTAAAAGGATAAATAAATCATTTATTTATTTATTCTTCACTAATCAAGGGATTTTGACCCAAGTCAAAGTCCCTTTCCGTCCAACAAATAATAATAAAATATTCCATAGAGGTGGATCTAGATTTGGTTAACATTATTTTAATCATGCACCAAGATCTAGAATGACCCAATATTTTGTTATAAATAGAAGGGTTTTCCCCTTCATTCTTCACCTTTTGTTGCATACTAGATCACTCTGGATCTATACACTTGGTCTCATTTCTGCCATTTTGCTCCCATTGAGCTCTACCTTCTACATTGGGTTTTCTACATCTACAAGAGAGAGAAAGCTTAGATCTGAAGTGCTGAGGACTACAAAGAACCCATCCCATTGAGGAGATCTAGATACACCTTCTTGTTTCCTCCCAGGTGCCCTGTAATATAAAAATTCATTCAAAAATCGTGTTCTTGTCTTGTCTGTTGGATGCATGGAGCAAACTCTTTACTTTATTGCTTAATATCTTTCCATTTATAGATCTGTTTGTTGCAGCACTTTAACTACTAATTGCAGATCTGAAGATGTTTTGCAGCCATTATTGTTGTTAGGGCTATTAGTTATGCGTAGCTAAAGTGGTTCTTTTTCGTACGCTTCGATGAAGAATTCATACCATAAATGGCGACTCCACCGGGTTTTTAAATTACGACCATTTGTCGTTTTCATATTCTTTTGCATATCCGACTACTTCGAGCCCTAGGAGGCTTATTTTAGTACTTAGTTTTTTCTCTTTTCATGTCATTTTTCTCACATAAAACCCTACAAAAACCTAAAATTTCTAACTTCGTGTGTTTGCAGCTATTGCGCGGGTAAGCGACACCGGCCGCGAGACGACAATTTTCGAAAAATCTACAGCAAAACGGCGGGCAGAGAGTGCTGCCACAGCCCCCAAACCTGGGCACACGGGCCTTTTCTTACAACTTTGTTCCTATGACCTTTCAACTCGATATCAGTCGAGCACTGCGACACCGCCTTTTTTCGACATTTTTTACGTAATTTTTAAGGTTAACAACTGTGACCTCGCCGGGGTTTTTCCGACCTCTGTCTAAGTACTTTTGACGAGATCTGATCTGTTTTTACTCATCTAAGTGGGAACCCAGCCCCTTAGGGCTTTATTACCCTCCACTTTTTGTGGAAGAGTTTCAGCTGTTTCAGCCGTCGGTTTCAGAGCTTCAGCCCCCTCTTTTTCCAGATCTGTGACCTCACTTCCAGATCCATTGAAATCAGCCTCTTTTCCTTTCAAATCACCTCTTGTCGTTTTGTTTGGACCTCCCCTAAAGGCCTCTGCCTTGCCCCCCCCGGCTTTTTGCTGATTTCCCTTTTTCCAGCCACCTTGCCTCTGTCTCGTGGCTGTGATCTGCACCCCTTATCTGCAGCTTTATCCTCCAGATCTCTGTCCCCTTTGACCCTAGATCTGTTGAGCTTCCCTTGTGTGTGTTTCCATAGTTTTTCCCTTTCTTTTCAGCATAGTTTTGAGAGACCCACCTTCTTGGTTTAGATAGATGCATACGTAGCTGTTATTTTTCTGTTATTTCAGCATTTTACTCTGTTCTCTGTAGGTTTATTTTCAGCTACGCAGCACACTTTTTTGCTCTCAACAACGGAAAGGGTTTAAAAATTAAAATTAACGCACACCACACACTGACCCTAAGTGAAGAAGCGCCTGGTTTACACTGCCTGGCAAAGACTCTAAAATCAATCGTCACTGCACCTTATCTGCCCTTGACCTTCTTGATTCTGTCCCTTTCTGCCCTTGTCGGTTTCCTTCTTCCTGTCATCATTGCGCCCCCAAGGCACCTTTCCCGGCGCCTCCTTGGCCTTCACCCTCAATCTCCGGTCGATCGACCTGCTCCGTCCCACCATCGTCGAGCCAGTCCTTCTCTGATTCTTTGGGTTCTCCTTTTCCTTCTGGTTCTCCCCCCTGTCACCTCCACTATGTCTGGTCCAGGGCCTAACACTAGCGGGAATCCCGGCCCTAATGCCGGGACTACTAATAGCAGAACCACCACAGGAACTACCTCGGCTTCACCTGTGCTCCCCTTCTTGGCAGGCCTCAGCCTCCCCGATTTGGACCGGTTGATAAATGACCCTATACATCATGACGCTAGTTGGCCCGCTATGCCGACAAAGCTCCCTTCCGACATCCCAAAGTTTGAAGGTCGTGTTGGAGAAGATCCTTCAAATCATGTTCGATCTTTCCACATGTGGTGTTCATCTACCTCCATTATCGATGACTCTGTTCGTCTTAGACTGTTCCAACGCACGCTTACAGGCGAAGCTTCTAAGTGGTATGTTGACCAGCCCACTTCCTCCCATACCACCTTTGCAACTCTTGCCCGAGCTTTTTTATCTTACTTCCAGCTTCCCCTTCCTTATGACACTGGTATCGAACTCTTGACTTCCTTCAAGCAAACCTCTTCGACTCGCCTTTCTACCCATGTCCAGGAATGGCGAAGACGACGGAGCTTATGCCAATCTCCTCCCTTCGAAGACCGTGTCTACATGGACTGGTTCCTTAGATCCCTTTTGTCCCCTATCGGGAAAGATGTCGCATCCCATTTTCCTCAAACCGAAGAAGATGCCCTCCAAATGGCGTTAAAGTATGACCTGATCTACGCTCAGACAGGTTATGATCCTACTGTCCTACCTGATCTTCCCACACCCAATGATGCCCATACACCGGGGGCACCTCATGCCGCCAACAGTATCATCGGACCCATCTCTCATCCATCCGCTCAACCTCACATGAGCTATGGTTTTCCTGGGGGAGGGGGCACCACTTCCTGCACCTCTCCCCCTCCCGGTAGCATGCATCCAGGATACGGCATGCCTCATCCTTTTTCCCAACCTCCTGCTTACCTCAATGTTGCCCAACCTAACCATTACCCTTATCCGCAGCCTGGCGCGCCAACTCCTCCAGCATATGCACTTTCGCCTCCCTTGCCTTCTCAACCCCTGCAACAACGCTCCCCGCCCCCTCAAGCGCATGTGGATGCATAGCAGGGATTCATGGCTACCCAACCACCTGCCGGACAGGTGGCCACTCCACCTTCCCCTTCTGGTTCCTCCAATTACCAGATCCTCATGATGAACTCTGATCCGCCTCTAACCGTCGACCTTAACCTTCAAACTCGGTCTCGCCAGTACCCCAAGCCTCCTGCTTAGTCTGCTCCCAAGCCCCCCTCTTCAGGTTCTGCAGAGCCTCTTTCGACATCCAATGGCCCCTTACACATCCCTCAACCCAAAGTTGAGGTTCATCCAAAGATTCCAAAGGGACCATTACGCCGAAATGCTGCTTCCGGTCGAGCCGCTCAGTCATATAGCATAGTAGATGATTTGGCGCAGTCCCCTGCTGTCATTCCCACACTGGAACTCCTGCAGTCATGCCCTTCCCAAAAGAAGGCTCTACTATCTGCCGTGGGCGCTGTAGATCCTGCTGACGACCAGATGATTGTTTTCGACGCCACTCAATCGAACCACCCTCCCCTCCCTCCTTCCGTCGCCTTCCAAATCTCAGTCAAAATACGAAACGCCATCGTTTCCCGGTGTATCATTGACGAGGGGGCATCCACCTGCGTGATGTCCGCTTCGGTTTGGAAGCAACTCGGATCCCCTGAGCTGGCCCCTTCCACGATCACCCTTAGAGCGTGGGGCGGTCATGCCTCCCAGCCCATTGGCTTGTTCCGTAATTGCCCTATCACACTCGCCGGTAAGACTGTTTGCGTTGACGTCGAAGTCATTGACGCCCCACTAGACTACAACATTCTTTTGGGGCGAAGCTACACCTATGCTATGTCTACTGTCCCATCCGCGGTCTTTCGCAAGATGTCTTTCCCCCATAATGGGAAGATAGTCACCATTGACCAGTTGACATATCATGAGCCAAAATCTCAGACCTCACCTGAGATGACCATCTCTTCTGTAGCCAACAAGCAAACCGTCGACTCCTTGACCAGTGTCTCCCCCGGCATTTACAAGGATTCCTCCCTGCTTGGAACTTTTCCTAGTTTCCCCCCTCCTCCTATCTCTGACCCCAGCTCATCGAATGTTTGCATGATGCAATCGTCTCGGGCTGCTCTCAAGCAACCTGCTTCGGCTAGTCAGCAACCTTGCCCTCTGCAACCTGCTCTTAGCCCTTCACCTGCAATTGGTCGTCATGAGCCCCTTTATCCCCCTGGCACGGTTCCTCCAGGCCTTAGCCATTTAGGAGCCGTCCCACCCAGCCATGCCCCCTCTGGTCAGATACCGTTCCTAGCTCCCCCACCAGGAGTGTACACGGTACCAGTCATGGCCACCCTCTCTCTTCCTAACTTGACACTTGGGATGCCCGTTTGGTACCTTGATCCTCCAGCCCCCACCTTGCCTGGTCAACCCAAACCTTATATCGCTTTGACCCCGGTTCAACCGGTCCCCATGGCTTCTCCCGTTGCATCAGTGCCTCAGCCACTTCAATAGGAACCACCTCCTGTTGCGACCGCTTCGGGTAAGAAGGGCAAAGCTCGCAAGGGGGCATCAAAGGACAAGGCTGCCCCGACAAACCCTGCTCCTCCTCAGCCTCCAAAGCATACCATCCAGGGTGCTTTGTGTGATGTTGTCGGTCACGCCTCCCATACCTTTCTTGAATTACTTCATCTAAAGCCCATGGTTAATGTCACGGTCCCTGAGTCCGCGGTCCCAGAAGCCTCTGTTCCTTCCACAATCGCGGCCACGAACCCCCCGCGGCCACGAACCCCAAGACTATTCACACCAACCACCCCTGTGCTTTGTGTGATCTCCATGGCCATCACACCCATATTTGTCCCCGTCTCGAGGACTTCCGCACCTCTATTGCCGCGGTCCACCAATTCGAGGCCAAGCGCAATGAGTACACCTCTCCCATATTTGCGCATTCTGCTTCAGCAGAACTACCAGATATGACTACTCCCATTGACATTCCCCCTCCTGATGTCGAGATGACGGAGCCTTCGTCCAACATTTTCTACCTATCATCATCCATGAGACCCTCGGGGACCATTCCATCTGAATCCTCCCCTGTTGTTTCGCTTGACCTTTCTTCAGCGATCATCTTGGGCTCAACATCGGTAGATCCTTTATCTACTTATTCTTCGGTCACCCCTTGTGACGATGCGCATGTGAACCTCTCTCCTCATGATGATGATTCAGGTCGCTTCACCACGTCCGGTGGTCCTTCTTCCACCAGTCACCCCATCTTTTATCACGATGACGACATTATGGAAGAAATTCCCACCCCTGACTTTATATATTCCCCCTTACATCGTACCCATGTGTTCACACCACATCCACCTTGTGGCCATTACATCGAAACCCAATGTTTGGGTAAGGGGGCACCCACATTTGAGAGACCAAGAGAAGCAATTCTCCATAACTCTCCTAGTGTATCTGGTCGTGTTGACTTTAGTACCATTATTCTTCCACATTTAGAAGAACCTCTAAAGTCCCATATCACTTCCGATCACTCTAGGGATGATACCTCTTATCGTTCCCTCCTCTTCCGTCAACAACCCAGTCTCTTAGACATTATTGTTGACCAACCTATAACTTTTCTACAAGAGCATCAGTTCATTATCTCCAAATCCTCTTTTTGGGATAGTGACACCAGGTATGCCAACTCGGAAACTTAAAGTCCATTTGATCCCCATATGCAGTACCAAAAGAGATTGGTAATCCTCCATTTCCTTTCTCAAACTGCATACCCATAACACGAACAAATGGCACACCACATCATTAAAATGTGTTTAGATCCCCCTTTTTCTAAATACATTTTGGCATGACCACACCATTCTCGGGGGCACCCATGCCCCTCAACCATAACCCTCCTCACCTCGTTTCTAGAGAGGAGGTTGTCTTACCAATCGAGTGTACATCCCTTCCCTTCCTCTGGCTGTTGAACTTCTCCCTGACACCCACCCTCTAGAACAATGACTTATCATGCTTGAGCGTGCCTCTGAATATCGCTGTGTTGCATTGCAAACCATGGAAGCGGCCAAGACACGCACCAAAAGCTCAATATGACCAAAAAGTCCAGCCTCGTCCTTTTCATGAAGGCGACCTTGTTCTAGTATATGACCAGGCCCATGATGTCCTTGGTCACGGGAAGTTCGACTCATTATGGCCAGGCCCTTACATCATCAGTAAGGAGCTTGGTAAGGGGGCATACCTTTTAGAAGACTTCAAAGGCAATCTTCGCAATGCACTCTATCTTAAGAAATATTACCCTTAGCATTTCCTTTCTGAGATGCGTGTTTTATTTTCTGTTAGATAGCCAACATATTTTTATCCTTCGCCAGGACCTATTTTGTCCAAGAAGGGTCACTTCACCTCTCCTTAAAATCGAATTTCCTCACTTACAACACTTGTACTTGGGGCACCATCTTGCCTCCTTACTTGTCCATGTTTGTGACGATTTTCGTCATGAGTCCCCACCTTGTACTCATGCTTTTATGGTCCCCCATTGGGCCTTTTACTGGGTGGCAGCACCATCGAGTCGCCCTTGTTTAGAGCATCCAAGTTGAGTCATCATCGCATTCATGGAGTCTATCCCGCATCCCTTTGTACCCCATTATAGCCCTCCATCCTTCATTGCTTGGTCTCTCTCTTGTGTCGCATATTATGACCTTCAGTCCCACTGTCCCCTATCCCTTACGATATTGTGTCAGTCGTTGCCATGTCATTCATGCCCTTTATGCTCTAACAAGGGAAGTCGTCCATTAGCTCCTCAGTCCTTTCCACTTCACTATCATCATTAGTGTCAGTCTGTCCGTCGCTCTACTCTTTTCTCTCGTGCCTTAGTTGAGGGTCTCTCATTGCCTCACCTATGGCGGACCTCCTTCTGTCGACATCAGCTCATTCATTCCAGAAGCCAGGTCTAGAGGGTGGTGTACCTTGGTTCCAGCTTCCACTCTTGTTCGGTGCCTCGGATCAGGCAAAGGGATCTCTCCTTGCCCTTTGACTTGATTGTTTCTCCAGCTCCTTTCAGCACGATCGAGATCCGTATACTTGATGGTCCAGTGATCCAGCAGCAGCTCTTGATGATTCCCGGGTGTGTGTGAGATGTCTCAACCCTCATGAGGGGGTGGCCCTGCAGGTAGCCCCCCACATGCCCGGATGACCTCTTCCTTGCAGCCTTCGATGCAGCTCCAGATATTTGATGATGTTGGCCATAGCCACTTGCAGCGCCTCTTTGCTTTGCATGTATCAGTCAGATTTTGTGAGCCCTTCCCCATTTACAGGGGGCATTTGGGTTGTATTTATCTCATGTACTCAGATATTATTGTACTAGTCCTGGCTGTTATCCCAGGCACAGCATGTATGTGAGACTCTTCATTGCATTTTTATCTGGCTCTTGATTATGCCAGCTGTACTCTATAGTTCGGTCCCTTGTTCACTGGACACACTATTCTTTTGTACTTTGTCACGGCGGGCATAGGTATGCCTCCCCCGCCGCCTTCAGCACAGGTACCCTCTCATAAACAGAGACTTGTTGCACCTGCGAGTCTCGTCTCCTTAGGGTCTAGTCCTTCAGCACACTATCTACCTCACACTTCTCTCTCTGACATCCCCTTTCGTTGTCTGGTGATTGTATTCTTACAACGTACTTCGGTCATACGATTTGCTCCTGACACTCGCACGCTGGGGGGCAATCTGTTACACCATTTTTTGGTCATCTAACCTTTCATCATTAGATGGACCCAAGTACACCATGTGAGACCAGTTTTACCCCAAGTAAAACTGCTTTCACTATGTTAATTAGGAAACCCCAAAAGGAATAATTAATTAAACCATAATTTAATTATTATTCCCAGTCATGTTTAACCCAAAAACAAAGAAATTAATGAGATAAACCCATAGTTATCTTATTATTTTCTAGGAATAATTATTTAAATAATATTCCTTGTTAATATGACCAAATCAACCACCATTAATCAAATAAATCATTATTTATTTGATTATATCCCAACCACTTCCTTAAAAAGATAAATAAATCATTTATTTATTTATTTTTCACTAATCAAGGGATTTGACCCAAGTCAAACATCCTTTCCCTCCAACAAATAATAATAAAATATTCCATAGAGGTGGATCTAGATTTGGTTAACATTATTTTAATCATGCACCAAGATCTAGAATGACCCAATATTTTGTTATAAATAGGAGGGTTTTCCCCTTCATTCTTCACCTTTTGTTGCATACTAGATCACTCTGGATCTATACAGTTGGTCTCATTTTTCTGCCATTTTGCTCCCATTGACTCTACCTTCTACATTGGGTTTTCTACATCTACAAGAGAGAGAAAGCTTAGATCTGAAGTGCTGAGGACTACAAAGAACCCATCCCATTGAGGAGATCTGGATACACCTTCTTGTTTCCTCCCGGGTGCCCTGTAATATAAAAATTCATTCAAAAATCGTGTTCTTGTCTTGTCTGTTGGATGCATGGAGCAAACTCTTTACTTTACTGCTTAATGTCTTTCCATTTATAGATCTGTTTGTTGCGGCACTTTAACTACTAATTGCAGATCTGAAGATGTTTTGCAGCCATTATTGTTGTTAGGGCTATTAGTTATGCGTAGCTAAAGTGGTTCTTTTCCGTACACTTCGACGAAGAATTCATACTAACATTGGTAATATGGAGGTAAGTAGTAACCTTCTAGTCCAGTAGACCTCCACGAAAAACCCCAAGAAGAAAACACATCTGAAAAATCACATGCGGTAGAGGAAGAAAAAGGAAATCTGCCTGTTCATGATGAAGAGGAGATAAGAGATACTGAACGGGAACAATCTGTTCCCAAGACACCAGAGGAAATTCCGGAGGGAGTAGGAGCAGAAAAAGCAGTTGCCCAGGAAGAGACGGAACCAGTCAAGGTTCCTACCCCAGAACAGCCAGAGCAGAACAACGAGGAAGCACCCCAAGAGAAAGATCCAGAAACTAGTCATGGTCCAAACCGCAGCAGACAGCCTGCTGTTCCTTCTAATGAAACGCTGGAAATTAAGAAATTGCGAAAGGAACGGCAGAAATTATTGAATACAATAGCCCAGCTCCGACAGCAAATTAGAATTCTGAAAGCAAACCAGAGGGTAAGAAAGACCGCAGGGAAGAAAAAGAGGGCCACTGCAATAAAATCCCGCAAGGCAAAAAGGCGAAGGACCAACAATCGCCCTGCTGCTCAAAACCCTGCTGAAAATCCAGCTGCCGTTCCAAATGATGTTGAGGAACAACAACAGACTGATGTTCGCGTTAAAATAGAAAGGGATGATATGAGGACCAGCGACAAGAAAATCCAGACAGAGGCACCACCCTCAGGGGTAATAAGGGTTCTGAACTCCAAACGACGTAATAAGAAAGTTCAGGTAAAACTCCCGGCCTCCACTGACCTATGGAAAAAAGATCCGAAGACAAGAACCTTGCATAAGATGATGAAGCAAGCCCAGCAAGAAGCCGAACAACTTAGAGAGCAAACGGTCCCCCGAGAGAAATATGAAGAGTTAAAGCAGCAACTAGGGAACGTCAACCAATCCAAAAGCCAGGCCTTTGAAGGGTGGCGAAAGGAACAAGAGGAAGTTGCAAAGGTAACCCGTAGACTAGATATTGTTATCAAGTAGATGGATACCTTGTGTTCTTTATACAATGACGTTTGAGCATGTAGGGCCCCTGCCAAAAACTATGCTTTGTTTTTACTAGAACGGTATTTACAATTAAAAATAAAAGCTGTTAAAACAGGCGCCCCTATACAAATCAACACTGTCAATGACTTTATAGACTGCTGTAAACATTATGGGGTGAAGGTCCAAAGATTGCTGTGTGAACTTTATTTGCATGACCTCGTGCTAGATCAGGAGACTGAGTTGAACCCTGGCCCTTTTGTTGGAGACATCCAATTACAAGCATTCATTTCATTCGGGGTTAATCAGATTAAGTGGCTCAAAGCCTATAATACTTTCCAGAGGCAGGAAAATGGCCTAGATTTACGGGTAAGGGCTGAGCCTAGGAACCCAGTGCAGTTGTGGAAAGCACATAGAAACCTCATGAGGACTCCAGGTGTCATTGAAACGTTAGGACCCATGCATGAGGCACTCATTCGACAGAGTTTAGAATATTTTCTTTCCATCAAAGACCTCGCCATTAATGCAGCCAAATTTCGGTACCGAATCTCTAATCCAAACATCCAGCTCAGGGAACCATTTAAGTATGAGAATTTTGAATTAGCTGCCAACCATTTGAACCTCTATGGCGAGAGAATTTTGAAAGCAGGGCCATCCTGGTTAGGATATAGATTTCGCAATCCAATTATTTGGCACCCTGCACCTGGATATCAAGCCCTGTATGAGATGCCTGAGGGGCAAACAGGTTAGTTCTTTGACTATCTAGTCACTCATCATGGCTGTAGGCCTCCGCATGAGATTCCTTCTCCAGCCTATTCTCTCACTGCCTTGCATGTCAACTACAATGTTTTCATGAGGACATGAGACAAGGTAAGCAGGGGGGTGTGTGGAGTACTAAAATGGTATGCTTTTGATGATCATTTCAGTGGATTTTTAGTAGAATTTGTAAACCTTTTTGCATCATGAATTTGGAAAATAATAAAGAATTATAACAAAACATGTGAGAGTTGATATGCAAGACTTAACCGCTGATAATTGTTATTTTTCTGTGCAGGAAAAGGTGAAAACGAGGAGTTGCTGTTCCAAAGAAAAGGACAAAGACGAGATAACTGTTGTCCCTTTGAAGGGGAACCGAATGCAAACAAGGCTAAGCAGATCAAAGCAAATCGGCCCGGAAAAGGAGGAGAAGACACCAGCTCGGCGGAGAAGAAAAGAAAAGAGGAAGGATTAACAGTTTGGCGAATCCCTCAGGATCTTTGATCCTGAGGGATCGCTGCTTTATTTATCTTGTTACTTGGACATCTCCACCGTCACCTTTATATAAAGGGACAACACTGTTAGCTTGGGGGATACTTTTTATGTAATTTTCTGTTAAAAATCAACTCTGATCATTGAGTCTCGTTGAGAACTGGTTCATTGTACTTTTGTCTGATGCATTAATATAAGCTTGGTGATTATCTCATTTCTGCGTCTGGATTAACTTAAGGCGGTGTACCCTTGGAGGCTAAGGGCCCGGCCCCGGAGGACACTTGCTTCTGTATCACTACGATTTGATTTCTGCGTGGTTTGTTTATCGTTGTTATTCGGTAATCTGATGTGCTTTATAAGTTGCTATTACATGCTCTGTTGAGATTAAATCATTAAGGTTTTTACAGATAGAATTGTGTATTGACTCTGCATTATGTTACTGATCCTTTCAGGGTTGATTGCATGTTATTAGTCTTAACCAAATATTCTTACTGTTCTGTTACAGAGCTTTTGTACTGAACATTCATGTCATAGATTCATATGAAGTTGTGTTCTTCATGATTGTTGGATTCAGAAATAATGTTGTTCTATTTGGAAGCACAGTCGTATCCCTGTTAATTAAGATTGATCAGATTACTATTCCAGCGTGTTGTGTGCGTATATGATTTACTAGTGCTGTTCCATAATTTATCAATAGTTAGTGCTGTTCCATTAGTGTGCTCTGCTTGATTTGCCTTAAGAGTGAAAGATTGTTATTTGATTGCGAAGAGTGCATTTGGGTTAATAGATTAAGTTTGGTTACGACTCGCGAGACTTAGTTGTTCGATTTGCTGTTCAATTCTTTATTTGCTGTTCTATTTTGCTATCTGCCGTTCCATTTACTCGCATTTGTTGTTTTGGTGTGTGAGACGATCTAAGGCTGTAGTGAGATTTGGCATTCACTGTCTAGCTCCCAGACCCGTGGTCTATGCTCTAATTTCCTTTCCATCAGTTTCCAAAGGGATGGGTTATCGCTGCCAAACCCTTGACTGATAAGCTGCCTAGTTTTCTGAATTTGTGATTTATTCTTTTTGAAGTAACTTAGTTATAGACCAGCATCCGTTTACTCTTGTATCTTTAAAACACTGTACTACTAGAATTACTCTGACAAGTGATAGCCTCAGACTGAGACACTCTTTGGAATAACAAAACGCTCCCGGATTGACATATTAATGTGAGGTAATTAGAGGTGAAAGAGACCCTTTTTATAGATCTACACTCTTGCTGAGAAGTGGAGTGACTAGGAGGACCAGTTATCCCACGTCCAACCATTCCATCGTGACCATGATGACTACCCTACCTCCGAGAACTTCCTCCACTGCAAGGCTTCCTGCTAGCACCTGTAACCACCTCTCCTACGGCCGCCTCATGATGATTTCACTTCGAAATGCCCCCCTATGCCTACTTTGTGACTGCTCCACACTGTCTCCCACTTTTACAACGACGTCGGCGAGAACGCCTTAGCCCTCATACATCTCAGGGTTGGTCGTATTATGCACCCACAAAGCCTAGCTAAGAAATTATTAACCAGTCCACCGATCAATTCCGATGAACAGATGAGCGCTTCGCTTGCTCTCCAACCCAGAAGGAAACCAACCTCTCAATAACCACCAAACATAAATAGATCAGACCCGAACTAATTTAAGTTGGGGGAAGCCACAGATAGAATGGGCTTCTCCATGGCCAAAACCTAACACCAATTCTTACTAAATAGAGATGCACCAAAGCACATCGAAGAGCAGATATTCATCGAAGCCTCGAGCCTTGGCCACCCTCTCAGAGAAATAAGACCCAAATTTCAACCTTGCACTACCAATAACCACCGCCTCCATTCAAACCCCTTATAACACCAACCTGTTTTCTCCCCGTAATTTGCAAGATTGGCAAGAAAAACTTTGTAGGGAACCACATCAAACCGCTTGGTAGTCCAAGGACCTAGCCATCCTGGACTCAGAGAGTGATATCTCTGTTTTTCTGATGAAAATGATATATCTTTATGCTTATATTTTCTATTTTTAGGCTAGTTATGAAGTTCTAGGGCTGTTTTCTTTGTTTTGATTGATTAATTGTTTGATTAAATGATTGATTGCTTCAGTTGAATAGATAGACTATGAGAAGCATTAATCCATTGGGCTATGGAGTCATAAAAGGATTTAATTTTACGTCAATTCTGCAAGGGTTTTCATAGGGCAAGCTAACTATATCAAGTGGATATTTTCAGATTAGAAGAAATATGAAATGACAACAAGTTGTGAAATCAGTAAAACTAAAGGGAAATTAAGAATCCTTTAACTATACTTCAACAAGAAAATCCTTTAAGGTAACTGTTTAAGAGGAACTAAAGAGCAGGGCAAACCATAAATTCCTTTAGCTAAAATCTACTAAGTAAACCTTAAGACAACAATCCAGCAATCCTAGAGTGCGGGACGCCCTTGAATTCTCTAGCTATTACTTTCAAACAAAGAAAAAATTCAAGATAACAGTTAGTGGACCTAAAAAGTAGGACACCCCTGAATTCTTTAATCAAACTTCAAAGGAGGCCTTTAAAGTAATAGTTTAAGAAAAACCAAAGAGCAGGGAAAACCGTAAATTCCTTTGGCCAGACTCTACTAAGTAAACTCCAAGGCAACAAGCTAGGTGGAACTAAAGAGTAGGATTCCCCTGAAATCTCTAATTAGACCTTGCAAAAGAAAACATTAAGATGAAGAAGAAGATAGAATTAAGGTGCCAAGACATCATATCTTAATTTAAAATTTATGTTCTTTTATTATAGAAATGATGGACAATATGGAAAATATAAGGGAAACATTGACAAAGAAAGATAACATCACCATTAACATAGCTCAAGAATCCTATGAACGTGCTTGAATTACTGATGTCCAAAACAGTTACAATACTCCAGTGCAACAATATCTACAACTCAGAGTCTGATCAAAACCCAACGTAGTAATCAACCCAGCAACCAACAACCAAACAACAGTAAAATGAACAAGACATGCAGTATTTATCTACAAAATGAGGAGGTTGCCCTAACCTAGGGTGACAGATTTGTATTAATTACAAATTTAATGTAACCTTGACCTTTGAGACCATGCAAGGCCCAAGGCAAAGTATTTATGATTGATTTACTGTAATAATAACTTTGAAATTAACTGCTGAGCTAACTTTTAGGATATTTTTTGACTTTTTGGATTTTTATTAACTTTTTAAATAATTGTGGAGCTGCTAAAAATATCTTTGACTACTTTATTAGTTGTAGATGCTTTTATGAAGTTGTAGGTGGAAAATTTGTTTTGAAGAATTGATTGTTGGGTGCCTTAGTCATTCGAATTTATCTTCCCTTTGCTGATTTGCTTTTGAATTGTCCTTTTACTCCTGATTTGTCTCTTAAACTTGGATTTGTTTTCTCCTTAACTCTGCTTTCTCTGATCTCTCTTTTAACCTTCTTTCACTTGTCCTTTGTCCTTAACTCTGTCTTCTAATCCTTCTTTATTCCTTTGACCCTTGATTAAGCTTTTCACCCCTTTTTACTGTTCTGCTAACTGTGTCCTTCATTTTATTTTCATCTCTGCACAGCCACTGTATATTTTTCTTTTCTTTATCTTGCTCGTTGAAGAATCTCCTGCTGCTTTTGGAGTGTTTCCATGACCATCAATGGTCATGACCCATTGATGATTATGTTTTAATCTTACGCTCCTGGACCCTTTAATGAACAAAGCTTATGGATCGTCAACCAGGGAGTTTTTTTTTAACGTTTTTAGGACTTTATAAACGCAATTGATTTACTGTGTTTTCTCATATATTTGCCACCTGCACAATAAAACAAATTTGTTAATTAAAATGGTATATTTTGGGTTTCTGCATTTGGTTGGGGCTTTTTGGGCCTTTTGTAGTGTTGCAAGGGTGTAAATGGCGGATGGGGGCTTACCGCAGAGACACAGGCCTTTGAAATATTTGAAAAGGGTCAATGGTTTCGTTGTTAGGCGTGAAGGACAGTTTGGCGATTTTCGCATGGCGTGTGGGCGGTAAATGGTATTGGGCGAAGGGCATGCGATAATATGAAGGAGATGATGTGTGGCAGATGTGACGGAGGAATACCACCCATTTCACAAGGCTCAAAGGTTATTAACCTTCGGGCTTTTGGATTTGCAACAATGATCGTGGGCCACTGGATTGGGAGACGTTGATCCAATGGTGGTCAGGTGAGAAGTGGGTTGCAGGTGAGAAATGGGTTGCAGGTGAGTTAGAATGGTGGGGCCAAGGGTTTTAATGAAGCAGGAGGTTTATTTAACTATAGTGCGGGGTGTTTAAATAATGCAGGGCCCAGGGTAAGGAGTTTAAGTGGAGGGGCTTAATAAACGGTAGGTCAAGGTTATTTGAGAGTGGGGGGTTAAGGTAGTGCAAAGGGTTTAAAAATATAAGGGTCGGGTTTTTTAATTAAAACAGTGTTTAATAAAAAAGAGTGGGTCCCGAGACAAACTAATTTCAAAACAATGTAAAAAAGGTTTTTACATTATTTTGAATAAAGTAGAGGGAAAAGAGTGAAGAGGAGGGTTTTTAGTGGGGGCGAAAGTGGTTTTGGGTAGGGAAAGAGGGGAGAATGATGGTTTTATGGTCAAACATGACATTTCAGAGTGAGAGGGTGATCTGAAAAGGTAAAATGAGAGATAGTGAATAGGTTAAAATGAAAATAATGAAGGCAGTGATATTTCTGAAAATAGATGATAATCAAGGAATGTTATTTTCAGCTGACAGTAGAAGATCCATAATCATGTAGTCAGACTGTACAATACAGGAGACTAACAGTGGCTCCAACTGGGGAGGTTAGCTCCTTTAGGAGGTGCCGAGATCCTCAGATTTCAGATCTCTGGTCTACGTAGATCAATGCCTTATTTGTACTTGGCTGATTTTTCATTCTGCAATTGTTGATCTGTTGTAATTCTTTATAACTGTGAATTTTTAACATTGAAAACCATGCTTCTTGCAAATCAATTCTACCTACCCAACATTCTAGTCTAATATTTTTTCTTCATTTGGGTGCATTTAGACTGGTAAACCCTTGACAACGTTTTTCTTTTGAAAGCAAAAACTATCTATTTTCTACCCTTATAACTTCCAAAGGCTCAGATTTGACTGATGAGCTCTTTTATCCTCTACCCAATCTACTTATCTGCCAAGATTAAACATTTTGACTGATTTTAATTCTTTAACTATCAACATGAAATTTAAAGCATGACTAAATCAAGATTAAGCAGTTCAATTGTCATGACTTGTGGCATTTTGGACAAGCTGCACACAAATTTCATTTTGCAAAAAGTAAAACTAAAAATAAGGGCTTTGATCTGGAATTTGTCATTTATCCCTTTCTTCTCTTTTTTGGTTCAAATTTAGACTTTGGAACCAATCTCTTTTCCTATCTAACTTACTGATAAGCCAAGTTTAAACAGTTTTGGAAAATCTTCATTTTCTATCCTGTTGGAAAAAATTCAAAATTTGTTCAATCATGATTAGGTTGTATGATTGAACAAGACTTCCCTTTCAAAAGTAGTGGCATTTAGACTTGCACACTTTCAGAATTTTTTATTTTTTTTGCATGGGGATTTACCTTTTTCTCTTCTTATCTGCCCTTTTTTTTTTTTTTTTGTAACAATTTTTTCTGAAATTTTTGTTTAGACAATGTTATATACAATGAAAATCTTAAAACTAAGATCCTCGACTGAAATAATGCTTGAGCATCCTGCCATTGACAGGACCTCCAAATAATTCTGCTCCATCCATTTCTTGTAAGAAAAATGCATTATTACCTCTTGTTGAATAGATGATGTATGGACCTTTCCATAGATTGTCACATTTCCCATGATTGCCTTTGTCCTATCTTATTGAATCCCACTTCAACACTTTGTCTCTAATGTTGAAATCATTTGCCTTGGTCCTTTTGTCAAAGAGCTTCTTGATGTTTTCCTACACCAACTGTGTTTTGTTGTATATGTAGAAATTATATAACTTATTTGTTATATATCCAAGATTCTCCTGATCATACACTATTTTAACTTCATGCACAATACAAAATCTATTCCACCATTGATCATCACATGTGGAAATTAAATCAATTGCAATGCACACATGAAACCATAAAAATTCACACACATTAACACAGTTGTTTAATGGGAAAGCCTGAAGCTAAAAACCCCAACTATCTGTATATAATATATGTCATAGAGATCATGTAACAATCCTCATACAAAGCCGAACATGTCAAGCTCTCAGTACAATACAATTTCTACACACTAATCAAGCCTGATCTTTCAAATCCATGCACCAATCTTTGCCACCTGCTAGCCTGCCTCTACTGCGCAATCCCTGTTGAAGAATGGCTCTGAATGAGTTCGAATCCACAAAGCTTGCACTGTGCAATCCTCATTGGCATCTCCACTGAGTGTTGGATGCAATCAATGCATCTCTATAGTCACAACTGATAGTCACAGTTGCTCTTTCACCTTATACCTCTCCACTGGTCTCCATTGAAACTGCCATGCAGTGTAGTTAACTGATGTATTCTTCAGTTGATTAATGAGTTATTATTTAGTGAATTAATTAACTAATCATTAATTCACACCACTCTCACTAGTGTATCAATCAGTTAGACTAGATACAACTAGCTCAAGTGAGTCTAACTGAGTTAAACTAAATACAACTCCACCAACTACTTCTATAACTCCACCAAACTCTGTCACATGAGTTCTAACTGAATTCTCCATGCAATAGCTCCACTTAACCCTTAGGAATAGCATAATTCCTTCTGTCAGCTCCTGTGCCACATCTGTGCACTTAACTGAAGTGCTCCAAGAGAATAAGATAATGTTTATAGTCCAAATATTATTAAGAGCTAATAATATTCGATATATCTATTTTTAGACTGGCAATCTAAAAATAGATTCCGCCCAATATGTCTAAAAATAGAAGTCCATCTATTTTTCCAACTTGACCAACCATCCACAAATAACATCCTGCAACTCATAGAATATGATCGACATGTCTAAAAATATACTTTGCGCCAAAAATAGCCTGCGGGCCCACTTAGTGAAGGTGACTCTTTTCACTAAGCTCATCATCTTGTTGAATCTCAACACTCCCTCTCAACAAGATAGGGATTATCTGCCACCCCATTCCTGTCTTTATGGTATTCAAATTTTCTCCTGGTGAGCACCTTCGTCATAATATCTACATCTTGATCCTCTGTGGGAATGTAAGATAGTAACATGATCTTCCACTGCACACAATCTCTAATATGATGGTACCAGATGTCAATATGTTTAGATCTATCATGAAATACTGGATTAACCGAGATTTTAATGCAACTCTGATTATCACAATATATCACAATAGGATCTAAGTGTGAACCGAACAACCTGACCAGGATCTTCCTCATCCATATAGCCTCGCATGCAGCGAAACTTGCTGCCATGTACTCGGCCTCTGCTAAATTGAGTGCCACGGATCTTTGTTTCCTGCTGTACCAAGAAACTGTTGTAGATCCGATACTGAAAATCCCTCTAGATATGCTCTTTCTATCCGTTAGGCTTCCTTCCCAATCTGCATCTGTGAAGCCATGCAGCTTCACCTCATCCGACTGTCTGTACCACAGTCCATATCTAGATGTACCCCTGAGATACCTCAGGACATGCTTGCCTACCTTCCAAAAGAGCTTGGTAGGCTTAACCATAGCTTGTGAAGTCTGGTTAACAACATAGCATATTTCTGATTGTGTATTGACCAAATACATGAGCGAACCAACCAACTGTCGATAAACAGTGGCATCCACTACCTCTGTTGATGTAGCATCCTCTTTCCTCCAACCACCAAGAAGAGGAGTGTCGATAGGCTTGCAGCCTTGCATGTTGAACTTCTCCAGTATCTCCCAAGCATACTTTCCTTGAGACACAAATATTCCACCCTTGCGCTGCCAAATTTCTAATCCCAGGAAATAATGAAGGAGGCCCAAGTCCTTCATCTCAAACTCCTTTACAAGATCTGCCTTGCATGAGTGTATCAACATTTCATCACCCGTTAGTATTAAATCATCTACATAAAGCACAATGATCAAAAGCTTACCCTCCACCACAATCTGGTATAGGTTAGGATCCGCCTCGCTCTTGGTGAAACCAAGTTCGGTGAAATAACTGTCTATCCGTGTGTACCAAGCACGAGGTGCTTGTTTCAGCCCATACATCGCTCTTTTGAGCCTGCACACATGTGACTCGCTGCTGAAGATTTCGAAACCTTTAGGCTGCTCAATGTACACCTCCTCCTCAATGACTCCGTTGAGGAACGCAGTCTTCACATCCATCTGATGAATGTGCCAACCCATCTGCGCTGAGAGAGCAAGGATGGTCCATATGGAAGAATACCTTGAGACAGGTGTAAAGTTTTCTTCATAGTCGATCCCCTCGATCTATGAGAAGCCCTGGGAAAAAAATCTTGCCTTATACTTCTCGACGCTTCTGTTAGCAGCTTGCTTCACTTTGTAGATCCATCTCGAACCTACAACTGATTTCCCTTCCTGCCTTGGGACAATCTCCCATGCACTGTTTCTGACAATCGAATCATACTCTTCCACCATGGCATCTACCCATGCGGGATCCTCCACAGCTTCCTCGAAAGAGGATGGCTCTGTCATGATACACTTGCTCATCAGAGCCATGTATCCAGTAAATTGTTCAGGTGACTGTCTCTGTCTGCGTTGTGATGTAGGTGCTCCTACATTCTACGCTGCATCAAGATTCAGTCGCTCAGATTCTGTAGTGCACTTCTTCCCTCTAATGTTTGGCACTGCATGAGTGGTTTCTTCCACTCCATGAACCTCCTCTTGTGGCTGATCCACATCTTGAGACTCATTTTTAGGAACTAGTAACTCCTCATCTGCATGCAAGTGTAGCTCCCTCTCAAGCGATAACTTCATGGCTTTCTCCTCATGAAACTTGATATCCCGTCGCACAACAGTCTTCCGACTGTCTGGCAAATACACACGATAATTGTGGGGTGTTTCTGTGTACCCCACAAATATCCCAACCTCTACGGTCGGCTCCAGCTTCTTCCTGGCATCCTTCGTCACATGAATGTAAACAGGTGAGCCAAAAATCTTCAAATGAGAAATATCAAGCTTCTTACCAAAAAATGCCTCTTCGGGTGTACTCATGCCAAGTACTCTATGAGGACAATGGTTTTGCACATAAACCACAATGTTGCATGCTTCAGCCCACAAGTGTATGGGAAGGCCTTGATCATGCAGCATCACCCGTGTAGCACCCAAGATTGTTTTGTTCTTTTTCTCTGCAACCCCATTCTGCTGTGGGTTATGAGGCGCTATGAGTTCTCTTCGAATTCCTTCTGCATTGCAAAAGTTTTTGAATTTTCCAGAGATGAATTCACCACCATTATCGCTCCTTAGAGCTTTCACCTACTTCCTCAACTCTTTCTCAACCAGTGCCTTGAACTCACAGAACTTTGATTATGTCTCGCTCTTCTTCTGCATGAAGAAGATCCAGCACTTACAAGAAAATTCATCAACAAATATCACATCATACCTATGCTTTGCTGTCGAAGCTACTGAGAAAGGTCCACACACATATGTGTGAATTCTCTCAAGGATCGTCATGGCACGACTATCCTTCTCATGAAAAGTGGTCTTCAAAAAATTTCCCAAATTACATCCCTTGCATTGATCTGACTGCGCAAGTGTACCCTTAGGAAGCCCAGTAGAAATCTGCTGCAAAATTTTCAAAGTGCCATGGTGAAGATGGCCCAATCTCCTGTGCCACAATTCGCCCTCATCCCGGCTCACCACTCCTTCTGCTTTGCCTGCCATTACTGCGCAGCCATCTACCTGCAATTGATAAAGGTTCTTAACTCGAACCCCTATCCTCCGGGTTTCACCAGTTGTTTTACTGCGCAAGAAAGCCTTTCCCTCGCTAGAAACAACATCATAGCCCTTGTCTTTCAACATCGCCACAGAGATCAGATTCTTCTTCAATCCTGGAACATGCATGAAATCCTTCAATATGAAAGGTTTACCAGAATCACTCTCAAAGGAAATGGTCCCGATACCAGTCGCACTAATCTACCATCATCAACTTCAACACCAAGAAAACACTGCAGCAAATTCAAATTCCACCAGCACAAAACTCAACCGCTTCAATAATTGCAATCTGCTCCAATGATCAACTGCTTTGATACCATGTAGAAATTATATAAATTATGTGTTATATATCCAATATTCTCCTTATCACACACTATTTTAACTTCATGCACAATACAGAATCTGTTCCACCATTGATCATCACATGCGGAAATTAAATCAATTGCAATGCACACATGAAACCATAAAAATTCACACACATTAACACAGTTGTTTAATGGGAAAGCCTGAAGCTAAAAACCCCAACTATCTGTATATAATATATGTCATAGAGATCATGTAACAATCCTCATACAAAGCTGAACATGTCAAGCTCTCAGTACAATACAATCGCTACACACTAATCAAGCCCGATCTTGCAAATCCATGCACCGATCTTTGCCACCTGCTAGCCCGCCTCTACTGCGCAATCTCTGTTGAATAATGGCTCTGAATGAACTCAAATTCACCAATCTTGCACTGCACAATCCTCATAGGCATCTCCACTAAGTGTTGGATGCAATCAATGCATCACTATAGTCACAACTGATAGTCACACTGGCTCTTTCACCTATCTCTCCACTGGTCTCCACTGAAACTGCCATGCACTGTAGTTAACTGATGTATTCTTCAGTTGATTAATGAGTTATTATTTAGTGAATTAATTAACTAATTAATTTACACCACTCTCACTAGTGTATCAATCAGTTAGACTAGATACAACTAGCTCAACTGAGTCTAACTGAGTTAAACTAAATACAACTCCACCAACTACTTCTCCAACTCCACCAAACTCTGTCACATGAGTTCTAACTAAGTCCTCCATGCAATAGCTCCAGTAAACCCTCAGGAATAGCGTAATTCCTTCTGTCAGCTGTTGTGCCACATCTGTGCACTTAACTGAAGTGCTCCAAGAGAATAAGATAATGTTTAGAGTCCAAATATTATTAAGAGCTAATAATATTCGACATATTTATTTTTAGACTGGAAATCTAAAAATAGATTCTGCCCAATATGTCTAAAAATAGAAGTCCATCTATTTTTCCAACTTGACCAACCATCCACAAATAGCATCCTGCAAATCATAGAATATGATCGACATGTCTAAAAATAGACATAGTCTAAAAATAGACTTGTGCCAAAAATAGCCTGCAGGCCCACTTAGTGAAGGCGACTCTTTTCACTAAGCTCATCATCTTGTTGAATCTCAACAATATACTTCTTCTCTAATTTGCTGCAGCTGAACAGTCTGGTTTATTATCTTTGTATGTCATTTTCTTCAAACTTCACCTCTTGAATGAGCTTCATCACTAGCACTCCCAAAATTGTAGCGAAAACTGCATCTGTTCCATAGACCAGCTAATAAGAAGACGTACCAATTGATTTCTTGTTTGTTAGCATGTCTGCCCATAATGAATGTACTAGTTTGTTGTGCCATGATTTCTTGTTCTCTTCCAGCAAATTTTTGATGATGTTCACCAAACTCTTGTTTGAGGATTCAACCAACCCATTTCCTTGAGGGTATTAAGTTGTAGAATGCCCCAAAGTAATGCTATATCTGTGGAAAAAATCCACCATTTTCTTGGATCTAAAAGCAGCATCATTGTCAGTAATGATTTTTCTAGGACAACCAAATCTAGAAAAAATGTTATTTTCAAGGAATTTGATAATTACTGTGTCTGTGGCAGTCCTGGAGGGAATGGCTTCTATCTAGTTTGTAAAATAGTCAGTTGCAGTAAGGATCCATTTATGTTGGGCAGAGGAGGAAAGGTGAATTTCTCCAATGAAATCAAGGCCCCATTGTTGAAAAGGAGTTTCAACAGAGATAGGTTGTAATGGCAAGGGAAACAGTTTTATTTTACCCTCAAATATTTGGCATTTATGACAGGAAACTACCATTTTGTGGATGCTTGGAAGAGAGTAGGCCAATAGTAACAGCTCTAAGGATCTTATTGACAATGGTTTTCCAGTAGAGGTGGCATCCACATTCTCCTTCATGAAATTCATGCATAATCCTATCAATATATTCTTCAGGCAAACATTTAAGCAATACACCACCAGAATTTTTCCAATACAAAAATTGATCCAAAATGAAGAAATTTACGGCCTTTAGTTTAAAGAATCTAGCCTTTGTTTTGGACAAACCAGGAGGAACATCTAGATTTAAAAGCACATATAATATATTAGCATACTAGGATGAGTTCAGAAATGCTTCCTCAATAGGTGGAGTTGCTAGTTCCTCTTGTTCATCCAATGCATTAATCATATTGATGTCGTGTGCTTGAAAATTTGCTTCAGCGATCAATTTTTCCAGTCCTTGTCCTTTAATTTCCAGATCATATTATAATATGACAACAATCCACTTACCTCTTTTACCATCAGGATCTTGTGTCAAGATGTCTTTGACCATTGTGTGAGGCACAAATGCAATGATGTGTGAGTGCAGAATGTATACTCTGAAATCCTTCAATGCCTTGATTAAGGCAAAAGACTGTTTTTCCATTATATTATATTTCAGAGGTGCATTTCTGAGTGCCTTGCTAAAGAAAGCTATAGGCTACTCCTGTCCCTTTATGTTTTTTTTTTAGTAGGACAACAACAACTGTGTGTTCTAATGCAAAGGAGAAAATGAAGAAATATTTGGTGAAGTTAGGGCTGATTAGAACAGGTGTTTGGGTAAGAGCTTGCTTCACCAAATGAAAATATTGATTTTATTCTATGTTCTATTTGACTCATATTTCTCTTTTGAGCATGTTAGTAATGTTTCTTAGGAGTTCTGCAAGGTTTGATAGGAACCTTCTTAGGAAATTTATCTTTCCAATAAAATATTGCAACTCTTTGATGTTCCTTGGGTGGCTAATTTGCAATATTCCCTCAATCCTCTTTGGCTCAATCTTGATCCCTTCTTCAAATATGATATGGCCTAAAATATTCCCTTCTTGAAGGCCAAACAAAGTTTTCTTGGGATTCAAAGACAGACTGTACTTTCTGCACTTTTCAAAGACCTTTCTTAAGTGAGCTAGGTGTTCTTCTTTAGTTTTTTAGTAGACTGTGATGTCATCAAGATAAATTACAATGAAGTAACCTATTTCTTCTGAGAAAGAAATGTACATTTCTCTTTGGAAATTATCTCCTGCATTCATTAACCCAAAAGGCATTTTTACATACATGAAGGTGCCTCGAGGTGTGTTGAAAGTTGTATTTTGTTGATCATCTGGATGTACTAGCACCTGATTGTATCCTGAAAATCCATCCATTAGAGATATTCTTTTGTAGCCTACTAACCTTTGCAATATGTGATCCATTCATGGTAAAGGGTAGTTTTCCTTCAGGGATGCTTTGTTTAAAATTCTGGAGTCTATGCAAAGCCTAATTTATCCTGTCTTTTTCCTCACTGATAAAATATTTGAAACCCATTCTGAGTACCTTAGTGGGACTATTATTCCAGCATCATACATTTTCTTTATTTCTTTCTCAACTAGTGGTAGTTGGATAGGGTTTATTCTATGCAATTTCTGTTTAAAGGGCTTATGGTTTTCTTTGAGAGGAATCTTGTGTTGAATTATATCTGTATCATAGGACTTCAAGTCCTCATAGCTCCAAGAAAAAACATCATTGAATCCTTTGAAAAACTCAATATATTTCTTTTTTATATGTGATGGTAGTGTTTTTGACAGTTTTATCATTTTGGGCTCTTGCTCACTGCCTATATTGCATTCTTCTAAATCTGCTTTAGTGGATTCCATCTTTGGCTTCTTAGCAACATCATTAAAATAAAAAAGCTCCTCTAGAGGAACCAACCCTCTTAGCAAGGTATTATCTCTGAATTGCAGCACTTCAAAGTCTTCTTTTTCTGAATCTGCACAAAATTTTGTCTCATGTGGGTATTCTTCCTCTAACAGATTTACATCAGCTTGATCAGGAGGCTCTTCTTTGTAAGTTTGTTCCTTAACAAAGAATTCTTCCTCATGCTCTGAGTCTGAATTTGGCATTTCAAACTCATTTATGGACTGCCGGAAGTATTCAATCTGTTTTTCATCTTCAAAGACTTGCCAATATTTTATATTATCAGGGACTGCTGGTATGTATTTGACTTTTAACATGTATTGTTTGTTATGATGAGGTTTTTGACAAGTATTGGTTGCAAATGCTAGTCCATTGGCATGGGTGTTCTAATTTCTTGGGACAAAGGTAAGATCATATTCTTTGAATTTTTTTAGGAGGTCAAGGTCATCATTTCTGTATTCCCTTAATCTAGGATGTTTAGCTGAATATTCTCCCTTAATCCACCTAATGAATAGCTCAGAATCCCCATGGATAGAAATCCTTGTGGCTCCTAATTTATTGAGTAATTGTAGCCCTAGGAGGAGTGCCTCATATTCTGCTATGTTGTTTGTACATTGGAAGTTCAGCTTATATGAGTGGCCCTCTGCATGGTTATTCTCAATGTTGTGCACCCAAACACCTGCTCCTGAACCAGTTTTACAACAAGACCCATCAAATATCATGCTCCAAAGAGGTTCAATTTCAGGTTTACCATTATGTTGGTTATTGTGTTGTTCATTCTTTATTTGGGTTAACTGTTCTGACTGTTCCTCCTCTTTTTCTTCTTCTTTTTTCAGTTGTTTGTTCATTTTCTGCTACCTGTTCATTAATGTTTTCATCTTTGTACAGGATAAATGAATCAAGGTATGTGTGGATAGAATAGAGAGGGAAGTTATCTGGCTTTTCTTGACTACTGACCATTTATTTCATATGAGTCTCCCTATATATTCTTCTTGGTTGACTAAAGACAGGTATGGTAGCATAAGTCATGTCCATTTGGAGGGTGCCTTGAAGTCTAGATCCCCATGAGCGAGATAAGAGCATGTCATACTTAGGAGGAATTTCAGCCATTACAATATCCATGACTAGGCTCTTGGCTGGTATTTGTGCTATATTAACACAGAGATCTTTGATTAGGCATAGACATTTAACCCTACTAGAATCAAAAGAGTATAAGTCTTTTTATGGTCTAGTTATCTCAAGGCCTAGTCTTTCCATAAGTACCTTTGGCATGAGGTTATGTGAAGCTCCTGAATCTAACATGGCATTATGAAGGATTTTATTATGGATATTCAAATTGACATAAAATGGAGGTACACCTCCCTCTTGAAATTTTCCTTCTACTTCAGGTCTAAACAAAAGCTTAGGTTTGTCATCATTTAAATTTATAGAATCAGTGTTTTCCCCTATGTTTAAAGCTTTCAAAACTTGGGATCTATATACATCTTGGGAAACAAATTCAGTAAGAGGTATGGAGGATTTTATCTTGGCAATTTCATTCTCAATATTGAAAGGTGTTTGTGTTTTTGGAAGGTTCAAATCAGTTTTATTAGACATTGTTTTTACAGCAATTTCAGCTTGCTGATTTTTATTTGGAGTCTCAGTTAAAACAGTTTTGTTAGGGCTACTAGCTAGATTACTCATGCTGCTTTGGTTTCCATTATGTTGGCTGTTTTGGTTTTTATTTTTATCAAAACTTTTAACCACTATGTTTACAATTTCTGCTGTCTTTTTAGGATTAGTTTCAGGGATCTTCCTAGCAGAAATTTATGGGTTGTTTCTCTTGGGAGTGTCTTAGGTTATCTTGCTTCTGAGGTCATATTGTCTATGTACTTCCATGATGACATTTTCGAAACCTTGTTTATAGTCTTCGGATTCTAGGCATTCTTCTTAATTTGGGGCAAAAATGCCTTGTTCTTCCTAAGTGAGGAAAACAATATCCTCATTACTAACTCCCATTATATTGATATGACTTTCCTCTGGTTCTTCAATCACCCGCTTATCCTCATCAGCACAGTTTTCTTCAAAAGGAGGCCTAGTTTGCTGGTCAGGACCTCTCTGTCTTATTTGAGGGGGATTTCTTCTAAAGTTCTAGTTTTGGTTTTGGTTTTGATTTCTGTTTTGAGGAGATGCTTGGTTTTCTCTAGGTAAACTCTCTCATTCATGTTTATTCTCTCCATCATCCTTTCCATATTCCTAACTAAGTTATCAATTTTAGTATTAGATGTGAAGGCTACAACCTCTTATCTATATGTGACTCTCTTTTCATTTCTCATTCTATCTCTTTTGGAAATCATATTTTCCTCTACACTTACTGCATCCCTCTGCATATCTTCTAATGTAAGAGGGTTTCTCTCCCTTAGTTGGTAGGCCATTTCTAGGTCAAAACCATCTAGAAAGTTCATTAAGGCGAGACCTTGTGGAGGTTTCATGTAGGTAGGGAGAGCATTACATACACTATTTAACCTAGTGCAGTGTTCTTGGACACCCTCTCCAACTTTTCTGTTAATGTTTTAATAATATGATAAGATTTGGAGAGGGTTCTTCTTGACTTCCCATTTGTTTAAGAATAATTGATGAAAAGCAAGGAGGTCATGTATACTATTAGGGGTTAGGCCTTTAAACCATTTTCTTGCTTCTCACCCTAAGCTTTGAGAAAACATTCTTAGTTTAACAGTTTCATCATCTATTTATTGTCTGTCAAAAAAGTCATTCATTCTATCCACATGTTTTTGTGTAATAGTAGAACTACTTACATCATATAAGGGAATCTTGGACTGATGCTAGTTGGGGAAACAAAGGAGGGTTAACAAGTGGAGGGTTTATGTTGGGGCCCTTGTTTTGAAATTAAACAACTTTTGAGTTGTGGCTAGTGCGTGGCGGAACGCAAACACGGTAGCCAGGGAGATGTCAAGGTTGCAAAGGAGTAGAGGATAGGTGGCGTGGTTGTTGCGGGAGCAAGCACAGGTGGCGGAAGAGCGTGGAAGAAAACAAGTAGTAGAACTCCCAATTAACAGAAAGAAACATAAGACAGTCGAGCGAAGAGAAAGGAGGAACTGTCAGTCGCGTTGACAACAGATCAAATAGGCAGCCAGCCAGCAGAAAGAGAAGTTGGTGTAGTCGGGGTCAGAAGAGAGGAGCCATAGGAGAGCCCTGTGATGTTTTTCTACTCTCTCTTCTTCTATATCTCTGCATTTCTCTCTGTCCAATAGGACCATTTGTATTATGTTCCGTTCGAGCTCATGCTAAGGAGCTTTGTAATGTTTTTTTGTTGATGGTTTCTTTATAATACAATTAGGAGTTATTGTTCTGAGTATATGTTGTAGTTTGGAATGAATGGTTTTAGTGGTGATTTTTAATTTTATGTGTTGTAATTCTGAATGCACTTCCGAGAGATGTCTTTGATGGAATGATGTGTTTGTTTAGACCTTTATCACAACTCTGATTTCTTCATACCGATGTCGTTATGTCAATACCGATCTATCTCCCATATTAGTAAGGTCACGACATGCCTTGGGTGAGACTCTCGACTCTTTGGAGTAGGGTGAAAATGCCGGTGTGGTGCTAGACTACAGCGAACACCCTTGTTGGCCTTTAACCTGAATCTGGGTCTTCTCTGAGAGACCTATTTTCTCGCCAACAAATGGTTCCGTTGCCGGGACCCGAAACTTCATTTGGGAGCTAGATCATGGTATCTCGGATCTTCGAAAGAGAAATACGAAGCTGGTGGGATAACCACCTAGATCAGGTCATCACTCAGCAAGCTGAGCTGAGATGATAGAAGGAGAAAACGATAAAAAATCCGGTTCTATTCTCCGACTCTACCATTGATACCTACGAAATATTTTGGGGAAAGTTTCCGGAAGAACTCTATAACTGGTTGCAGAGGCTTCAGACCAAGGTGGTCAGGGAAAATTCGTGGAAAATAAATCGCAAGTGGGTGCACGGAGATCTGGTGGCCCTTCACCGGTTAAACACTAATTTAACCCGGGCTGTAGATTTCTAGGTGGAATCTACCTTAGACGGATACATACTGGAGTTTGTAGCGGAGTGCTACCATTCTTTTTCGAGAGTAGAAGATACATTCAGATCCAGATTAAGGGGGAAGCTACTGAAGGAGATCCCATTAAGGATTAAAGAATTGATGGTAGATGAAGGACTAATGGGGTTCCAAAAAGCAGAGATGGAAGCGTAAAACTTCGGTGTCGGGGGAAGGGACTAAGGGAAAGATGCTACAAGAAAATTGAAAAATGGGAATAGGAGTATGGATTTCGAGACCGCTAACAGGCTCAGGGAGTGACGAGCACATCAGAGGGCGTAGATTGCATAAAGGTGGCGAGAGAGGGTGATAAAGGAGTTGAAGAGACAGGAAAGTGGTCGAAAGGACAAAGAGGAGGCGCCTCGGATGATGAAGGAAATGGAAAGTCAGGTGGGTCCCCAAGATATAGGAGGGGTCGTTAAAGAAGTTCGGCATGTGTATAGGAGCCCCGCCTAGATGGAGAAAGGAAAGAAGTCTGACGGAGAAGGTACAGATGCGCGCCCAAAGGAGGTGTCCGATGTGGAGATGCACGTTGCAATGGAGCAACTATTCCAAGAAAGGTCGACGTTCATATCTCAAGGTATTCCTATTCCACAAAGTTCAAGTAGCTCTATTCCAAACCTTCCCCTGGTACTCTATCAACCCCTAAGTGAAATTTTTGTTAAGTTGCGTGAATTAAGTAAGTTGCACCAGCAGTGATACATACTAGTAGTAGGATTGCTAGTGGTAAAATCTCGCAACCAGGAACCAACGACTTCATTCTAGTAACGCCTACTCAAGTGAACATGGTGGAATCACTTACCTAATATCCAGAGTTCTCTGGGAGGGGTAATGACGATGTCTAACAGCACTGGTACCTCTGCGAGGCCATCTGGAGGGTGCGACAGACACCAGATGTGGGGAAGTTGATAGAATTTGAAACCACCCTTAGGGAGAGAGCCCTACATTGGTTTATGATGTGGTCTAAAGCTCATTAGAATCCAAGGATGGCAGATGTGAAGAGGGATTTCATTAAGGAGTTCAAACTACCCCAAACAGACCAACAAGGCCTGTCAGAAATGTGGGAAATCAAGAAGCGAGAAGGAGTGGCTACTTGGGATTTGATGCGGAGATTCAAGGATGCAATTGGAAAACTCAGCTATCCAATTGATCCAAACCATCAGAGGGATAGGTTCATGAAAGCTCTACTACCTTTGACCCGAACTCCATTAAGTCAACAAAGGATCGAGATGTTGCAAGACGCACTAGAGCAAGCAATGAAGATAGAAGCTATGGCGGGATACCCACTGTTGTCGACAATTATTTTCACTCCTAGAGACAACCTAGAGTTGCCACAGACCAGTGCCTATGACATCTTATCATATCAAGGAGCACATAATATAAATTGGGTGTCAATCCAAAAGCTCTCCTGCTATCCCTTGTAAAAAAAGGAAATTGATTTTAAATGGGACCAGAACTTACAGAAGCTGTCACAGGGAAAGTAATTTCGCAGAGACACGATGCAAAGCTCCAACATAAAAACATCAGATAGTTAAGAGACAATTTACTATAAAGAGGGCCGATTCAAATAATATGCCACAGAAATCAAGTATCAGAAGGTGTATGTAGTGAAATAAATATAAGAAGATATTAGTTAACTTTGGTCTGATACCCATATACACAACAAAACCACATATGGGCTTATCATTCTAAGAATCCATACATGAAAATGGCATTTTAAAAGCACCCTCCCAAAGCAACTAATATGGCAGAAAGATGGATGAAATGAACATGAAACAGTATATCATGCCTGAGCCATATTTAAAGCGCTTGACTGATCCAAGTATGGGCATCAACTAGGATGAATCCTTACCTAAAATCAATGAGCCACTCGCATTCCAGTGCATGATACAAGAAGTTATATGAAATGAAATGTTGTATTAATCACATAAGAGAAGGTTACATACTGTGAAATACCAAAGACCATAATCCTCATTACAAATAGAACTCCTCCTCACTGAGACCCTACGGGCTCTGAGCCTTCATACAAGAGCTTATACAAAACATATACAAAACTGCCTTTCACTGCACAATTCTCTGATAAGAATCTGGAACCCTTACAATGTCTTTCTTCCTCCCTTTTATAGAGGAAGGAGAAGAGAAACTAATAACAGAAGTAGGTGAAAAAAATCAATTGTTTCATTAAAACAAAATGGCGGAAACATTCGTGCCCATATTGCTGAATGACTAGGTAATATTGTCTATACTTGATAATCTGCTTGCAGAAATAAATGCACTAGGCAGAAAATCTCTTCAGGAGCATGGTATAAAGATATATTCGTATGAATATTCTGTCCTTTCCTGAAGAAAATTTGGCCGAAAATAAAACCTGGAGGGTATTGTTTTCTGTGCTGGGTACCCTCGACCATCTAATCTTTAAATCTGAGCTTGAAACATTGAATGCTAATTGTTGAATTTCCTCATCTTCCACTGATATTTCTTGTCTGCATCATTAAAATTTCTATCTGTGAAATTTGCCTTTTAAATTACTCTGGAGGGTTTGATAGCTTTCGATCTCTGCTCTTTAAAAGGCAGTCATATCTCTGCAACTACCCGAGATCTTCTTCATAAATTCTCCCTCTGCAAGCTGATCGTTAGATGCATCTTCGATTTTTGTAACGGAGGTGGAGATTTATGGGCGGTTTACCCCCTTTTCACCCTGCAAAATACACAAACTTGTTAGGAAAACAAAGGCATGGGAGGGGAGTGATGCGATGGAGGTGACTATGAAGTGGCGTGACATTGTGGACTGGTGGAAGCACGCAGGGTAGTGGTGAAAGATGCAGTGGAGCAGTGGTATACGGACTAGGCAGAGGTTCTCTTCGTAAAAACACTAAAACAAGACACATGAATGCGATACAAATGTGAATGGAATATATAGATGGTGATGGGAGCATGAGATTGACATGTGGGACAGTACGTGGTGGGAGACTCGGTCAATTAGTCAATCATGCATATGATCTGGACCACACGATTTCAGAGTGATATCAACGGTTAGGAATGCATCGTACAACGACGGAATGGTGGACCCAGAACACTGTAGACCTACATTAACACCCGTGCAATTACATCGAGCGACCGCCGTTGGATTGAGCTCTTCAGATCGGACGGCCGGCGTTAATATCATTGCACGAATTTGATCGAAAGATAATGTGTGATGTAGGGTGGTATTGAAGTCGTGCACTAGGACGCGTGGCGAGCGCCCAATGGAATTGCTCTGATTTGGAGAAAACCGCTTGCCTTGGATAAGCAGTGCGATGAAAACAGACCGGTTTTTGAACAGTGAACATAGGACGGGGACCACATGAGTGATTGGCTGCAGTGCGTTGATCTGTGTTTGATATGACGCCTGAGATTACGCCCGATGGCCATATACGGTAAGCGCTTTTCTATCTTAATACACTATCAAATGCCCAGGTTATATGAAAAACGGGAAAAAGGGGGCTAAGGCTGTTATAGCATCATTTTTCACCCTCAGGTGATTCATGATTGTCTTTATGGCTTTGGGCACCCATTCCTTCAGACTTGAACTAATTCACTAAAAAACAGTGTTAAAATTCCCATACGCGGGTATGCCCAGACTTTTCTGCGTGTATACGCGAGTCCACATGTACTTTTCCGCGTATGCCATTAAAACCATTAAAAAATATATAAATTCCCTATTTTCGGACTGGGTTGATGGTTACTCCAGTAGTTCAACCACCCCAGTACGTGGCCAACTGTTTCCAACTGACTGAAACTACTTTGAGGGAGTATAAAAGCCCCTCATGTGCATGGCCTAAGGGAGAGAGAAATTTTATAGACATTATACTATGTTGGAATCCCAGTTCAAGTCTAATTCCCCGTGCCTCCTGCACCTTCCTAGATTTATAAAGGAAACCCTTGTTTCCTGGAGATGTTCATCCATTTATATGCCATCTTGAGTGCACAAGTCTTGAGAGTTTCTTAGCGAGGCAAGGGCGGGACGAATCCGGACGACGGTCTGCTCGAAGATCGTGGAAGGATTCAGGTGATCTCTCCACTCTTTATTTCTGTACATGCTGTTCATAATAATGAAGAACCATCTTGTTCCTGAACTTCTGTGTTAGTATCTATTTTTATATGTGGAAAGATTGATTATTAAGCAGTTATTATCGTTTATATCATATTTCACATGGATTACACTAACGTTTAGGAGAAATATATGCTGTAAAACTAGGTTTCCTTGCATGTTCTTTCTTGTTTTCCAGGTTGAAGGAGGAAGAAAGGTTGCTGGGGGTTTGAACCCCGCGGGATCTACATCGAACGTAGGACTACGGGTGAGTTCTGCTATCGTTGTTATCTAGTTTTTTGCATTCAAGTATGGTTGTGTGTGAGTCCTTCTGAATGGCATGCCCTGCTCTGTGGAGTTTTTGACCCAACAAACCTCTAGGGTGATTTTCCCCGAAACAGAAATGGTGACTCCACTGGGGATCACATTCTTGTGATTCCCCTGTTGGGTGGTTTCAGCTGTTTGATAGGTTTCCAATAGTTTTAACTTTTATTTCCAGTCCATTTTACTCTTTCTCAGTCAGACTGAAGTCCTGGTTCCTTATCCAGGCTTGATCCTTTTTATTTTTTATTATTTACCTTTGCATACACAGGTTTGTCTGTACACAGACGCGTATACATGCAGTTTTTGTTAAAGGGAGTCGCGTATACGCAGGTTTCCTTTAGCATAGTCGTGTATGCACGCTTGTTGTCAAACTGTCAAGTAGCATATACCTGGGTAGATTTTGAAATTTTGGATTTATTGGCTTTTTAGTCCTATTTTCCTGTGGAGACCTGTTCCTGTAGTGTCTTTGTATCCTCTGGATTGTGTAGAAAGTGGTCTTTGGTCTTTTCTCTCTCTTGTTTGATTGAAAACTAGCTTATTTGGCAAAGTCTTGTTTCTTGTGCTGGCATTTCTGGTTCGATTACCAAGATCTCTTTCTGGGGATTCTTGGTTGTTCTGCTTTATCAGAACAGAGAGCTCCTGCTCATTTACTCTTTCCTACCTTTGTGTATTGCTTTTCACTTCGATTTTTGCCCATTTCTTGGTTGGTTTTCTTGAGTTCAGTCGACTAGGTCTTGTTGCAACTTTTGAAGAGTCTTTCTTGGTTCTTTGAAGTTTTTGTTTGCAGCAAGGTTGTACTATTCTTCTAGGCTGAGTGACTGAGTTTCGTGTCTTCTTGTGCTCATATAAATATCGCTACTAGTTAGCCTTATAAGATTTGGAGCATTTTTGAAGTTTTTGCTTGAAATTCAGTGTTGTTTGGCTTGGGATTTGATAGTTTTTCTTGGTCTTTTCGAACTCTTCTTTTATAAAACTCAAAAGCTCAAAAAACATTTTGATTTGTTGTTTGCTTTTGTTTTTGCATTTTTGTTTTCATTTCATTATATCTTTGAAGCTTTGTTGAGATTTCTTGCCTTTGGATTTTGACTTGATTTTGGAAAGGAATTGTCATTGATTTCTTCCTCTTGTTTTCAAGCAATTTTGGTGTCTTTATATTAAGAGTTTCTGATTGTGGGAACTAGCTTTCTGGACAACCAAAAAGAGATAAAACTGAAGGATCTTTGGGAAATTTCTCTCTGCTTTAGGAGATTTTGCATCTTAGAATTTGCATGCTTTTAGTGATTTGCATCAGGTGCACTTAAGCATTTAGTCATTTTCATAGTTTTTGCGAGTGTGAGTTTGTTATCTGAAAAGAAAAATAAATTTTTTTAATCTCGTAGAACCTGTGTAGAAGTTGCTTTTCATCGAAAGACAATAACTGCATTTGCATGTAGTTTGGTTATTATTAATTTCTTTTCTGCGTCAAAACACCATAAGTTTCATCTCCGTATCCCTTTGACTTAACATAACAGCCGATTAAAATAAGCGATATAATTTAAAATCAACTAGTAAGTTTTCTAAGTGTCATACACCAACTAGCTAGGTTTTAGGGACTTGGATTAGGTGAGTGGAGAGTTAACTCTCCAAGGCCGCTCAAACAAAACATAGAAGTTGATTAATTGAGCGAAATCCAACTCCGTTAGGTGGATCGGGAAAGCTCTCCTCCAGAGAGTCAAGCGCGAGGGGAAGTGAAGGCTGAGAAGAGAGATACCCCCTCTCTGATTTGCTGAATCTGACCTCAAGACCATTCCGCCCGGCTTTTGACACGGACTGGTGCCCATAGTTGCCACTCCTAGGTTCCACATAGGTGACTGTAGGGGGGAATACCCGTGGTACCTGAGGAAGACGTCATATCACTTTCTGCAGTACTTCTGGGGGGTGCCCTTTCGAAGCTAGGGTACTTGTGCCGGCAAAGGCTGTCGTTAGGAGGTCGGCGTAACTATTTATGTTACCTTCGCTAGTAGGCCTGGGCCGTAATTATCCCAGACTACTTTTGGGAGGTCCTATATTTCGCTTTCTTGTATTTTGGTGTCCGGTCCTAATCACCCGGAGCGGAAATACCTGAAGGCTGTTTGCTTGATTGTATCTCAGGGATTATTTTTTGTAGTGAGTGCTCTTTGCTCCTAGCTTGCCTAGCTTGATAATTTTTTAGTCTAATTAAAATCTATTAAAGTGTTTGATCAAGCGCCTCGTCGATCGAGGAGAATCTGAGGGTTATCTCCCGAGAGTCCAGAGCCTTCTTCAAGAAGGTGTAGGAGTGATTTAGCAGGTGGTTACCACCCTGTGGCGTCTGACGCAGTGGAGAGAGATCCTCTACAAGGGTTTGAAGGTTTCATAGCTGATTCTGGTGTTGGTTCCGAGAGGAGCGCTCTGCTCACCTCGCGAGTATTATTTCCGCAAGAAGAAGAAGTACAGGTATAGGAAGTGTCTGAACCCTTAGATTCACTTCCATCTCCTCTTCCTCCTGATTATACGTTCATTGTTGAATACATTGGACCCGAGTCAGAGAGACCGAAAGATCCTCCTTATTATACATACCTTTCGATGGCCACGACTGGGAACGCGACTTCTGCTGTGAGTGCTACAGGCATTCAGACTCCTGCTTCTGTTGAAGGAAGGGGCACTATTGCTATATCTTTGATTGCTTCTAGTGCTATTTTGTTTGACTCTGGTTTCACCCAAGCACATGCTTCTCAATCTGGTCCCTTCTGTTTTGGAATGCCCACTAGTGGGATTCCTTCTTTTTCCTTTTCCGATGCTGCAGCTGGATCTACACCCATGTCTTCCATGGCTAGTGGATCAGCTTCTTTTCAAGGGTTCCCCTTCGGAACTGGACATATTCCTAGTTTGAATCCTTCTTTAGGGTCCTTTCCGTTTACTTCTCAGACCCAGAGTTTCAACCCTTAGTCTGGAGGTCAGAGTTCGACTACTTTTACAGGTTGGAACCCTATATTCACTACAGCGGGGGCAGGGAATCAGTTTTACGCTGGTCACCAAGGGAATGCTTCTTTCCCTTCGTCGAGTACTTATCAGACTTTTTCCCCTCTTTCTAATGCCTAGATCCCCTATCAAGGGCTTTCCTCTTCATTTAATACTTCAGGCGGGGGAACTGGTCCGGTCTTTGGTAACTCTGCGTTGGGAGGAGGTTCTTCTCCTTTTGCTACAAGCTCTTTCTGGCAACCTGGTGCCTCATCAAATCCAGGGTATTCTTTTCAGAATGTTTGGAATTCATCCTATCAAGGATGGAATCCTCAGGCTCTGCCTCATTTACCTTTTCTGGCAATGTTAAACTTGCCAGATCTGTCAAAATTGACGAATGATCCGATTCGGTACAATCCGGGGTGGCCTCCGCTCCCGACCAAACTACCTTCAGACATTCCAAAGTTTGAAGGCAAGAATGGAGAGGATATGGCTGACCACATCACCACTTTCCATTTATGGTGCTCTTCTAACTCCCTGATCGATGATTCGATTAGGTTGAGATTGTTTCAACGCACCCTAACTGGAAACGCTGCCAAATGGTATATTGAGCTAACTGGGGGCAGTTTTGCTACATTTGGAGAACTGCCTGTTACATTTCTAAACCATTTCCATTTGCCTGTCCGATATGATGCTGGGACTGAACTCCTAGCTAATTTTAAGCAGGACGACGCAACCCACATTTCTGACCATATTCAGGAATGGAGGAGAAGGAAGAGGCTTATTAAAGCTCATATTCCAGGAGAATTCCTTTTGGAATGGTTTCTGAAATCTCTGCAGTCAAACATTTCTAAAGATGTATCCCTGTCTGGGGTATTTTCTGAGGAGCAGGCCATTTTTAGGGCCCAGTAGCTGGAACTGATCTATTCTCAGTCTGGGGTACTCCATAAATATTTGCCCAATGCTCCTTGCTCCAAATTAGATTTATCCAAAACTAAGCCTGGTCCTCATGGTGATGGGCTTATTGGGTCGATAAATAGTGGTGCAGCCAGCCTGCTTACTCAACTGTAGCAGTTGTCTTTGCAATCTGCTCCTTCTGGTCAGGCTGTGCCTGCTGAGTCATCGCCTTCCCAATATTTGTCCATAAATGTTGTCCAAGCTTCTGATCCCAAAGGAAATAAACAATCCGAAGGGAAGAAGAAGGGACGAAATAATAAGAAGAAGGGCAAGAACGGGAAGGGTAATGAGAATAAAACCAAAGAGCATGTTGGTGAGGGTCAAAAGGATAAAAAGAAAGTGAATTTTCCATGCAAGTTATGTACTGGAGACCATCTTACACACCTTTTCCCTAAAATTCAGGATTCGCAGCGCTTGTTAGCTCAGCAGGGTTCTTCTAGTTCCCAGGCTGTGTTAACAAACCCTTTTCCCCAAGGGAAACAGTTAGTTGTTGGCACGAATCAAAATCCTGGGGCTTCCTCTGGGGGCACCCAAGAAGGAGAAATACCATCGAACATATTCATGATGAGTGCTCACGTGGATGTCGCTACGAGATCCCGTGATTATGGCGGAGAAGAGTCTTCGAAAGCTAAGGATACTCCTGATGCTACTGAGCCGCTTCACATTACAAAGCCTACTGTTGAGTATATGCCTCGAATGCCCAAAGCATCTACTAAGCGGTTGACGATTAATCCAAATGCTAGGGCTGCCCAGAACTACTCTATTGTGGAAGATCTGGCGCAGAGTCCTTGTGCTATGTCGGCTTTAGAGGTACTCCAGTCTTGTCCGGCTTAGCGCAGTGCTTTGCTCACTGCCATTGGGGCTATTGATCCAAAAAATTCTCTTCTGATTACTTTTGATATGTCTAATTTTAAGAAGAGACTCCCCCATCATATGGATTTTCATATTAAATCATCGTACCAGAAGTGCAACATCTTTCGGACGGTTGTTGATGAGGGTGCTTCCACATGTGTGATGTCTCTCACATGTTGGAAGATGATTGGATCTCCCAAAGTTGTTCCATCTACCACTCTTCTGACTGCGTTTGATGGTCATTCTCAAAGACCGCATGGTATTGCCCCAGCTTTGCCCATCTGTGTTGGGGGAAAAACTGTGAATATAGAGGTTGAGGTAGTGGATGCAAGCTTGGACTACAACCTTCTGTTGGGGAGAAACTGGATTTATGAGATGGATGCCATTGCATCGTCATTATTTCGGATTATTTGTTTCCCTCACAAAGGGAGGATTGTCACAGTGGACCAACTGGACTTTCCTCCTGTAGACCCGAATGCGTCTACTGACTCATCTGTTCCAAAGTTGGATAATACTAAGGCACCTGTTGAGAATTTAGGGGTTGGAATGTATTCTTCCTTGATGGGTACTTTCGATATTCCTCCTCCTATGGTGCATATAAATGCAATTTCATCCTCCAAGGCTCCTCTTCGAAGAGAGTTCTTCAGAACTCATTATTTTTCGGACCCTTGGACCTTGCCTTCCCCTACCGCCACATTAGCGGAAGGTCAAGTGGGTGGAATGGAATTTCCGATGTCTGCAGCTGAGATTGCTTATCAATCTATTGTTGACTCTGCAGAATCCAGTCCAGCTCCTTTTTCACCGGAAGAGTTGGATGGAGATGTGGCTCCGGCTTGGACACTTAGTTATTCTTCTGCCCAGGATTTCCTTGATACCACTCTTCCATTTGAAGAGGTCATCCTGGAAGCTATGACTAGTATAGATAGACCGTGGGATGACTTGCATCATCGGTCTTACTTTTTACCTGATTTAAGCGAAGTTGAGACAAGTTTTCCAAGTCCTCAGTCTCCTGGTCCTGTTCACCCAGTCCTGAACCCTTTAGCACCAACACAGGTTTATGCTGAAGGGAACATGGCTGTGATTTCTCCTACTATCCTGGTGAACATTTCCAGGGATCCAAATATTATTGAGAATGTCTTCATCGGAGCTGAATGTTCCCGTGAAGAGATTCAGATTTACACCGAGCTCTTTAAAGAGTATAGGGATGTATTCGCTTGGTATTATGAGGAAATGCTTGGTATAGATCCATCTATTGTCCAGCATGAGATCAAGATTTACGAAACGCTAAGCCTGTGAGGAAAAAGCTTCGTCCGGTCAATCCTAGGAAGGCAGCAGCTATCAAAGCTGAGGTGGAGAAGCTGCTTAAGGCGGGATTCATTTTCCCTGTTCCTTTGACTGAATGGGTTTCAAACCCTGTTCCCGTAGATAAAAAACAAGGAACGATTCGAGTTTGCATTGATTTCAGAGACCTTAATAAATCATGTCCTAAAGATAATTACCCCACACCATTTATCGATCAGATCATTGACGAGTGTGCCGGTAATGAGATTTTCTCCTTCATGGACGGTTTCTCCGGATATAATCAGATTACTATCCGTCCTGAAGATCAGCATAAGGCTGCCTTTATTTGTCCCTGGGGTACTTTTGCATACAAGAAGATGCCTTTTGGTCTTAAAAATGCTGGGGCTACGTTTCAGCGGGCCATGTCATATGCCTTCCATGACATCAAAAAGATTATCGAGGCGTATTTGGATGATTTAGCTGCTCATTCTCGAAAGAGGATGGATCATCCTGCTCACCTCCAGCAAATATTTGAACGATGTCGTTTCTATAAGATTAGGTTGAATCCGAACAAGTGCATTTTCGCGGTTACATCCGGTCGGTTATTGGGATTCATTGTGTCTAGGGAAGGGATTAGGGTAGATCCCTTCAAGGTTGAGGCAATACTTCGGTTGCCTCCCCCGTCCTCTATTCGTCAACTTCAAAGTATACAAGGAAAGTCTAATTTTCTTCGGAGATTTATCGTAAATTATGCTGAAGTTACCAAGGGATTTATGAGATTGTTGAAGAAGGGAGTTCCATTTCTTTGGGATGACTTCGCTCAACACTCATTCGATGCTTTGAAGAAAGCATTGACCTCTGCTCCTTTATTGAGTCCACCTGATTATAGCAGGGATTTCCTTTTGTATCTGGCAGCAGCAGAATCTACCATCGGTATGGTTCTGGTTTAGGAGGATGATGCTCTTGCAGAGCATGTTATTTACTATCTTAGTCGAGGATTGGTAGGACCTGAACTCCGGTACACTCCGATAGAAAAGTTAGCTTTAGCAGCAGTTCATGCTGTGCAGCGACTCCGACATTACATTATTCTACGAAAAACTTATGTTTTGGCAGCAGCCAATCCATTTCAGTTTGTCCTCAGTAGGCGAGTGATTGGGGGCAAATACAATAGATGGATTGTAATTTTGCAGGAATTTGATCTTGAGTTTATGTCTGCCAAGTCCAAGAAATCATTGGTTTTCGCGGAATTGATCTCCGAGTTGCCCTGTGGAGAAGAGATGATCTATGATGAATCCTTTCCGGACGAACATTTGTTTCTTATCTCTTCACAAGATCCTTGGTATGGAGATATCATTGTGTATCTTCAGACTGCGAAGTTTCCCTCTACTTTTTCGAAAGATGAGCGTCGTAAGTTGCGTCACTTGGCTAAAATTACTTGATTATTGGTGATGCTTTATATCGTCGAGGGGTTGATTCAATCCTGAGACGTTGCTTAACTCTCGAAGAAGCTGAGGCTGTGCTGAATGATTGCCACAGTGGAGCTTGTGGTGGTCATTTATCTGGGCTTGCTACAGCCCAAAAGATCTTGCGTGCTGGGTACTTTTGGCCTTCGATTTTCAAGGATTGTATGGAGTCGGTCAAAAAGTGTCATCCGTGTCAAGTTTATACTCGAAAAATGCGCGCTCATCTAGCTCCGCTTTTTCCAGTCATTACTGTCGGTCCCTTTACAAAGTGGGGTATTTATTATACTACTTGTAACCCGCCTTCGGCTAAAGGTCACAAGTACATTATTGTAGCAGTAGACTACTTTACGAAGTGGGTCGAGGCTATGCCTACTTTTGGGAATGATGGTGAGACTGCAACTCTTTTTCTTTTCAACCAGGTTATTGCTTGTTTTGGTATTCCTAGAGAGATTGTCACTGATCATGGCAGTCATTTTCAGAATAGCATGATGGCTGAGTTGGCTCTCAAATTGGGTTTCCGGAAGGAGCATTCATCTTCGTATTATCCTCAAGCCAATGGGCAAGTGGAAGCCGTGAATAAATCCTTGAAGAAAATTCTTCAAAGGACAATTGATAAAGCTAGATCCAACTGGCATATTATGCTATATCCTGCACTTTGGGCATACAGGACGTCAGTGAAAACTGCAACTGGCTTTACTCCGTTTCAGCTAGTGCATGGGTTGGAATCCGTATTTCCCATTGAATGCGAGATTCCTTCTCTTAAATTAGCTGTTGAACTTCTTCCTGACACTTCTAGTCTTGAAGAACGGCTCCTTCATCTGGAACATCTCGATGAGCAGCGTCGGGATGCCGCCACGATGAATGACGCACATAAAAACCGAGTTAAAGCTCAGTACGATAAGGCGGTCAAACCTAGGGTTTTTTCGGAAGGTGACCTTGTTTTGGTCTATGCCCAAGAAAAAGATGCCCTGGGGGCAGGAAAGTTTAAATCTATGTGGTATGGCCCCTTCATCGTTAAAAAAGTCCTTAAGAAAGGTGCATATACCTTGGTTGAATTCGAAGGAAACGAGTTGCCGGAGCCCCGAAATGGGCTCTATTTGAAGAAGTATTATGCCTAGGCTTCGGCCTGGCATGTTGCTTTTGTATATAGTAGTTTTTCTTTGTACATATCTGGTTGATTTTCGATCTTTGATGGGTTGGTGATGTTTTTGATCTGCTTTGGCAGGTTGTGTTGGATGTCATGAGTCATTTTGGTTTCGCCGATGGTGCTAGTAGACACACCCGGAACTTAGCTTCTGTGGCTTGGGTACTTCATTATCCATCCGGTCAGCTGTTAGTATCAAGAGGGGTCTGCATTGGTCCTGCTTCCAATAACATAGCAGAATACACTGCAGTTGTTTATCTACTCTCGGAGGCAATATCTTTGGGTGTTGATTTGTTGGTAGTTTTCTTGGACTCTCAGCTGGTGGTGTCGCAGTTGAACAATACTTATCGGGTTCGTGACCCATTTTTATTACGGTTGTTCTTGAGGGTACGTTTGTTACAAAGATCATTTCAATTTTTAACTTTCATTCATATTCCTCGAGCTGACAATTGGTTAGCAGACTCATTAGCTAATCAGGCACTGGATTGGCATATTAATCATTCCATACAATAAAATTTAATCATCAAAAACATCATATATTTTGATACATTTATCACATCACATCAAACATCGTTGTATATATATCATCAGAGTGTTCAAAAAATTTACAAAATTTGGATCCATAAAGTCATACAAAAATTGGGCTTATGCCCGATCATGTTCAGTCTCAAATAATATACATTCGTCTGATACATCATATCTATCTACTCCTGAGGTCCCTGCCTAGAAGTTGTGTTCCTATAGAACACGATCGCGGTGGCAACTCGGCGGAATAACCATACCCAGTCTCGGGGCACTCCTACCAGCCGTCTCTGGATGGCTTCCAGCAGATCTTCCACTGCAACCATAGGTACTTGGTGGGTTAATCCCTCCAAGTTCCTCTGTACAGCCTGGAGGGTCCTGTCTGAATCCACTGTATCCGCTTCGCCTCGGCGACGCTTGTGTCGCGGGAAACCCTCAGGTCGAACTGGTCCAATATCTGTATCATGATCATTTTTAAATTGTAAGTCATTATGAATCCAATCAAAAACATGTTTCTTTTCCATTTTTTCATACATATTTGAAAAAATCCAAAAAATTATATAAGTCAAAAAATTGCAAACTTACCGACTGTTCCCCATGCCGCGCCTGGTGGAAGGACAAGATCTGGATCGCCACGAAAGTCCATCCCGGCATAGGGATAGTCGTCCACAGCGATGATTTGTTATCCCCACCAAAGGAAGAACTCATCATCCCAAGTGGTCCGGGGAACTTCACTTCCCCCCAATCTCTTCATCATGTCTGCCCAGCGGGAAATTCTTGGATCTCTAGGGCTGCTGATGGTAGAGATCACTTTGGGTCTCAATGCTGGTATCTTCTCGAAGAAGAATGTCATCAAAATTGTACCATATCCAAAATGTTTTGTCTTTGCCTTTCGGATTGAAGTCAATTGTTGCTTCACATTCCACATTTGAACACCTAATCCTACATGGGTAGGTGTGGAATATGAAAAGTCACAATGGAGTCCAAATGACCTTGGAATATGAAACCAAGAGTCACACCATTGTACTATAAATGTACATCTTTGTATAATGGAAAATAAGAAAGCCTCACGCTTATCTTTCATTGTGTGTTGTTTCTCTTGTGTGTGTGCTCATCTTCCTCATACACCATGTGTGTGCTTAAACATGGTGTTTAACATGGTATCAGAGCGGGCGATTTCTGGCCCTGCTCCAAATTGAGTGAGCCATTTGTGTTCATGGCCTGTGCATATCTGCAAAAATTTTGATAATTTTTGCAGCACTCAGAAATTGGGAGCAGCACTGCACATCTGAAGCACTCAGAGATTTCTGCAGCAGTGTTTTTGCCGCCATTCAGCAGTGTTTTGAAGAGGAGCAGCATTCAGTGATTCTGCAGCATTCAGAAATCTGCTTTGAAGAAGAAGAAGCATTCAGCATTGGTTTTGAAGAGCAGCACTGCCCATCTGAAGGTTTTCATTCTATTTTTCTCTGCAATTTCTGCTCATTAAAATCTGCATCATTTTAAAAGAGCTGCTGGATACTATTTAAATTGGATTTCTGAACAAGTTTCTGGGTTTTCACTGGAAATATTTCTGAGTTTTCATTGGAAGATTTCTGAGTTTCTGCAATTCTACATTCTTCTGCTGTTGGGCTATTGAAAAAATTCTGGGTTTCTCTGCTGCTGGAAATTTGTCCTATTGCTTTCATTTCTGCAATCTGCTGCCTGTATTTCAGCGTTTAAAAATCTGCTGCTGTTTCAAAGGTCTTCTACTCTTCTTCTCTGCTGTTTTAACATTTAAAAATAAAAAATAAAAAAATAAAAAAAATAAAAACCAAATTCAGGGCCTTCGGCCCCCTCCTCTCTGCAATACTCAAATCCCTACGCCACTACTCGCACAAGCAATCCACCCTCACCATACAACCCCAAACTCCGAATCTCAAACCTCGTTCCCTCTCCTACCCTACATCCTTCCCTCACATCTCACGCCCCTCCGCACTCGACTTAAGAAATAAAATTTTGAGCTCACAAGCTCTCACACTCCCTACACTGCAGACTCTCCCTACAGCCTATCTGCTCGGCCCTCCTGCGCTATAGCCATACCCGACTCCCTACCCGGCTTTCTCCTTCATACCCTCGCACTTACCATACCCCCCTCATCCCCTGCGCTGTCCCTCTCCTCGACACTCATCGAACCCCTCACTCTACACTCTCAACCCGCTCGCATCAACTCGAACCCAACGACACCTGCACTCGCTCTTCACTCGACCCTTCACCTCCCATACTCGGCCCTCCTCAATCTGCATCTAAACACACACTCCGCCTCACTCACTACAGCACTCAAACCCTCGCCTTAACTCCCTCTGAGCCCTCGGCCTTTCGGCCCTCCTTCCCCCAACCTGCGTTTATACGCACCCCCTTCTACCCAACTACTCCCTCTCCCAACTCTTACGTGGCTCCTAATCCCTCTTATCCGCCCTTTTTAAAATTTTAAAATTTTTTATTATACCCCCCCCCATACAATTCGACTTCTTCATTTCAATTCCATCTTACAAGACCGCCTTTTTAAATTCGATTTTAATATATGATATCCCCTCCATCCATTAATACGCCTCCCTCCAACATTTTTTAAAAAAAAATTCGAATTTTAAAACTCCCTTCCCACTATATAATATCACCCTTTTTAAATTCGATTTTTTATTTTATTCCCCTTATCACTCCATTCCATTAATTCAATTCCCCTCCCATTTTTAATAACCCCACTTTATTAATACCGTCCCATCCCAATTAATTCCCCTCCCACTAAATCAATTCCCATTTATAATTAATTTCTTTTTAATTAATCTCTATATTAATTAATTCCTCTCCCCTTATTATTCTCCCTCCCATAGTTTCATTCCCCTTTTTTAATCTCTTTTCATATAATAAATTCCCTCCATTTGTAATAATCCCCATTTTTAATTAATCTATTTTTTTTAATTAATTTTTAATTAAAAAAAAAAAAAAAAAAACAGCAGAGAGAGAGAGGAGAGATAGGAAGAAGATAAGAACAGCAGAAAATGGAAAATGGCATGTGAGGAGCACATGGACTGAAATTTGCAGATTTACATTGTGATTTTTGGCATTGATTTGAAGGGTGTTTTATTTTGAAGAATTTCACATGAGAAGACAAATTTACCATCGTTGAAAACAGCTATTTGAAGAAATTTCAGCTGCTTTAAAGGCCCCTTGCACTAGTATTTTCAGTTGCACATCTTTTGCAGAGATATTCCATTATATTGACATTGTATTGCTTCTTCATAGTTGCAATCATTACTTGAGTTGTTGGATTGTTGATTGCCCTCCATCATTTGAGGAGCACACTTTGTACTCTGAGAATTTCTTGAGTCATTTGTATTTGTTGTTAAATCATATTGTAAACGGGTGCATTTTCGGTTGAAGCTGACACCCTTTCATTTTTTGAGCCTAAGTTGTTGAAAATGGCCAAAATCAATGAGGCATTAATGTTGTTGAATGACCTCATTCATTCAAATGTTGATGATGTGATAAAAATGAGCAAGGATGCTCTTTGTAACATTCAGAGTTGTTTGTTAGATGCACATGAAAAGATCGAGTTTTTGCAGTTGGAATCTCAGCTCCAACAAGATGAACTTCAGCAGAAGAGTCACCATTAAGGCTTTGATTTTACATTCGGAAGATTGTGAAAAGACTCCATCGAGAAGAAAGAAGATAAAGTTGCGAGATGATTCTCATTCGGTGCCTTGTATGAGCGGATGTACATGCGGATACGTGGCTGTTACTTCTCAAGCCCATCATCAGACCTTGGGAAGAGCTTGTCCACAAAAAGCACCGAACTGGTCTTGGATATGACAAGGATGTGTCCTTTCATATTCTAGAATACACAAAGCCCATCAAATTTCATAGTGCCGGATTCCTATATGACAGTTCACATGTAGCTATTTTAGATCCTGTTCCACAACAACAACAACAGATTGAGAAATGCCAACATTGTGATCGAGTTGGCCATATGAAAGATCAATGTTTTGATCTCCATCCATGCAAGCACTGCGGTCGGCACACCCATTCTTCAGACAAATGCTTGAGACACAAGCCTCCTGCCAGGCAAGATTCATCTTGGATGGATCGCTTCTTGGCAATGGGCATCAGCAGCCAAGAAAATGTTTACGACACATGTTAGAACTTGTTCGCGGATATTGAGCAAACTTGCAGTTGAGTTTTCGCCTTCATCTCACCTTGTCCCTGACAGGGGGGAAAATGGTGGTCATGTACAAGCTTCGGCGTCAGATCAAGCGAGCCTGAGCCACAATCTCTCATCCCATTTTCAGAGTTGTAGCCAGCAGTTCAAGCGAGCCTGAGCCACAATTCGTCATTCTGGATTCAGAGATGTAGCCAGAGATACAGATGCCCATGAGCATACCTTCAGTTGGTGGATAACCTAAAACCATCATCTTTGGTTGGTGGATAACCTAAAACCATCATTTTTGGTTGGTGGATAACCTAAAACCATCATATTTGGTTGGTGGATAACCTAAAACCATCATTTTCGGTTGGTGGATAACCTAAAACCATCATCTTTGGTTGGTGGACAACCTAAAACCACCACAAGCGAGGAACACTTCCTCTAGCAGAAGCCTTCAGCTTAGCAGCCTTCAGCTTCTTGCCAGCATCAGTTGAGTTCCAGGAAATGCTACAAGCATTCCAGAGTTGTTGGTAATCCTAAAACCATCACAGGTCGTAGACCTCCCTTCTTTTAGGTCGAAGGTCTCCCTTTTTTTATGAGGGACAATTCCTCTAGCAGAAGCCTTCAGCTTCTTGCCAGTTTTGGAAGAGTTCCGGGAACTGCAACATGTTTTGCGTTCCAGTGTTTGTGGTCATCCTAAAACCACCTCTTTTTCCAACATTTCAGAGAGTTGATTCAGCCAAGTGCTGCCATGTATACTTTGCAGATTTGTATTACAACTCTTTTCTTGGACTCACACATACCCCTTCAGATTAAGGGGGGATGTTGGAACACCTAATCCTACATGGGTAGGTGTGGAATGCGAAAAGTCATAATGGAGTCCAAGTGACCTTGGAATGTGAAACCAAGAGTCACACCATTGTACTATAAATGTACATCTTTGTATAATGGAAAATAAGAAAGCATCACGCGTATCTTTCATTGTGTGTTGTTTCTCTTGTGTGTGTGTTTATCCTCCTCATACACCATGTGTGTAAACATGGTGTTTAACATTCATCAGTAGAGCTATGCACCAATCATATAAATGAGTTAAGCATTCCACTACTATACTCATTTGTGTCCTGGATGCCTGGTGAAGAGAAGTTGATCCTGCTACTCTCCCAATGGTAAAAAGAAGGAATTTTATGTGCAAGTCTCTTAAATCTTTGATTGCAATTTGAGTTCCCACTTTCTTGGAACCCTCTACGCAGTACACGTGGACGTAATCTTCCACTGTTAGCCCTCCCAAAGGCTTCCCGTGCAAGTCTATTGGCTCCCCCCTCCGGGAGAGTCCAGTAATAAAATATGTATCTTCCACTTCAATGCGTATAGGCATCTGATATATAATGAAACAGTCTTCTTCCGGTTCCCAATAGTTCACAAGCATTTCGAGCAACCGGACATTACTCTTCATATTTGGAATTTTGAAAAACTTGAGCAATCCGCAATTCCGAAGAATATTTAGTGATGCTCGATCTCGCATGACTTCTTGATCAATTGCACTATGTTCACGCTCTCTCCATGATATGGTCATCTTGCAAAATTTCAATAATTCCTTCATTAGCTACGCATTTTTTCATTTGGGACTGCACATGCGCGACTTTATTTGTGCACAGTCTCGTGTATACGCGAATTCGTCATTACCAACCTGCGTATGCGCAAACCCGTGATTTTTAGCAAGAGATTCTACGGTGAAATTCCTAAATTTTAATTTATGAATGGAAAAAATGAATAGCAAGGATGGTTTATGATCTTACCTGACAAATTCGGTGCGATTTGATGGTCGGTTGCTCCTGTTTTGACGAAGGAATTTTTTTGCTCCAGAGCACTTTTTTCCAAATCAGCAATGTAACAATGAACCAAATATGAGGTAATTTGTCTATTTATGTCCAAAAAGTTGAAATTTTCGCAAAAAATTGTTATTCTTATTTTTTCGATCTATCTTAAGCTGCATAACCCGGATGCTTCGAAGTGCCCAGATTTGTATGTTTTCAGGTACATTTTGACGATTTTGAGATTTTTCCCGGTTTTTGATCCATGACTGCTGACTCGTCATGGCAGGTATATGATCTTCACTGGCATATAGGTTAGGGAATCCACTTTCCGTTGCATTTTACATACTAGCCTCCATACTGATCACTTTCCATAGGGTCGATCCCACAAGGTCATGAGTATTACACCTATTTCACTCGCCGATTATTTAATCATGACTTGATGGTAGAGCCTTCCTTTACATGGGCTTCTTAGTTAGTTCCTCGCTCTCACTTGTTGCCCATGCTGAATTTTATGTAGGCTCGGGAGTCCTCTTTAGTCCCACCATGACTTATGTGTTGAAGCTTCATTCTTCTTCTTCCTCACTATCATTTTTTCTGGCTATTACCCTAGAGGCTCCCTGGTATTGTTGAGTTGTATTACTGCATTGCATATTTGCTACTTGTTTATCCTGGCCTTTAGACGGCTTCATTTGGACTCAATGTTTAAGCCAACTTTTGACCTTGCCTATCTGTACAAGTTAACCATTGCATGCACTTAGCTATCGCAACTTGACACCCTTTTTAGCCATGGATGGAACATTCCTCTGAGTATCGCTTACCAGTTTCCGCCACCTTGCATTGAGCATAGGATTGTTCCAATCCCAGGAACTAGTGCATCTGTTTCTTGATACTCATTCTATCCATTGTACCATAGCATTATTTTATTCCTTTTTAGGCTTATTATATGAAAAAGACAAAAAATTCAAATATAACAAAAAGAGCGGGAACGGGATGTAACTTCGTTGTTTGATGGCAGTACAGAGTCAGTTTGTCGCCCTTGAACAAAGCACATATACTTATATATATTTCCTACATTTGGGATGGTTTTAGTTTTGACCTAGGTTTAGCCTTTACCTTGTTTCACTTGTCAGTCCTCCCCCGGTTGGTTATCTCATCCAATCATATGGAGAGTTTGTTCTGCCTCCTGCATAATAGACTTATACAGTGTCGCTTTTTACTGCCATGGTCATCACGAGTCGTGCTTTTGTTCAAGGGAAGTCTAACCAGAGTCGGCCATTCTGCGGTGTCTCTTGACTCATTATTCATTCGGCCTTCCCGGTCTTGTCAGTATCTTGTTCTATCACATCAGATGTTTTGGTCTTCTGCTCGTGCTGGTTTGAGAAGGTCCCCATTGACTTCTTGCTGGCGGGTTTGTCTCTTATCGACTACGACACATTGCTCTGAGAGAAAACCTAGAGCTGCACCTTGGGCCTATTTTCATCATTGATAGGTGACCTCGTGCTCAGCATTTGATCATCATCATGGGTCTTTGACTGAGTGGTTTCCCCTGTGTTCGACGTCAGCACACATTATCACAATTGGGATTCGTGCAGTACCTGGATTTCCATTTGACCCTATCGGTGGATTTCTCGCCTCTGTGTCAGCTTTCATTATTGGTTGGTTCAGAGGGTTTCTTCCGTGCACTAGCTTCATCTTGTGCATGTCGGAAACGTACTTCGGTTTTGGTTCCATCACTCTACTTCGTCCGATTCCTTCCAAATCTTGGCCTGCGGGTTACACTCGCGCTGGACTGATGTGGGATGCCTTAATGCCTTCCTTCCAGCAGATCTTTTTCCATTGACTCCGACTCATTGCTCTGGGAATAAGGTCTAGAGTCTTTTTGTCAGTACCTTAGGGTTTGCAGTCATCAGTGGCAGACTCTTCGCTATCGACGGTGGGGATTCATCATTGCCTCCTGATTGGTAGATTCTTTCAAGTGTTCGACTTCAACTCATTCATTCGCACTTGTTAGATTGTACTGGGGCACCTTGACGCTCATTTTCATTATTGGTGGGTTGTCTCGCGTTGGTTAACGATATACATCATTGACCGGTAATCCAACGATTTCTCACATGGTCGACTTCAGCTCATTTATTCCCATTGTGTAGAATTGTGCCGTAGTGATCGGTGAAGACCTCGGGTTGCATCAGCTTTTCTCGGTTCACTTTTGACAGTCCATTCAGTTTCTGCCAGTGATGTCGTTCACCCTTATATGTTGCAGTGTCAGTACAGCAGCATCCTATATGTTGGCTCCCGAGTTGCGTGATTGTACCGTTTGTTCCACCTCTTATGATTTGGTACTTGGAGATTCAGTTACTTATATGATCAGACATCCAGTTTTAGCATCATTGATCAGCTTTCTATATGTGATATTTGGACATTGATTCAGACTTGTACTTCCGGGCCATGCTCAGATGATTCATTGTGTACTTTCAGTTCAGCTATACTTGTATACATTTTGGATCTATTATGTACTTTCCATATGATGTATTTTTGACTGAGCATGGGTATGCTCGCCTCAGCATGAGTTGACTCTCTGTTTTCTTTCATTGGTTTTTTGGCAGGCTGAAATCTGGTGAAGTCCTCTCTTGTCCTTGCGAAGTTCTTTCTATGTGCATAGTACATTTCGGCCATCATGTACCCCTTCTGACCTCATATATTAGGGGGCATCTGTTATAGCATCATTTTTCACCCTCAGGTGATTCATGATTGTCTTTATGGCTTTGGGCACCCATTCATACAGACTTGAACAAATTCACTAAAAAACAGTGTTAAAATTCCCATACGCGGGTATGCCCAAACTTTTCCGCATGTATACGCGAGTCCACATGTACTTTTCCGCGTATGCCATTAAAACCATTAAAAAATATATAAATTCCCTATTTTCGGACTGGGTTGATGGTTACTCTAGTAGTTCAACCACCCCAGTACGTGGCCAACTATTTCCAACTGACTGAAACTACTTTGAGGGAGTATAAAAGCCCCTCATGTGCATGGCCTAAGGGAGAGAGAAATTTTATAGACATTATACTCTGTTGGAATCCCAGTTCAAGTCTGATTCCCCATGCCTCCTGCACCTTCCCAGATTTATACAGGAAACCCTTGTTTCCTGGAGATGTTCATCCATTTATATGCCATCTCGAGTGCACAAGTCTTGAGAGTTTCTTAGCGAGGCAAGGGCGGGACAAATCCGGACGACGGTCTGCTCGAAGATCGTGGAAGGATTCAGGTGATCTCTCCACTCTTTATTTCTGTACATGATGTTCATAATAATGAAGAACCATCTTGTTCCTGAACTTATGTGTTAGTATCTATTTTTATATGTGGAAAGATTGATTATTAAGCAGTTATTATCATTTATATCATATTTCACATGGATTACACTAACGTTTAGGAGAAATATATGCTATACAACTAGGTTTCCGTGCATGTTCTTTCTTGTTTTCCAGGTTGAAGGAGGAAGAAAGGTTGCTGGGGGTTTGAACCCCGCGGGATCTACATCAAATGTAGGACTACAGGTGAGTTCTGCTATCGTTGTTATCTAGTTTTTTGCATTCAAGTATGGTTGTGTGTGATTCCTTCTGAATGGCATGCCCTGATCTGTGGAGGTTTTGCCTCAACAAACCTCTAGGGTGATTTTCCCCGAAACAAAGGCCAAAGGAGCTATGCCCCGAATGTTTCCAAATATGAATTTCCAGCCCATTTAAAATGTTGTTTTGAAGCTAGGAGAAAACAGTGATAGACAGCTAAGGCACTTTGCAAGACAGGGCAAAGGAGTTAGAAGATTTAAACCAGATGGTCCATGAAAAATTTAATGGGGAGATGATCATGATCAACATTGGCTCCACCTGGGGATGACACGTTCATCCTTGGACGTGTCGAGAACTGCGCAAACCTCCTGATCATGGTCTATGTAAACTTTTCTCTTCGGCCCCTCTGCATTTATTTTTGTAATTCATTTGCACGCACACCCTATTTAAACAAAAACTGTAACAAAAACTAATATACAGTATGGTACATCAGGCGTTCCCAACCTGAATCAAAACTGGAAGTATGTCTTAAGAAATTGGCCATTTACAAGGGCGTCAAGTAGATCACCCTGTAATTTTTCCAACATAAAAGTATTATTACCTCCCTGTTCCACAATTTTAAATGGGCCGAACCACAGTGGGTCTAACTTGCCATGTTTTCCTTTATCCGCCCTCCAGACATCCCATCTGAGCACCAGATCTCCAATCTGCAATTTCCTGTCTTTTGCATGCTGATCAAACACATGTTTCATTTTCTCCTGATATTCAGCTAGTCTCTGATTCACTTGGTCTCGTGTTTCCTCTAATTCCACCAATTGATTGATTCTCCTGATCATATCATCAGGTTCCTCCTAAATTTCTTGCATGAAACGTGCTACTGGTAAAGCCAGCTGCACAGGAAACACTGCTGCTCGTCCATATACCAGTTCGTATGGGGATTTCCCGGTTGCTCTCTTATTGGTGATTCTATTCGCCCATAGAGAAAATTTCAATTGGGAATCCAAATTTTTCTGATTTTCATTTATTGTTTTCTTTAAAGCCCTCACTATAGTTTTGTTAGAAGATTCTGCCAAACCATTTCCCTGTGGATAGTAGGCTGTGGAATGATTTAGTGCAATATTTTATTGTTGGCAGAAATTTACAAATTTTGCAGACTTGAAGGCCTGTGCGTTATCAGTCACTATTCTAGCTGGGCAACCAAACCTGGATATGATGTTTTCTTCCATGAAATTTATGATGAAAGCGTCTGTATCATTCCTTGCAGGTATGGCTTCTACCCATTTTGTAAAATAATCTGTGGCAGTTAATATCCGTTTATGTTGGCCACTTGAAGGAGGGTGATGTTAACCTATAGATTACGACAAGCAAGTGACAGGGGCTCAGAAATTATTTTTGAGTCTTCAAGGAATGCTTTTCCCCTGAAAACACAGTCTCCTTGAAGCCTCTATGTGCCTTTTATCCTTTGATCAAATCCCCTCTGCTGATTTCCCTTATAAAGCCTCTCTGTTATGTGAAGAAATGCCCAAAGGCCTCCTTTCCCCTTTATTTTTCCCTCATTTAACCTCTTTTTATTCCCCCTTTTCTCCCCTTATATTTCCCCAATTACCCCCCAAATCCTCCCAAAGTCCCATTTAATTTCTTCCCCTACCCTTTGTTTAGCTTTCTTCCCCCTTTTCCCCTCTATCGTTCCCCTCCTTCACCTTCAAAATCCATTAAAAGGGGCTAAAACCCACTTTCCGACCTTATTCTAAGGCCTAGCCCCTTCCCCTTAACCACTTCCCCACATGTGCCCAGGCGCCAGGACCAAGTGCTTAAGTCCACGGCGCTTATCGCAATCGCAACATGCATCATGCACCCCCCGATTGATCGCATCGCGCTCCGATTTCAATTCTCCGATTCAATCCTGGCCGTCCATCTCCCAGTCGATCCAATGGCCAGCGCTCAATCGAAACCCCCGCCCGATCGCTGATCGCAAGCCCTTTCCACCGTGCTCCGATTGAATCCTGACCGTCCGTCCTCCCACGATCCGACGGTCCTCCGCCAATCACAGGTCCCCTCCGATTGTGTTCTCCACTGTTGATCTGTCCCGCCGATCAAACGGCCAGCGCTTAATCGCTCCCGCCCCTCCGATTGTGTTCTCCACCGTTGATTTGTCCCGCCGATCTAACGGCCAGCGCTTAATCACTCCCGCCCCTCCGATTGTGTTCTCCACCGTTGATCTGTCCCGCCGATCTAACGGCCAGCGCTTAATCGCTCCCGCCCCTCCGATTGTTGTCCCCACCGTTGATCTCCCCGCCTGATCCGACGGTCCTCCGCTAATCACACCCTCCACCCGATCGCTGATCGCAAGTCTTTCTGTCTCTGCCCCAATTAAATCACAGTCGTCCATCTCCCTGCTGATCCTATGGCTCAGCGCTAATCGCATGCTCTCCCCTCTGTCCTCCGATTTAATCCCGACCATTCATCCTTTCGCAGATCCGACGGCCATCGCACTCCCATTTCCTCCGATCGCGGTCCTTTCCTCTGTCTCCCGATTTGATCGCAGCCGTCCATTTTCCAGCCGATCGGATGGCCTGGCGCTAATCGCATCCCCTTCCCTCCGTCGCCCGATTCAATCCTGTCCGTCCGTTTCTCCCCCAGATCGACGACCATCTCTCAATCGCTTCTCCATGCTCAATCGCAATCGGAACTTTCAAGAGGTGTGTTGCGATTGACACCCGCTCCGAACTCCTATTGCGATGGTGCGATTGGATCGTGACCGTTCGTTTCCTCCAAGATCGGATGGTTCTAGTTTATTCGCCCTCCGCCTCTACCGGGTCCCACCTCCACCGCTTCACTCCATTGTTTTTCCATGTTGTCCTATGTAAATCGCTCCAGTGGTGGCATTTGAGTTTCATGCAATATTAATCATTTCTCCACCGCTTTGTCTTCTTTCCACCATTCCCCACTGCTTCGCCACCTCTTTCCATCGTTTCTCTGCTCTTCCGCCACCACTCCTCCGCCTCCACAGCATTTCTCCGCCGCCACTGCCCGGGTTTTAAACAGAGTTATTTCAGTGTGCAGATGGTACAGAGGGGCCGATTCAGCGGCCAGCAAAGCAGCAAAGACCAGATTAGAAGGGATTTGAGCCTGTAATTGAATATTTGAAGTGCTAATCCCGTGATCAAAGAATTAAGGCACTGATTGAAGATTAAGAGCGTACCAGCAACGCCATAACTGCGCCACCTAATAGCATGACATTTTCCTCCAGAGGTACACCTTCCTACAGCGTCTTCCATGCCTTCTCGAGCCCTGAGACAATTAAATACACTGAATGAAGCTCATTTCAGACGGTCAGGCAGCATTAAAGAAGTATGGAGCGGCCTTGCAGACTTTCACCCAGTTCATTTATTCAGAATGGCAGCACAGAGCTCCAAGCACCAGAAAGGACTTCAAAGAAATATCCGAGGTCAATTTCCGGCCTGATAGAGATCTCCGAACCAGATTACAGAGTACATACAGAGCCGCAGAGCCATTAAGCAGCATGGGTGTGAACACTTCCGTCCTGCTGTCTTAATGAATCTCATTTAATTGTCTATCTGCCTCCGTCTCTTCCTCTTCTCCTATAAAAATCCCCGAGAACTTAATGTAAAGGTTGTTGTTGCCTTGCTGGGCATCTACTGTTAGAGGGATTCATTCTGACTGTTAGAACAGTCTTGGAGAACCATAGTGGTGCTCATGTGTGGAGGAGAAATGCAGATATGCTTTGACTTCGTGAGCCTTATTGTACATGGTAGGTTTTTATCAATTAAATAAGCACATTTCACAGGATCTGGTCTATTACTATTGGTGATGTGTTTCTTATACATTATTTACATTTTCATGTTGTTTCATGTTAAATGGTAGGCATCGAGAATAATGGTATAGGATTCACAGTGTTAGGTGCCCTATATTATCTGCCTCTCCCTACCTTTATGTTTTACTTCTTGTATAAGAGTAAATTCGTGGAGGTTGCTGATCACGAATGAATCATTATTTCCTCTTGATGAACTTGGGGGTTTTCTTCTTAGATGTTTCTTTGTAATCTTATCTCTGTTTTTCCCTTGGAGTTGCTAAAGCAGACCTGGAGTTAAATGACCTCTGGTCTGATCTATAAGCAGCCCCTTTGTCTCTTTGAGAGTTGCCTTTGAGTATGTCCAAGCAAGTTTGGAGTTAAATGACCTCTGACCTGATCTATAGACAGAAATCTGGTTGTTCTTCTTCTTTCACTTTCCTTCCTTAATGTTCCACCCCACTCTCTAATCTAAAGATCCTTTAGTATTAGATGACATGCCCTTTGAAAGCCTTGGATAGTGGATGCAAGTAATTCCCTCTCATGACTCCATAGCCCAATGGATGGCACGGTCTTGGCCCATCCTCTCTGCTGAAATATCCTGTTGTTTTGTTCCTTTCCTCCCACTGTTTTCTCAGTCCATGATCTCGTCACCAACCCAGCAACCCTCCAACCAAATTATTTAAACCCCCCTCTGTGCTTCATACCTAGCCTAACACCTCAATTCGAGCTTCAAAGATAAATCATTCTTTGTTTATTGGAGAGATCCCTCTCCGGGTCCAGGAGGGCTAGATCCTAGGGCCCCAAAGTGGTTCTGATGTTGTCTCATCTTTTGGTCTTGCCAATCTGGCCAAAACATGGGAACCCCAACATAATGGCGACTCCGCTGGGGAAAATCTGAGAGTCAAGAACTGCTTTGCCTCTAGATTGGCTTTTCATTGCTGATGGTGGACAGCATCCGGCCTCAAATAGTCATATTCATCCACCTGGCGACTCCACACTCCCTATGATCCAAAGACCTGATGACCCCACTGGTGGAGGACTCTGAACTGGTTGAGAAGATACAGTGACCTCTTTCTGATTTACAAACATGCTTCCACGCATACAGAGAAGATATGCCCCAATGAGCAGGGAGCATATCCCTGGATTTCCACACAAAATGCCTGAAGTGGACTGGTTGAAAAACCTTCCTACCTTTCAAGGTGAAGACGCTGAGGACCCCTTGCTACATCTCATCAAGTTTCATATACATGTGTGGAAATTTAAAGTTGAATGGCATGAATACTGCCTAATGAAAATGTTCATGGCAACTTTAGAAGGAAAGGCTAGGGTCTGGTACGAATGGTTAGAACCTCGGAGTTTGTTTTCTTTAAAGGACATGCACCAAGTATTCTACACGAATTATAAAGGAAACTCTCCATCCTTACCATGGGACTGTTGTGATCAATCTCAGAATATCATATAGCACCTGTTAGATATTGATGAGGATTTGGTTAATATGCAATCAGAAGATCTGTTGATAGCCATTCAAGAATTTCACATGCATCCTAGCTACCACAAGAACATGGATGAATTGACTGAGGAAGAAAACAGCCAAGAGGCTGTGGATTTTTTCCAAGATATTCCTGAAAACTCAGTTGCTGATTCATCATCCCTTATGGTTGAGGCGCAAAATGACATCCAGCCTCAAATTCAGTCTTCAGAGGAAACAGAGAGTTGCTGCACCTCTGCACAAAGGGACACCAGACCGTCCTCCCCTTTGACAGAGGAAGAAATAGATCAGATCATCAATAGACAGCCAGCCTCTGAAATTTTTTACAGATCAGACGTCCTTGCCCATTCATCTGATGAGCTTTATTGCACAGAGTTGGAAAGCTCAAATGTAAATCAGAGTGAAGAGAAATCTGTTGATGACCCAGTATGTCTGGTTGGCAGCATTACTTACGTTCATGACTCTCCTATTTTTGACCTATCTGATGATGACGTTCCCCAAATAGAAGAAGATCTGGTAGGGTCATCATTAGCAGATTTATGGGAGGAGAGTCAATCCTTTTCACTTCCAGAGAGTAATGAGCCAATGCAGGCTATTTATGATACTGATGAAGGAAGCTTTGAGAGTGCAGAAGAGGGTGAAGGATCTCTAGATCTTTGCTTCACTCCATTACAACTCATTAGTAATGGTTTTCACATGGATGGAGGTCAGCAGCGTTTCATCTCAGATGATGAAGAGGAAAACAAAGAAGAGATTCTCGAGCAGGATGTGAATAATGAGCTTTCTCTCGAAAAAGAGGAAGCAACGGGAAAAGACCCTGCTCAAGAATACATGGATCTTTTCACGGAGCCCTGCACCTCAGAGCAGAATATATCATAGCTCTAGGAGGACAACACTTCCATATATGATGAGTCCTCCAGTTCAGAAGATGAAGGAGACACTCTACTCCAAGAGAGTCTCATTCTTGATCCAGTGGAAGAAGAAGAGATCCTGGTCGAAGCCAGCCTGCCAAATATTCATAGCCAGGTATCTTTTCATGATCCTTATGCACATTTCCTGCGTACATTTGAAGAAGGATCAAAGGTCTTGCTCAACAGCATGTTGCAAGCAGAAACAAAACTTTTCGAGGCTGCTGTTGTTGAACAAAAAGAGTGGGAGCTGCCCTGCCTATCCAGCCTGCTCAAGGAGTTGAGCAAGAAGGACCAGTCATGGGATCACTTGAAGGACTGGTTACATTGGAATACCATGTTTGTAAGCTAGACTTGTAAATATTTCAGTTAGAGTAGGGTAGGTAGGAAAAGCTCAATAAAGCTCAGCCTATGAGCATGTAGTTAATTGTTTAAATTTTTGTCTTAGAATGTAGAGAAGAAACCTGCTAGACAGTCTAATCCTAGCAGGTAGTAGTGTAGGTAGAGAAACTATGAGACCAACAGTCTAATCTGGTCTCATGGAGTAATAAGGGTAGAAGTAGAATAGTTTTATCTTTTCCTGTTTGTAAAAATTAATGATGTAAAGGGTCTGCAAGTCCAAATGCACCCAAGAAGAAAAAATGTTAGGACTATAGTGTGGGTAGGTAGTTGTATGGGAAGTGTTTCTGCTGATATGTTGTCTTCATAGCTTGTGGCAGCTGATCAAAGAAAGAGATGGATGGTTCAAGCAGCAGGCATCTGGCCTACACCAAGAGATCAATTTCTGAATTCTTGACTCCTTCAAGAAGAAGCCATCCCCATGTGGAGCCACTGTTAGCCCCCCTATGAAATTTTTGACAAGCAAATAGGAGGCTAAATTATTTTTGAGTCTTCAAGGAATGCATTTCCTCTGAAAACACAGTCTCCTTGAAGCCTCTTTGTGTCTTTTATCCTTTGATCAAATCCCCTCTGCTGGTTCCCCTTTTAAAGCCTCTCTGTTATGTGAAGAAATGCCCAGAGGCCTCCTCTCCCCTTTATTTTTCCCTCATTTAACCTCTTTTTATTCCCCCCTTTTTTCCCCTTCTTTCCCCATTTACCCTCCAAATCCCCTAAAATCCCCTTTAATTTCTTCTCCCTACCCTTTGTTGGCCTCTTCTCCCCTTTATTTCTCTATCGTTCCCCTTCCCCAGCCTTAAAAATCCATTAAAAGGGGCTAAAACCCACTTTCTGACCTTATTATAAGGCCTAGCCCCTTCCCCTTAACCATTTCCCCACATACGCCCTTACCCAGGACCAAGCGCTTAAGCCTTGGGGGCCAATCGCAATCGGAAGCCGAGCGGGTGCGTATTTCCTTTGTTTACAACGATATGCCTGCGACACATTCCTCACCGTTGATCTACCCTGAAGATCTGACGGCTGTCCGCTAATCGCAAGGCCCGGCTCAATCGCAATCGCAACATTCATGTGACAACCTCCGATTTCGATCCCCCGATCGCGTTCTCCGCCGTTGATTCCCCCCACGGATCAACGGTCCAGCATTAATCACTAGTCCTTCCGTCCCCCTCCCGATTCAATCCTGGTCGTCCATCTCCCAGCCGATCCAACGGCCAGCGCACAATCGCAACCCCCGCCTGATCGCTGATCACAAGCCCTTTCCACCATGCTCCGATTGAATCCTGACCGTCCGTCCTCCCGCGATCTGACGGTCCTCCGCCAATCGCAGGTCCCCTCCGATTGTGTTCTCCACCGTTGATCTCCCCGCCTCATCTGACGGTCCTCCGCTAATCTCACCCTGTCTTCCGATCCCCCGATCGCTCTGTCCCTCTGATTACATCTGAACCGTTGATCTGATCCCTGATCGGACGGTCAGCGCTCAATCGCATCCCGACCTCTGATCGTAATCACATGTTGTCCCCTCCGTCCTCCGATTTAATCCCGACCGTTCATCCTTCCGCAGATCCGACGGCCATCACACTCCCATTTCCTCCGATCGCAGTCCTTTCCTCTGTCTCCCGATTTGATCGCAGCCGTCCATTTTCCAGCCGATCGGACGGCCTGGCACTAATCGCATCCCCTTCCCTCCGTCTCCCGATTCAATCCTGTCCATCCGTTTCTCCCCCAGATCGACGGCCATCGCTCAATCGCTTCTCCATGCTCAATCACAATCGGAACTTTCAAGAGGTGTGTTGCGATTGACACCCGCTCCGACCTCCGATTGCGATGGTGCGATTGGATCGTGACCGTTCATTTCCTCCAAGATTGGACGGTTTTGGTTGATTCGCCCTCCACCTCCGTCGAGTCCCACCTCCACCGCTTCACTCCATTGTTTTTCCATGTTGTCCTATGTAAATCGCTCCAGTGGTGGCATTTGAGTTTCACGCAATATTAATCATTTCTCCACCGCTCTGTCTTCTTTCCACCATTCCCCACTGCTTCGCCACCTCTTTCCATCGTTTCTCCGCTCTTCCGCCACCACTCCTCCGCCTCCACAGCATTTCTCCGCCGCCACTGCCCGTGTTTTAAACAGAGTTATTTCAGTGTGCAGATGGTACAGAGGGGCCGATTCAGCGGCTAGCAAAGCAGCAAAGACCGGATTAGAAGGGATTTGAGCCTGTAATTGAATATTTGAAGCGCTAATCCCGTGATCAAATAATTAAGGCACTGATTGAAGATTAAGAGTGCACCAGCAACGCCATAACTGCGCCACCTAACAGCATGACATTTTCCTCCAGAGGTACACCTTCCTACAACGTCCTCCATGCCTTCTCGAGCCCTGAGACAATTAAATACACTGACTGAAGCTCATTTCAGACAGTCAGGCAGCATTAAAGAAGTATGGAGCGGCCTTGCAGACTTTCACCCAGTTCATTTATTCAGAATGGCAGCACAGAGCTCCAAGCACCAGAAAGGACTTCAAAGAAATATCCGAGGTCAATTTCCGGCCTGACAGATATCTCCGAACTAGATTACAGAGTACATACAGAGCCGCAGAGCCATTAAGAAGCATGGGTGTGAACACTTCCATCCTGCTGTCTTAATGAATCTCATTTAATTGTCTATCTGCCTCCGTCTCTTCCTCTTCTCCTATAAAAATCCCCGAGAACATAATGTAAAGGTTGTTGTTGCCTTGCTGGGCATCTGCTGTTAGAGGGATTCATTCCGACTGTTAGAACAGTCTTGGGAGAGAGTAGCAGAGTAGTTGTATGTAATAGGTTGGGAGGAGAAGTCTGGACTGTAACAGCCATTGAGCCTTATTGTACATGACTGGTTTTTCATCAATTAATCAAAGCACATTTCACAGGATCCTGGTCTATTACTATTGGTGATGTGTTTCTTACTCTGTTATTTACATTTTCATACTATTTCATGTTCTACTGGTAGGCATCAGAATAATGGTATAGGATTCACCCTTGTTAGGTGCCCTATGCTGTCTGCTCTCCCTACCTTTATGTTTTCTGTTTCATGTGTATCTAAGAGTAAATTCGTGGAGTTTAACCAGTGTAGTGGATGTTATTGCCTGTTGGCTGATGTATGAACTTGGGGGTTTGCTTTTTAGATGTTTCTTTGTAATCTTATCTCTGTTTTTCCCTTGGAGTTGCTAAAGCAGACCTGGAGTTAAATGACCTCTGGTCTGATCTATAAGCAGCCCCTTTGTCTCTTTGAGAGCTGCCTTTGAGTATGTCCAAGTAGGTCTGGAGTTAAATGACCTCTGACCTGATCTATAGACAGAAATCTGGTTGTTCTCCTTCTTTCACTTTCCTTCCTTAATGTTCCACCCCACTCTCTAATCTAAAGATGCTTTAGTATTAGATGACATGCCCTTTGAAAGCCTTGGCTAGTGGATGCAAGTAATTCCCTCTCATGACTCCATAGCCCAATGGATGGCACGGTCTTGGCCCATCCTCTCTGCTGAAATATCCTGTTGTTTTGTTCCTTTCCTCCCACTGTTTTCTCAGTCCATGATCTCGTCACCAACCCAGCAACCCTCCAACCAAATTATTTAAACCCCCCTCTATGCTTCATACCTAGACTAACACCTCAATTCGAGCTTCAAAGATAAATCATTCTTTGTTTATTGGAGAGATCCCTCTCCGGGTCCAGGAGGGCTAGATCCTAGGGCCCCAAAGTGGTTCTGATGTTGTCTCATCTTTTGGTCTTGCCAATCTAGCCAAAACATGGGAACACCAACAGGTGAATTTCACCTATAAAATCTATTTCCCATTGTTGAAACGGTTCATCCACATGAACTGGAATCAAGGGCAGAGCTGCTAACTTTTGTCTCTCAACAAATTTTTGACACTTATCACAGGCTCTGACCCAAGTAAAAACATCTCCGAATAATTTTGTCCAGTAGAAACCAGCCTTCAAAATTTTATGAATTGTAGCCCTCCAGCTGTAATGACCTCCACAAATTCCCTCATGAAATTCTATCATTATACTTTCTATTTCATTTTCTATGAGGCACAATAGTAGTACGCCTGAAGGATCTCTCCAATATAATTGGCCATTGGCAACTATATACTTTTGTGATTTCAATCTTAAAGCCCTGTATTTTGCTTTATCACAACTTGGAGGACAACTGAGTGTAAAGAGATATTCAACTATTTCTTTGTACCATGGACTGGTGAGATATTTTATGTGTACTCTCTGAGTAGCAATCTCCAGATCTTGATGCTCCTTTTCTTTCTCAGACTCTCCACTTGCTATCATGGATAGATTTATGCCTAGAGCTTGATAGTTTGATTTAGATAACATTTTAGCAAGCCCCTGTCCTTTGATTAGCTTGGTAGGGCGGATATCTAGATCATACTCCTGTATTTTTTCAATCCACCTCCCTCTTTTTCCTTCACTATCTCCCTGAATGAGAATGTCTTTGACAGCTGCTGTAGGGACATGTGCAGTAATGTGAGACTGCAAAATATACATGCGAAATGCTTTGAGGGATTTTACTAGGGCATATGCCTGCTTCTCTAATATGTTATATTTTAATTCTGCATCATGGAGAACCTGACTGAAGAAGGAAATAGGCTGCTCATATCCTTCTTCATTTTTCTGTAACAAAACTCCAGCTACTGTATGAGGTGAAGCAAATGAAAAGATCATAAATGGCTTTGAATAATCCGGTCCAGCTAGCACAGGAGCTTCAGCAAATGCAGCTTTAATTCTAGCAAAGGCCTCCCGTGACTCTTGTGACCATTTCACCTCATTATTCTTCTTTAGCATATCTGTTATATGCCTAACTATCTCAGCATAGTTAGGAATAAATCTTCTCAGGAAATTTATCCGGCCTAAAAATACCTACACTTATTTTTTATTCCTGGGAAGAGGAATACTATTTATAACCTCTACTCTTTTGGGATCTATCCTTACCCCATCTTTAGTTACAATATGCCCTAGAAGTTTGCCTTCCTCTAATGCGAATAAAGACTTTTGTGGATTAAGGGAAAGGCCATACCTTCTTCATTTTTCAAAAGTTCTTCGTAAATGCTCAATGTGCTCAGCATCATTTTTTGAAAACACTGTAATATCATCAAGGTACACCACCAGAAATTTATCCTGCTCCCCAACAAAAGCAATATCCATCGCTCTCTGAAAAGTAGCTCCTGCGTCAATCAATCCAAAAGGCATCCTGGCATACATAAATGTACCCCATGGTGTGATGAAAGCAGTCTTCTTCTGATCTTCTGGAAGTACAGCCACCTGGTTATAACCAGAAAAACCGTCCATCATTGACATTCTAGAGGCTCCAACCACTTTCTGCAGAATGTGGTCCATCTTTGGTAGTGGATAGTTATCTTTTAAAGATGCCTGTTTAAATTCCTGAAATCTACACACAGCCTTATTTCTCCATTCTTCTTTCGGACAGGGACCAGATTAGCAACCCATTCAGAGTACCTTAATGGCACAATTATTTTAGCCTTTAGCAGCTTCTTGATTTCTTTTTCAATGGAGGGAAGCAGCAGAGGATTTATCTGTCTAAGCTTCTTCTTATAAGGTTTTGCATCTTCCCTCAGAGGAATTTTATGCTGCATTATATTAGTATCAAAAGTTTTAAGGTCCTGATAGGACCACGCAAATACATCCTTGTATGACTGAAATAATTTCAAGTATTTTTCCTTATATTCCTCTGGGACCTTCTTGGATAATTTTACAATTTTGGGCTCAACCTCAGTACCCAGATTCAGATCTCCTACCTGATCTTCTTCTACCATTTTACTAGGCTGCAACGGGACATCATTTTTATCAAATAGTCTTTCTAGAGGCACTAGCCCTCTAGAGATGACATTTCCTTTCAGCTGCAGCACTTTACTTCCTGCCATTTTCTCTTCCCACTTATTATCTGAAACATTTTCAGCCTCCTCTTCTTCACAATCATCAATCTCCATGTTGGAGAACTCTCCCATTATCTCCAGAAATTTCTTCATCTGTTCATCATCCTCAAATACTTGCCAATGCTTAATATTATCTGGGATTGATGGTCTATAACGTACCTCGATTTCATACCTCAGGAGAGGATTCTGAGGAGGACGAAATGTACTAGCAGCCACAGCAAGAGAATCTGCCATTCTATTTTGCTCCCGGGGCATGAACTGGATATTAAATGCTGAGAAAAAATTCTCCACCATGTCCCATAATTCATTCCTGTATGCCCTCAGTCGAGGATGCTTGGCTTGGCACTGATTTCTAACTTTTCTGACCACCAACTCAGAGTCTCCCAGAACTTTTAAACATTGTATGCCCATGCTCCTGGCTGTTTGTAATCCCAATAAGAATGCTTCATATTTAGCTACATTATTAGTAGCTTTGTATTCCAATTTAAAAGACAGTGGCACCCATTTTCCTGTAGGAGATATTAATAATACTCCAGCTCCGTTCCCTTCTCTCGAATTTGCTCCATAAAAATGTAAAGTCCATACTCTTGCTTCATGATCTTCTAAAGGCTGCTCACTCTTGATATGGTAAAAGGATGGTTCATGAGCAAAGTTTTGATCTTCTTCCAGCATTAGGCATGAAAAATCTCCTTCCTTACTATAGACTGGTGAATTCTCTGAGCTGTCAGCCTTAGTCACCATCTTGACAAATCTGGTTTCTCTGTACAACCCCTCTCCTGACCACCAAAAATTGGAATAGTGGCATATGTTAAGTCTAATTTGAGTGACCCACCAATTTTTGTTCCCCAGGACCTTGACAACAGCATGCCAAAGCGAGCTGGGATATCAGCCACCACGATGTCCATTACTACACTTTTTGCTGGAATTTGGGCCAAATTGACCACTAGATATTTAATAATCCCTAAACTCTTTTGGAATCAAATGAATAGAGGTCTTTGTATGGGTGAGTGATCTGCAGTCCTAGTTGTTCCATGACTGATAGAGGCATAAGATTATGGGAGGCTCCAGAATCTAGCATGCAATTGTGTAACAGCAGGTCATGAATCACTAGAGACACATAGAAAGGAGGAGTAGAGGGGTCTATCTCCTCGACATGTGGGCCAAAGACTACCATGGGTCTTTCTTCTTGGAGGTTAAGACTATCTGGAATGATTTGTGCTTCAGGAGGAAACAATAAAGAAGTAACTTGAGATTGATATACAGGTTGTTTCAACAGTTCAGTCAAAGGGACTGGGATTTTGACTTTCTCAAGTTCTTTTTGCAAATTGAAAGTAGGAGGGGGATTTTCTATTACAACTTATTTTGACTCTTTATTTTCTGCTGGAGGTTTAACTTCTTTTGATACAAACTCAGCATTAGGAGTGAATATTTTTGAAGAAGAAGGAATTTGGTCATTAGACTGCAAAGGTTTGTTTAGAGGACTCTTACCTTTGTCTGTAACTTTCTTCACTGTTGATTCCTTTTGAGCAGATGCTTCCTTCTAGGGAGGCTCTTCTTCTTGATTCTGAGTTCAAGTTCTCTTCCTAGAACATATGATATCATATCTTCTATTGAAATGTGCTTGCATGAAATCATTAAACTATTTGCAGTATTTTGTAGCCCCTACAACACCCTCCAAAAAAGATCACCATTTCAAATTTTTGGAGCCCCATAAAACTAAAGAGAAATTGCTAAGTCACCAAGTCGCAAAGGTAAACAATTTATGAAAAATGCGACCCAGCGACCTAGCGACCTTGCGACCTCAGGTCGCCAGGTCGCCAAGTCGCAAATCCCCCAAATTAACGGAAAATGCGACATTGCGACTCAGCGACCCAGCGACCCCCAGGTCGCCAGGTCGCTAAGTCGCAAAGTCGCAATTTCTCAATTTTCATGAAAAGCGCGACCCAGCGACCTTGCGACCCAGCGACCCCAGGTCGCGAGGTCGTAAGGTCGCGAGGTCGCAAAACTCCGAAAATAATCAACTTGCGACCCAGCGACCTGCATTAATTGCTCGCACGTGCGACTTTCTATAAAAGGGAGGTCGCAGGTCGCATTTTAAACATTCAGCGATTTGTAAGAAAACGCCTCTGACAGCTCAATTGGCGCGTTTTTTCCGGGTAAGTTGCTATTTCTTCCTGCTGTTTCCGTTTTGGTGATTTTCTTACCAAACCCATCTCCCCTTTAGTCTTTATATTGTTTTTTGGCTGAGCTTTGATGTTTCTGAGGTTTTTGTGAGTTTGTATGTTGCATGAATTGCCCAAAACCTCATTGTTTGTTTGTTTTACCTCCATGGCACCATCCCTTGCTTTTGAAATCATGCCACAGCTCCCCCTGGGCCCAGCCATCTTGTAAATTCCCATCGAAGGGGGAGAAAAGGAGTTCGGTTACGCGTGCGATGAAACCCTGCAAGCAGTTAGTTTGCGACCCGCGACCTGGGCCGCTGTTGTCGCGCACGCAAAGTCGCACTCTTCATTTTTTGGACGAGATCAGCGACCAGCCGACCTGGTCGCGAGGTCGCTAAGTCGCATTTTCCACTTTTCTGAAGATCTGCGACCTAGCGACCCAGCGACCTGGTCGCGAGGTTGCAAGGTCGCGCCCGGACTCTGTTTTCGTAATCCGCGACCAAGCGACCCAAGAGCTCCGCTTGCATGTGATGCTTAAATTTTATCACCGAATTGTAAATCGGTTTTATATCACCATGTCGTTCTTATCGTGGGATTCCTTTATGAATTTGACAGGTGAAATTCAAGAAGACATAGAGTGCATACCTGTGTTATCAGATTCTAGTGACATGGCGCCCCCGCTGTCTCGGAGGAAGGACAAGAAAATAGTGGAAGAGATTGATGAACTGGAAGTGGTGTCCCCACCCCCAATATACAGGGATACACTATGTACGTTTACAAAAGACGACAACATGCGATGGTACCAAGTATATCATGAGTTCGCCATACCGGAAGAGGAATTTCCAGAAGATCTCCCAGACCGGGAAGTATACTTGGCAGTGAAGAAGTCCAAACTACATCTGGCAGGGGAGCATCCAGCCATATTCCCATGTCCAGAAGTTATGGATTGGATCATACAAAAGACGGACCCCCAGAAGTTTGTGATCCGGGACAGCAAAGGCAGAGCTTTCGCTACGCTGGTAGGCGCAGATGCTCACATTTATTACTCACTGCCTCACCCAGATGAGTATTTATCTCCAGAATGGGCTATTGCTCACGCTGTTTCGATAGTTGATACTATTAGACAATGGTGGGAGGAGCTCGAGAAGTTCAAGGTCAAGAAAGACCAAGAATACCCGGTGGCGAGCCTGAGGAAGGTTTACAAATTGGTTGCCACCATGCTTTGCAGACTTTACGGGTGCCCAGATTGCTCCACTTTCAGCGGCAGTTGGGCCACTATCATGGAGTATGTGACAACATATGGCACCCGTTTCAACTAGGCCGGCATATTGATGACTTCGATGCAGACCAACTTGAACGCAGCATTGGCCCCAGATGAAGCAATGCCTGCCGAATTTTACATGCCCTCTTACCTACTAGATGCTGTCTACGCCATAGTACAGTTTGAGGGATGGGCACACAAATGGGATCACGAGCAGTCGCGCGCAATTCATCTACAATTAAAGGTATTTTGGGAGTCCAAATACAAACAGGATATAGATCAGATTTCCCAAGTATTTATCCCCTCTCTGTACAGACATTTATTTGGCCAAGACGCCCCTTGCATGTCTTCGCGGGCCAAGGAGACTCTAGTCAAAGTGGCACACTGGTTCCCTTTCCCTGGATACACCTTCATCCGAGTCTTTGGAACTTACAAGGCACCACATGCTATACCTCGCTTTGTTACAGACAAAATTCTTATTCAGGAGGTATGCTTTCAAATGTCGCACAGCTTCTCCAACATCTTGTCTAAAGGCAAAAAGAAGTCGTGGCCCACGCTACCCCTCACCATTGGTGCATACACAGTTAAAGACTTCAGGGAAGTAGCAGCAGAAGCAGAAGTAATGAGAAGTTATCAGCTCGGGGCGCTTGAACACCGAACCTATGACCCGGAGAGAATAGTTCCTGAACACTTCCTGAGAGCTAAATTCAAGTGGACTTATCAGCATCTTGAGCGCCCGGCGGAAGATGAGAGAAGGAAATGGTATAATGCTGAAAGACAAATCGCTCCGGGAGCAGACGTGGTCCAAGAAGACCCAGATGATCAGAGCTTAGAAGACAGAAGTCGTCAGTTAGGAGGTTCCTCTTCCTCTTTACCCAAGAAATATCGAACCAACACAGGGCTTACTCCATCCATCAAACAAAAAGAAGCAGAGGCAAAAGCCCAGCAAGAAAGGGAGAAGAAGATAAAAGAGGATGAGGAAGCGCGCCAAAAGAGTGCAACAGCAACCCAAAAGAAGAAGCAGGCCAAAGAGGCCAGGAAAGAAAAAGAGGGCAAAGAGGCACAGGCCGCAACAGAATGGGCACTTAAGGCAGAGCTGGACAAAGCAGAGGCTGAACGCCAAAAAAAAGCCGAACAGGCTGCTGCCGTTGAGCAGAAGAAGAAGGCCGAAATAGAAGCGGCAGTAGAAGCTGAACGTCGGCGAAAGGAAGAAGAAGAAAAGAACACAGAAGAAAGGGAGGATGACATGTCGGCATACCTGAGGTAACTTCCTTCGCGCCACTAGCCACATACAAAATCCCCTTCGATGTCGACGCTTCCATGTGGTCAGTGAAGAAGATGTGTTTGACTTCCGACTGTGCTCACATTTTTTTAGTTCAAAAAACCGCAAGAGAAGAGGAGGTCACCTGCATGTGCCCTCTCTCGTCGCATCCACAAGTGGCAATGGGTGCAAAGATATAGTCCTGACACCGTGACTAATCCCTGAATGATGGGCTGGGCTGCAGTATCGTCATTGCCACGAAGAGAATAACCCTAATGAGAGTAGAGAAATAGTATCTCTACAAAATAGACTGCACGCAGCTGAGCAACGCGAGAAGAGAGCAGAGCAAGAGAAAGATGAATTGCAAGCAGAAGTCCAGCAACTTCGAAACCAGGCTCTACCAGTAAATGAAGTCTCGCTTGCCATATTCAAGGAGTGTGAGGTGTTGGAAGTGACTATGAGGCAGGTATATGGTGAAATGTTCACCATCAAACAAACAGTCGCTCCACTGGAAAGGGCACGAACGGAAACCAGGCAAAGACAAGAGCAGCTCAGAGAGGCTTCACAGGCCTTAGACAGGATGATGGGTTGGACAATACAGTACCCTGAGGCACCTGAAAATTTGCCTAAGAGGGATTGGATTCACACGCAGGATGCAAAGGTTCAACTCCGCATGGCGATACAATCTGGAGACAAACTGTCTAAGGACCTGGACAAAGTAATGTCCTCGTACAACCACCTGATTAGTGGTATCGACTCAATGCATACGTTGCACCACATTCCATCGCTTGGGGCATTAGACGAAGAGAGAATCTGGGAACAAGTGGACCAGGACATCCAATCATTTTTGCAACCTATCAAGCAAGCCGCTGCTGATCCAGAGCCCTCAGCATCTCAAGAACATCTGAGTCAATTTATTGCCACTCCTGCGTGGATTTATACCAAGCTTGCTTCGCTTTCAAATCAGATCGGACAGAAAAGGGAAACCTTAGTACCAAATGCTTTGGAATGTGTGCATCGATTGAAGGAGGAGGTACCTCTGGTTTCCCCCAGAACGGCAGAGTACCGGACATGGTAGGATTTCCTCAAGGAGCAACAGGTTGACGTCCCTGACATTAACATTTCCTCGCGTCCCTACAAAGAAAGGTAAGTCCTCGAGCAACAAGTAAGAGCTGTGTCGCAAGTCGACCAACAAGACGTGTCAGCAGTCGCATCTCCTACCCAGTCGCAGGTCGCAACAGAGGCTCAGGTCGCCGGTCGCAAAAGGAACTAGGTCGCAAGGCAGCCCAACGGTCGGGAAGACGAAAGATCAAGGAAGCCCGAAGGGCAGTTTCTGCATTATAAATACTTCCTTCGGGAACTTGTAAAGGGCTTTTTCTTTTCGGAAGACTCAGGAGCTACATTGTATTGTATTGGAAGATCATATTCTTAGGCATATGAATATGAATACTTGCTAAATCCCCTTTGTCGGATGATGTATTTTGCTGTGACAGCACTGTGTGTATTCTTTGAACAATTTCAAAACATCTTGTGATTAATGAAACTGCATTTTCTGCAATATCATTTATGCTTCATGTTTACCTGTGTTTGTGTGAATGATGTTCAATTTGTTTATTGCTTTCTAAATGAATTTTAATACCTTTGTCTATTAGCATTTCCTTTTATCTTTCAGGAAAGTAACAAGGATCTCGCCATTGAGAATTGTTTCTTCTGTGGTCAGATACCTTGCAAGCATTACCCCAAAGACGTGCCGTTAACTGCATTTCTTCGGGCGTATATGTTTTATTTATTCTCTTGCTACACATAGTGTTGTGAACATGTTTAATACCTCAATCATGTATTTCGTATCCTATGAATAAGTGTGTGTCCACAGATTCAATCAGGTTCTTTTGAGACCATAAGGGAAGGCGTCTTAAGTGGTAACCGGACCCACACCCCAGATGGGATCCCTACTCCAAACGGTTTAAGGTCTAATTGGGACTTTTTACCGGGGAGATCCCCTACTGTTGGCCGGACAAATTTTCCCGTCAACACAGTAATGGTCGATTTCTACATCTTCTATATCTCTGATCTCTTCTTCTTCTTCGTGCAATGGGCATTCCACTTCATCATTGTTTGAGAAAGCAAGGTTTGCATCTTGCGGTTCATAGGCAGCATCTTCAGTGGAGTCATCTACTGGGCCTTCCAGGTAGAATGGGTGTGGTACCTGATCATGCTGCTCCTTGGCTTCCCTTGGCAGTATTTTCAGGGGTGGCTTTCTATACTGAGGATTGTAACCTCTGTTTGGAGTATTCTGGAAATTCTTGGGAGCTGAGTTCTTGGTTTCCAGTTCAATCTTGACCAGTTTATTAGAAATATTCTTAATAATTTTGCTCATTTCTTCAATTTTATCTGAATCCTTGTCCTGATTAGAAGTAGATACTTCCTCCTTACCCCTTCTTCTGGTATCTTGTTCAGCTTTCACTTTTAATTTTCTAGTGGAGGCAAAATTTGCTTCCAATTCAAGTGCATCTGACTGAGCATCATCTAGGGTGGCAGGCTTTCTTTCTCTGAGAGAGAAACCAAAATCTGAGTCAAAGGCTGCTATGAAAACAACTTTGGCAGCATTATGATGAGGCTTCATATCTGCAGGGAGATTTAGATATAACTTGTTAAATATTTTGATAAATTCTGACACCCCTTCATTATGTTTCTTCTTGAGTGTATTGAACTCAGTAAGACACTGTCCATGGTCTTTCTTTTCTCCCCATTTCCTGAGAAAGGTATTTTCCATATCGTCCCAAGTGGTCACAGAACGGTTTCCTAATGTTTTGAACCATTTTCTGGCTTCACCGTCCAAAGACTGCACAAATAATCTTAAGACCACATCCAAATGTTAGACATTAAATTTCTCTGCAAAAGAGCAGAAGGTCTCAAGATTTTTCTGAGCATCAATTTCATTTTCCTCAGTGAATCTGGGCAAGATCTTCAAGTAATCTTGTGGCATATCATTCAGCACTTGAGGTAATGCTAGGGGAGCATATTTGTTTAACAAAAAAGCTGGGACATTAGCCATTGGAGGAGGTAGAGGTTGTGCAACAATCTGATGTACAAAAGGAGGAAGAGGCAGAGGTGAGAGTGGAGTATGGATAACAACGAGAATATATTGTACAAAATCCCGAGGTGTAGATGGAAACAATTCACGATTAACAGGGGCTACTTCTGTAACTTCTTTAACTTCCTCAGCCTCAGGGGTAGGGTGAAAGTTTTCTTTTGTTCTAGCACTTCCCCGGGGTGGGCTATCTGAGTGATATTCAGAATTTTCCTCAGTGGAGTCGGGATTTTATACTTGGATTTCTTGAGAAGAAGAGGATGGATAATCTTCTACGGAATACTCAGGGATCTCAGCACGGGCTGATTTATTTTCTTTCCAACTTCTTCTATGTATAATATTCTCAGGGTCAGATACTGAAGGTGTCTTTGACTGTGATGTATCTGACCTCAGATGTGGCTTATGAGGAGCCATGACTACCAATAGATTTATCAAATAAACAACAGTGGAGTCGCCAAGGTGAGAGATATACAACTCTTTAATTCTCTGTGCTCACCTGATTAGAGAGTGAATATGATTTGTCGAGGCCCGAGGATAATGATTTTCTTAAATTCGATCCCCGGCAACAGCGCCGAAAAGATGTTGTCGACATAGATTGTCTCTCCTAGAGATAGTCTAGAGTTGCCATAGACTAGTGCCTAGGACATCTTATCATAGCAAGGAGCATATAATATAACTTGGGTGTCAATCCAAAAGCTCTCCTGCTATCTCTTGTAAAACAAGGAAATGAATTTAAATGGGACCAGAACTTACAGAAACTACCACAAAGAAAGTAATGTTGCAGGAACAAGATGCAAAACCCCAATATAAAAGCATCAGACAGTTAAGAGACAATTTACTGTAAAGAGGGCCGATTCAAATAATATGCCGCAGAAATAAAGTATCTAAAAGTTTTATGCAAGGAAAGAAACATAAGAAGATATTAGTTAACTTCAGACTGATACCCAAATACATAACAGAACCATATATGGGCTTATCATCCTAAGAATCCATACATGACAATGGCGTTTTAAAAGCACCCTCCCAAAGCAACTAATATAGAAGAAAGATGGATGAAATGAACATGGAACAGTATATCATGCATGAGCCATATTTAAAGTGCTTTACTGATCCAAGTATGGGTATCAACTAGGATAAATCCTTACCTAAAACCAGTGAGCCACTCACATTCCAGTACATGATACAAGAAGATGGATAAAATGAAATGTTGTATTAAACACATAAAGAAGGTTACATACTGTGGTATACCAAAGACCATAATCCCTTACTACAGTTGGAACTCCTCCTCACTGAGACCCTACGGGCTCTGAGCCTTCATACAGAAGTTTTACAAAATGTATTACAAAAATGCCTTTCGCTGCACAATTCTCTGATAAAAATATGGAACCTCTACAATGTCTTTCTTCCTCCCTTTTATAGAGGAAGGAGAAGAGAGACTCATAACAGAAGTAGGTGAAAACAATTAATTGTTTCATTAAAACAAAATGGCGGAAACATTCGCACCCATATTTCTGAATGACTAGGAAATATTGTCTGTACTTGATAATCTGCTTGCAGAAATAAATGCACTAGGCAGAAAATCTCTTCAGGAACATGGTATAAAGATAAACATTCGTATGAATATTCCGTCCTTTTCCCCGAAGAAAGTTTGGCTGAAAATAAAACCCGGAGGGTATTGTTTTCTGTGTTGGGTAACCTCAACCATCTAATATTTAAATTTGAGCTTGAAAACATTGAATGGGCCGATTGTTGAATTTCATATTCCACCGATATTTCGTCCGCATCATTAAAATTTCTATCCGTGAAATCTGCCTTTTAATACTCTCTAGAGGGTTTGATAGCTTTCGATCTCTCCGTCTAAAAGGCAAACTTCATATTCTGTAACCATTACCCGAGATCTTCTTCATAAATTCTCCCTCACAAGCTGATCGTTAGATGCATCTTCGATTTTTGGAACGAGGTGGAGATTCATGGGCGGTTTAATTTCCTTTTCACCCCGCAAAATACACAAACTTGTTAGGGAAAAGTACGGGAGGGGAGTGATGCGATGGAGGTGATTATGAAGTGGGAGGAGATTATGAAGTGGCATGACATCGTGAACTGGTGGAAGCACGCAGGGTAGTGGTGAAAGATGCAGTGGAGCAGTGGTATATGGACTAGGCAGAGGTTCTCTTCGAAAAAACACTAAAACAAGACACATGAATGTGATATACAAATATGGATGGAATATACAGATGGTGAAGGGAGAATGAGATTGACACGTGGGACAATACGTGGTGGGAGACTCGATCAATTAGTCAATCACGCATATGATCTGGACCACACGATTTCAGAGCGATATCAATGGTTAGGAATGCATCGCACAGCGACGGAATGTGTTAGAAAAATTATATATTATGGAGCAATGCAACACATAAAATATGCGGAAAATACAAGCACACAAAACACATAAAACCAAAGAGACACAGATATACATGGTTCACCCAGTTTGGGCTACGTCCACTTCAAACAGCGAGTCCTTCCTTTCTATTATCCAGCAAAATGAAGAGACAAAACCTACAGTAGATCCGCTGTAATATCCTTTGTTCTCTCTCACAGTCTCCCTCTCTGTTTCTTGCTCTGAGAATACACACATAATACACAGCCACAATACAATGCCCTCATATATACAAGGGGGTTGCCTTCTAGGGCAAAAAACCCTAATCTAAACATAACTTCTACCATCAGATCATTTGCCTAATGAACGATCCAGATTGATTAGAAATTACTATACTTTTACAAGGCAATTTTACATCTGTTTTTAGCTTTGGGGGCGCTGCCCCCGAACCCCCGCCAGGGGGGGGCTCCCCCCATGGCAGCGATTAATTTCGGGCGGCGTTGCCACCCCTTTTTAAGGTACAGGGGTCCAATGCTCTGATACAAAGTAAACAAGATAATCAGGCTCCACACCCAACAATCTCCCACTTGGAGACTGATTGTAGCAACTCTACCGCTGCTTTATTTGCTGGAAAATGACTCCTCTTTGGACTTGGTTGTTTCTCATCTTCATCGTCATCCTTGAAGACCAATTGAAACTAAGCATGTTCTCAGTTTCTCCTTGGTTACAACTTTTGTTAGCATATCTACAGGATTCTGGCTAGTGTGTATCTTTTCTAGCTTCAACTCTCCATCTTCCAATACTGACCGTATGAAATGGTACTTGAGATGTATGTGTTTAGTCCTGGAATGAAATGCTGAGTTCTTTTCAAGATGAATAGCACTTTGGCTATCACTGTATAGTGTGCCCATATCATGCTTCTTACCCAATTCATCCATAAACCTTTGTAACCAAATCATTTCTTTACTAGCCTCTATAGCAGCAACATACTCGGCTTTTGTTGTTGAAAGTGCAACAACACTTTGGATTTTTGAAACCCAACTGATAGTTGTTCCACCTAGAGTAAATACATATCCTGTAGTGCTCCTCCTGTTATCTCTGTCACCTGCCATATCTGCATCAACATATCCATGTAGAGCAATGTTTGAACCACCAAAGCATAATTCTTGATTTGTGGTACCTCTCAAATATCTGAGAATCCATTTTACTGCCATCCAATGTTCTTTTCCTGGATTGTTCATGTACCTGCTTACAACTCCCACTGCATGTGCAATATCAGGCCTTGTGCAGACCATTGCATACATTAAGCTTCCAACCGCTGATGCATATGGAACTTTAGACATATAATCCATGTCTTCTTGGGTCTTTGGGCACATCTCCTTACTAAGTTTGAAATGGCTAGCAAAATGTGTACTAACTGGTTTTGCATTCTGCATATTAAATATTTTCAACACCTTCTCTATGTACTCATTCTGAGACAGTGTTAATTTGCGATTTTTCCTGTCTCTAGTTATCCTCATACTAAGGATTTGTTTTGCAGCTCCCAAATCCTTCATTGCAAATGAATTTGCCAATTTTCTTTTGAGCACATTTATTTCCTGCATGTTAGACCCTGCAACAAGCATGTAATCTACATACAATAACAGTATAATATAGCTGCCATCATTTTTCCTTTTCAGATAAACACAATGATCAGAGTGACATCTAGTATAACCTTGTTCAGACATAAACCTGTCAAATTTTAGATACCACTGCCTTGGGGCCTGTTTTAAGCCATACAAGCTCTTCTTTAACCCGCACACCAATTTTTCTTTCCATTTTACCTCATATCCTTATGGTTGCTGCATGTATATCTCCTCCTCCAAATCTCCATGGAGAAATGTTGTCTTTACATCTAACTGTTCAAGATGTAAATCTTCCGCTGCTACAAGACTTAAAACAGTTCTGATTGAATTCATTTTAACAACAGGAGAAAATATTTCATCAAAATCAATACCTTTCTTCTGCGCAAACCCCTTCACCACAAGTCTAGCTTTGTACCTCTGTTTTCCTCCATCTTCTTCCTTCAGCCTGTAAACCCATTTATTCTGCAATGCAGTTTTACCTGCAGGCAACTTGACTAAGTCCTAAGTCTGGTTATGCATTAAGGATTCCATCTCTTCTTCCATGGCTAGCTCCCACTTCTTCCTGCTTTCAACCTGCATTGCTTCTTCATAACATTCAGGTTCACCAGAATCAGTCAACAATAAATAATATAATGAAGGAGAGTATCGTTCATGGGGTCTACTTATCCTGGTAGATCTTCTAACACCACTTTCAGGTGTTTGAGGTGCCTGTTGCTATTGTGGTAGTTGTTGTTGCTGTGGTTGTTGATTATTATTATTTTCAGGCACCTTTACTAGTTATCTCATCAAGAACCGTGTATTCCTTGCTTTCTTTTTCCTGTTTCTTTTCTTGCAGCTGATTCTTATACAAGACCTTTTCATTGAATATTACATCTTTGCTCCTAACGATTTTGTGATTTTCATAATCATATAAGCGATAACCAAAATCATTAGCACCATTTCCAATAAAGGTACATTTCTTTGATTTTGCCTCAAGATTTGTTCTGTTTTCTTTATTAATATGGACAAAGGCCTCACAACCAAAAGGCTTTAAAAAAGAGTAGTTTACCTTTTTACCTGTCCATGCTTCCTCTGGAATACCACCATCCAAGGAACTGGAAGGCCCTCTGTTTATTAGATAAACAACAATATCTACAACATCTGCCCAAAATTGTAAAGGCAATCCCGCATGCAATCTCATGCACCTTGCACGCTCCATGATTGTTCTGTTCATCCTTTCTGACACACCATTTTCTTGTGGTGTTCTTGGAACTGTCTTCTCTCTACGAATTCCATGCTCTGAAAAGTACCTATCAAACTCTTTGCTGCAATATTCACCTCCATTGTCTGATCTGAGACACTTCAACTTCTTTCCTGTCTCAATCTCAACCAAAGCTTTCCATTTCTTGGAAGTATCAAATACATCAGATTTATTCTGAATACAATAAATCCATGTTTTTCTAGTTGCATCATCAATAAAAGTAACATAATAACGAGAGCCACCGAGAGATGATACCTGAGCAGGTCCCCATACATATGTATGCACAAGCTCCAATTTTTCGCTCTTCTTTTCTTTCCCAACTCTGAGAAATCTGACTCTCTTTTGTTTTCCATAAATGCAATTCTCACGGAAATCCAAATCAACATTCTTCAAACCTGGCAACAAATTTCTTGAGTGAAGAATCTTCATTCCCTTCTCACTCATGTGTCCGAGGCCTATGATGCCATAATGTTGCATCTGCTCCTTTGGAAGTTAAAGCATTAACAGAGTTAGAAATACCATTTCATAAATACAATGTACCAACCTTTTCGCCTTTTGCTATTACCAGGGCTCCTTTGGTGACCTTCCAAGTTTTATCTGTGAAAGTTGTCACACAACCTTCACCGCCTAACTGCCCTATTGAAATCATATTTTTCTTTAGATTTGGAACATGCCTTACCTCCTTTAATAGCCATTGGTTTCCATTCTGTTGTTTTACAAGAACCTTACCCATTCCAACAATTTTACAGGGTTTATCATCACCCAAACGAACTTGTCCAAAATCTCCTTGAACATAGTCATGAAAATATTTCTTATCGGGTGTGGCATGGAATGAAGCCCCTGAATCTACAACCCAAGAATCAGTAACATTTTTGAAAGAAAGAATCAAAGCATCTTGTAACACATCACCTGTCACATTTGCTTCATGATTGTTTTCTTGTTGTGTGTCTCCTTCTTTTCCCTTCCGAGTTCTACAATCTTTATTTAGGTGTCCTTTCTTTCCGCAATTCCAGCACACTGTCCCTGATCTAGACTTGGATCTGCCTTTCCTTGATTTACTATGATATCCTGAGCTCTTTCCTCTTTCCATTCTTCTTCCCCTAGAATCTGCACTCAAAGCATTACCTGATGTCTCACCGGAGCTTTTCCGTCGCATTTCCTCGCTAAGGATAGCACCAACAACATCATCAAACTTTAAATTACTAGATCCAGAGACAGAGTTGCTAATGGCCATAACTAAACCATTCCATCTTTCTAGTAATGAGCACAGGAATAACAGAGCTCTAACTTCATCATCAAAGTTTACCCCTGCAGAACTTAACTGACTGGTAACTGTATTAAATTCATTTAAATGGTCTGCAACAGATCCACCTTCCGACATCTTCATATTAAATAATCGTTTCATAAGAAATACCTTGTTTGAGGCCGAGGGCTTTTCATACAGTTTCGCCAACGTCTGCATCAAACCCTCTGTTGTTGTTTCCTTTGAAATATTGAAGGTGACTGATGCTGCAAGACACAACCGTACTGTTCCAAGTTCCTTTCTATCGAGAATGTTCCATTCCACATCTGTCATGGTCGCCGGCTTCTTTGTTTTTCCGCTCAATGGTAGGTACAGATCTTTCTGATACAGATAATCTTCCATCTGCATCTTCCACAGCGCAAAGTTTTGGCTGTTAAATTTCTCGACCCTAAACTTACCATCGTCCGTCATTGCTCCCACTCGAACCAGGAACCCTTTTTTCCTGCGAGTTTATCAGCCAAATATACCTTCGGCTCTGATACCAGTTGTTAGAAAAATTATATATTATGGAGCAATGCAACACATAAAATATGCGGAAAATACAAGCACACAAAACACATAAAACCAAAGAGACACATATATACATGGTTCACCCAGTTTGGGCTACGTCCACCTCAAACAGCCAGTCCTTCCTTTCTATTATCCAGCAAAAATGAAGAGACAAAACCTACAGTAGATTCGCTGTAATATCCTTTGTTCTCTCTCACAGTCTCCCTCTCTGTTTCTCGCTCTGAGAATACACACATAATACATAGCCACAATACAATGCCCTCATATATACAAGGGGGTTGCCTTCTAGGGCAAAAAACCCTAATCTAAACATAACTTCTACCGTCAGATCATTTGCCTAATGAACGGCCCAGATTGACTAGAAATTACTATACTTTTACAAGGCAATTTTACATCTGTTTTTAGCTTCGGGGGCACTGCCCCCGAACCCCCGCCAAGGGGGGGCTCCCCCCACGGCAGCGATTAATTTCGGGCGGTGTTGCCGCCCCTTTTTAAGGTATAGGGATCCAATGCTCTGATACAAAGTAAACAAGATAATCAGGCTCCACACCCAACATAATGGTGGACCCAGAACACTGTAGACCTACATTAACACCCGTGCAATTACATCGAGCGACCGCCATTGGATTGAGCTCTTCAGATCGGATGGTCGGTGTTAATATCGCTACACGACTTTGATCGAAAGATAATGTGTGATGGAGGGTGGTATTGAAGTCGTGCACTGGGACGCGTGGCGAGCGCCCAATGGAATCGCTCTGATTTGGAGAAAACCGCTTGCCTTGGATAAGCGGTGCGATGAAAACAGGCCGGTTTTTGAACAGTGAACACGGGACGGGGACCACATGAGTGATTGGCTGCGGTGTGTTGATCTGTGTTTGATCTGACAGCTGAGATTACGCCCGATGGCCATATACGGTAAGCGCTTTTCTATCTTAATACATGATCAAATGCCCAGGTTATATGAAAAACGGGACAGAGGGGGCTAAGGCCAAAGGAGCTATGCCCCAAATGTTTCCAAATATGAATTTCTAGCCCATTTAAAATGTGGTTTTGAAGCTAGGAGAAAACATCGATAGACAGCTAAAGCACTTTGCAAGACAGGGAAAAGGAGTTAGAAGATTTAAACTAGATGGTCCATGAAAAATTTAATGGGGAGATGATCATGATCAACACCCGCAAGAGTTTAAGGGAGGAGCAGCAGTACAGGACCCCTCTATAATGAGTCTGCAACATCAAATAGTGAGTTTGACAGAAAAACTCAAAGAAATTCAACCAATGCAGCCGGCTAGACCGAATGTATGGTGCACACATTTTCTCATGGAAGGACATGTGGCAACTGAATGTCCACGGTTGCAGGGGCAGAACGTGGGGACATCAGCTGCAGGAGCGCAGGGGGCTCCACCATTAGGAGGAGTTGCACAAATAAACACCCAAGGACTATATCCACTGCAACAGCAATACACTGGGTTACTCAGAAAACAAAGTCCAACCACCAATTAGTACTGTGAAATATGCAAGAATATGGGCCATCAACCTCACCTATGTCCGATATTACAAAAATATTCCAATGTTCCGAATAATATATACTGTCATTTTTGTGCCTCAACAACACATGGCACAGAATAGTGCTGAGCTCTGGATGCACTAGTGGAACGACTGGATCGACCTTCATACAGAGTGAACGAAGATCCCCGAGGGAGAGGGGGAGGCCTAAGAGGAGGTTGAGCAAGGGGTAGAGGTCCAGTGAGATGCTACAATTGTGATCAGGAAGGAAATGTAGCTAGAGAATGTCCACTCCCTAGAAGACCCTGGTGTTCGCAGTGTCGGGTTAACACACACGCAACAGAAGATTGCTATGAGCTCATCAAAAGATGGGAGGAAAGAGCTAAACAGAGGGGGGGAAATCTAGTAAATGCAGAACCCAGGTTGATGGAGACTCAGAAAATGTAGAACGTGGACATAATAATGCGAGGAGGCAAAAGAACGAGGGAAGATGCACATGTAAGTGACCCGATAAAGTTGGTTAAGCCAACACCCCCAAAAATGCTGGTCAGACCAGAACGACAGAAACAATTTTTTTAGGAAGCAGCGGAAACCTTCGCCCAACTGGGGGGAAACAAAGGTATTGAAATACAACAACCTAAGGAGGACAATGAAACCCAAGGTAACTCAGAAGCTTTTATCCAAGCGTGGTTCCATTTGTTCCTAAAATTTTTTAACAACACGCCAATGATAGAACAACTAAAGCAGAACTTGGAAGGGGTGCTGAAGAAAATCATAGGAGCAAGAGAATCACTGGATGCAAACCAAAAGTATGCATAAAGAGTAAAGAGAAATAAAGGAAGGACAAGAAAATAATTCCGAGTGAACACACAAGTTGCGAGTTTCAAAATTAAAGACACTATGCTTGATTTGGGATCTGATGTCAATATTTTGCCAAGGAACACCTGGGAAGCATTAGGGAAGCCAAGATTGACGTATTCACCAATCCAACTTCGAATGGAAAACCAATACTACATTGTACCCATTGGAAGACTAGAAAATGTTGAAGTTAACATTGCAGGGGTAAAGACATATACAGACTTTGAAGTCATCGACATCATGGGAGATAAAGATCCTTACCCTGCACTACTAGGAATTGATTGGGCCTTTGAAAATTACGCGATAATAGATCTGAAAAAGGAACTAATGGTCTTTGAGGATGAGGAGATCAGAGTCACTCAGCCGCTTGACCCATACCAAGGACCAAGATATATAGAAACTGTGGATAGCATAGAAGATGCTCAACTTCTGGATCATCTCTATCAAATGACCGCAGGAACAAGAGAAGATTACATTAATCCAACAGCAGAAGGCTCTGTAAGCTAGAGAATCATCCAAAGTTTAGAGTTGGGCTCAGAAATAGCTTGGGATGACTGGCAACAAGAAGGGTATGAAACCAATGCACGGAGGTGCGCCAACATTGGACGAATCAATTGGATCGGGACCGAGGTTTGAGAATATCCAACCTTATCCGATATGGATGCTGTAAATGGTTTCATAATAAAAATAGAAGATAAGGTACCAGAAGGCCACAAGGTACCATTGATGGACATAGCATTACAATCTACATCCGCAAGATGGTGGAGGAATCATCGCAATTCGCTCACATAGTGATGTGAAATCGCGGCAGCATTAAAAGCAAGATTTAAGGAAGAGGAAGGACCACGCAGCAAGGAGAAATATCATGGGGACCCCGACCCCAGAAACCATCTGGAGAAATGTGAGGAGCAATGGAGAAACAAGGGATATCCAGAAGACTATGGGTACACCAGTTTGTCCACTCTCTGGACTTGATACCAAAGGCTTGGTATCTGATGGAAGAGAAGAAGAGAGGGACCAGCAAATGGCAGGAAGTTGCGAAAAACTTCACGCAGTGTTTCTTGTTTCGAGGAAAGAAAAAACTGGTTACACAAGCCTTGCAGGCTATCAAGAAGGTACTGTTCTTCTTGGATATCCAAAAGGAGGAGGAGCAGTCGCTCCAGTACCCAGGTGTCAGACCAAAAGTGGCATGTCAATAGATAAACAGGGAGATGGATGATGACAATCTGGAGGATCTCAGGCACCTGTATTTTGAAGAAACAGAGGGAGAGAGAAATATCAAGGAAGAACCCACGACATAAGGAATCCGTCTGCTACCATTAAGGACAAAGAAATTAAATATTGGGACGAACGTTAAGCCTAAACTAGCGACGATCGGGGATTATTGGGATGAATAAACAACCAAGGAAATAGTCAGTTTGTTGAAGGAATATGAGGACTTGTTCCCCTCATCAATAGCGGATTTAAGGGGCATAAAAGGAGATATGGGGGAGATGCCGATAATATTGAAACTTGACGAAGGCCAGTGAAACATAGACCATATCATCTAAATCTGAGGGTGAAGGAAAATGTTAAGGCAGAAATCGACAAGATGTTGCAAGCAGGATTGATATTCCCAGTCGAGGAAGCAGAATGGGTAAGTCCCATAGTTATACAGAACAAGAAAGAAAATTCTGAAATACGAGTCTGTGTAGATTACAGAAGCTTAAACAATGCTTGTATCCATGACCCATTTCCTACTCCGTTTAGCAATGAAGTTCTGGACAATGTTGCAGGGAACGAGGCATATTCATTCACCGATGGACTCTTAGGATACCATCAGGTATGAATAGCAGAGGAGGAGAAGAACAAGACAACATTCACCACCGAATGGGGCTCTTTCACATACAATGTGATGCCATTCGGACTGAAAAATGTACTAGTAGTATTCTCGCGCATCATGGTAGCCGCTTTTCGGGAGTACATCCACAAGTTATTAGAAGTCTACATGGATGATTGGACCTGTTAGCCCCCCTATGAAATTCTTGACAATCAAGCTGGGGGCTATGTAATTTTGAAGACCTTCAAGGAATGCATCCCCCTTGAAGACACATCTTCCTTGAGGTCTCTCTATGCTTTACCTTAGATGAATTCCCTCTGCTGATTTCCCATCTCTGAGCCTTTATTGCCCCTCATGCTCCTGCAAAACACCACCTTTTTACCTCTTTCCCCCTTTGACAAAGTCCCCCTCTTCCTTTCTTATTTTCCCTTGTTCACCCCTGAAAATCCCCTCTAAAAACCCCTATATCCTTCGTTTCCTCAAATTCCCCCTACCTCCCTATCGTTACCTTCCCCGGGCCTAAAATTGAATTAAAAATGAGTTAAAATGATATATTTCATGAATTTGGGCCCTAGCCCCTTTCCCACTAAGCACCCCGCACCCTGTCCGTCCATGCGACCTCGCGCCGTGACCAAAGCATTAACCCCGAAGGCGCTAGTCCCATGGGTTTTTCGGGCGAATTTCCATCTGTCGATCTTGTATAATCAGACGGTTGTCATTTAATCCACTACCCTTTGTGTTTTCCTATTCAAACCTTCAATGCCACCATCGTCGTCCATTCTTGTTAATCCGACGGTGCGGAGTTCGCTCGGTCAATGGTCCCCATTCCCATCCCCACGCATTGTTCATAAACTGCCTGTTTATTTCGCACCGCCTCTGGGCGGATGGCGGTTTTCCGCCATAGCCCAGCGATTCCACTAGCCGTCTGCCGCATGTCCCCTATACGACTCCAAAACCACTTTCTCCCTGCACGTTATCATTCGACTTAAGTCGCCTAGTGAAATCACCGTCAGCTATTCGATCTCTAGACGCCCATCCGACGGCCATCAATAAACGAAGCAACGCACGGGTTAAAACACCTCCGTCGTGCCCGATGGGCCATCGTATGTTGCCCTCGTCGTTGATCTCCTCTGCGATCAACGGCCCAGATCTGTCCACCCTCCGATGACCGATTCCACCTGCCACGTCGTAATTCCACGTGTCTCACCGTACAGTTGCCCATCCGTTCATATATGTTCATTCCAAGGTCAAAGGTTATCGTATTTTTCGTTCAAACGTCTGCCCCGAAGTTCTCCCATGCATTCTCCACTGTGTCGTATCTTCCTCCATTGTTGCATCCACAACCCTCACCCCCGTCCACGTCCAACATATGTCCATCATCATTATTTCCAACGTGTCCACCACCTCTATCCATTGTTTTCCCCACAACTTTCGTGTCTTGCAGGATTGTCAATGGTAATTGACCGCCATAATTCGTAGCTTCCGCACAATCTCCGTCATAGTGACAATGAAACCAAGAAATATCATCTTTAGCAGCTGGAATTTGTGAAAAATGACCCAGGAGGATGAACACAGGACATGCATTAAAGAGAACAGGGTTTAAACTTTGAGAAAATATCCCTGCACCATTAAAGCCGGAGCTAACGTGTCAGAAGTAGAAATGGAGTGTCAAAGTGTTTCAGTACAAAGCAAAGGGATTAAGGCGCTCTAATTAAGATCCTGAGCCTTAAATCAGTAGTTTAAGAGACAAAGAATCAGTTTGAAGACCCCGAGGATCGATCAAAAGGTCCTGAGCACAAGCAAAAGGTAACATCAGGGTTTATTCGTCAGCAGAATGTTTTTCTTCATCAAGTACAGGGCATCCATACAGCCTTTATTACGCACAATGCCCCTGAAGGAATTTCCACCCTAGAAACAGTTCAAAAACGCCAGAGCATTTATATGGAAGACTTCCCAGTAGCTTATTTTATTCCCGTTTGAAGGGACCAGGAGTACTACAGCCAAATATGTCAAAGTCACACTTAGAGAAGATCACTCCTGCATAAAAAGGTGATAGAAATTAAATACACAGCAATTAAACAGGATGGGTTTCGGCCCTGCATTCATTTCAGTGTTTAATGTTACTTTTAATGTTCACCTACCTACTCAGTCGATCTTCTGTTCATCCTTGCTATAAAGCATAGAAAGAAAGTTGTTGTTGGTTGTTGATGAGATATTAGTGAAACGCAAGCTTTTTCCTCTTGAGACAAGTTCTCTATGTAACATTGTAAGATAGGCTGAGTTTTGATGTATTCAGACTGAATGTTCAAGCTATGGGCTATGATGTACCTAATTGGTGTTATTTTTAATATGACAAGCATGTTTCTTTGGATCCTGATCTAAAGTAGCTGGTGATGTTTTCCTTTCTCTGTATTTTTTATTGACTTGCTTTCATTTCATTACGTTTCTTCAGGCTCGCATCAGAAGTTTGGCATAAGATTTACCCTTGATAGGTACCTTATGTTGCTTCTCTCCCAGCCTTTTATGTTTTCTGCTCATATGTGCATCTGAATATTGGTTTCAATTGATTTAACCAGTGTAGTGGATGTTATTGCCTGCTCTCTGATGTATGGATTGATGAAATCTATGTTTAGATGTTCTTGTTAGGATTTAGTTGGATGAGTCAAAGAACACTAAGAGGTCTAGAACCCTGTCTCTGCCTCTCTAGGGTCTCCCCATCCGGATTAAGCCCTTCCCAAGATCCCTTGTCCTACCTCTGATTTTTTCCAAGCAGGTGTTGTGCATATCAGCCCCTCCATTCGAAATTTTGGCTAACAGTCCCATCTGAATTCGTTTAAAATCCCTATAGTGGCCCAAAACCCTCGCATTTCATCTATCGTCCCCCCCCCTGTGCACAAAAATACCCCATTCAAAGTTAAAACCCGCAATTAAATTTTATATCGGGTCTCAGTCCCTTGGTTTTAATCCCCATGTGACTCGTATGCAAAACCTTGGGTTATAACCAAACGGGGCCCATCACTTTATAGTTTCGGACCAAGCCTTAGCCGTCTGATCTTAACCAAATCTACAGCCCGCAATCAGTCCAGCAATGGTGGTCCCCGCGCTCGAAAACCAGTGGTCTTTTCTGCACCACTCATCCATGGCTGGCGGTATTTCCCGCGGACCCAGCGATTCCACAGGCTGGGTGACGCGTGTCCTCGTGCGCTATTTCAAAAACTGCCATTTCGCGCGTTAAAAGTCAGATCAAGGATGGGCAGCGAAATTCATCTGCACCGTTGGATTTATCAGCTCTCATCTGACGGCTCCCGTCTTCCGAAGTTGCACAACATTTAATTTTTCCTACATTGCCTATGGCCCACTTCTTTAGATGCATTATCAACCATTGATTGGTTTGTAAATCGTATGGCCCGGATTTTTCAACATGACATTGACTCAGTTCTCCCTCCACGTCACTCCTTCCACGCCATTTGTTGTACATCCATCCACGTCGGCGCTACACGTGTCCATCATCTCATCCTCCGCTATTCATATATATATATATATATATATATATTTTTCATCCATTCGTTTTATGTTAAAGTTTCTCTCCGGTCAGCCTTTCCGCCATTCCTCCACTGTAATTCCTCCACCACCCTGCACTATTTTGCCTCTCTGTAAACATGCTCCACCATCTCCATCAACACCACCATGTCAGCCATCCCTGTGATTGGTTTTATTTAACGGGTTTTTTTTTTTGCAGGATCGCCATGGCTAAAATTATCATGACCTGCTGTCGCCATTACAGAGGTCGAGAATGCATGACAGGACCATGTTTCAGGAGCAGAATTGGTGGGAAAAGATCCGGGAGCTGCTATGATGTGACCATCATTAAAGAAAGTAAGGATTTGAATCTATAGAACCCTCCAGAGAAAATCAAGAGACAGATTTGGGTAGGCGAGAACATTAATGGGGCGTCATAAAATATCAGCGAAAGATCAAGACACACAGCGCCCTGCATTAAAGACCTGGGGTTTAAATTCAAAGATAGAGAGCCGAGAATACTATGCACAACCACAAGCTATCTCAAGGTTTTACGGTAGCAGATTTTTCCCTTTCAGTAAAGGGTAGAACATTGTATATTTTATTATTTGTGTCTTGTTCATGAGGATATTTTTACCCTCAGCACTTATTTCTGGAGGTAGATTGTAAAGTACAGTTATTTATTTTTAGTCTTTCATAGTGTGGGCGCGAATTTTTTCCGCCATTTTATTCAAATCAGATCATTAAATGTGTATCACCTACCTCCTTTCTCTAGAGTTTTCTCCTTCTCCAATAAGAGCTAGAAAGAAAGACATTGTAAAGGTTCCAGATTTCTATCAGTAAACTGTGCAGTGAGAAGTTCTTCTATACATCTTGTAACACTTTTGTATGAAGGCTCAGAGCCCGTAGGGTCTCAGTGTGGAGGAGTTATAACTGTAATGAGGATTCTGGTCTTTGGTATCTCACAGTATGTAATTTTCTCTTATGTGTTAATATAAAATCTCATTCTATACTATTTATCTTCTTGTATCATGTTCTAGAATGCGAGTGGATCACTGGTCTTAGGTAAGGATTCATCCTAGTTGGTGCCCATACTTGGATTAGTCAAGCGCTTTAAATAGGCCTAGTCATGGTATACTGTTCCATGTTCATTTCATCCATATTTTCTGCTATATTAGTTACTTGAGGAGGGTGCTTTTAAAACGCCATTGTCATGTATGGATTCTTCGTTGGATAAGCCCATATGTGGTTTTGTTGTGTATCTGGGTATCAGCCTCATGCTAACTAGTATCTTCTTCATGATTCTTCGCTGCATCCACTTTCTGATATTTGATTTCTGTGGCATATTATTTGAACTGGCCCTCTTTGTAGTAAGCTGTCTCTTAACTGTCTGATGCTTTTGTATTGAAGTTTTGCATGCTGTTCCTACAATATTCTTATCTTTGTATCAGCTTCTGAGAGAGTTTGGTTCCATTTAAACTAATTTCCTTGTTTTACAAGAGATAGTAAGAGAGCTTTTGGATTGACACCCAAGCTATATTTCATGTTCTCTTGCTATGATAAGATGTCCTAGGCACTGGTCTATGGCAACTCTAGATTGTCTCTAGGGGATGACAAAATTGTCTACAACAGCAGGCGTGGAGTTAAATGACCTCTGGCCTGATCTATAGACAGAGTTGGACGGTCTTTCCCCTTTCATTTCAGTCCTTAATGTACCATTCCAAATATCATCTTTAAGATCCAAATGCTCTAGATGACTAGCCCAACTGAAAGCTTGCACATTGAACACAGGTAAATCCTTTCTTGACTCCATAGCCCAATGGCTTTGATGTTCCCTGAGTTATCTGTCTTAGCCTAATCCCTTCTCCTATCATCCTTGTCTTATATTGGACTTTCCTTTCCTGATTCCCAACAACCAAACAAAAATAATCAAACAAACAACCCTAAGCCTATAACTAGCCTAAAATCAATAAATTAGAGCTTTAAAGACATACCCTTTGACTCATATAGAGAGATCCCTCTCTGGACTTAGGAGGGCTAAATCCTAAGGTCTAAACGTGGTTCTATGTTGTCTCATCTTTTGGTCTTGTCAACCTGGCCAAAACATGGGAACCCCAACATAATGGCAACTCCACTGGGGAATTCTGAATGATTTCCATTTCACTACATCAAAAACTTTAGAAACCTACATCTCTGGCTAGGTTGATAGTAAGCCACTTCTTTCTTGAATCGACCTCCATTATTAAATATCCACCATACTCTTAGACAGAGCCTAGAAAGGGCCAGGTAGCCTCTGGATCTCACCCTCTTCGGAGGTGACATATCTGGTAAACGCCCTTCCAGTCAATCTCTGGTTGGAGTTTGCTGTTTTGAGGAGATTCCTGAAAAGTGATAGTGCCTGAGCATTGTGGTGGATAGTGTGATCCCTTAGATATACCCTAAAACCCTCCACCTGGTGACTCCATTGCTCCTAAATGGAAAGACTCCACTAGTGATCAGTAGGCCTGGTGATTATCTTGGTTTCACAATAGACTCCACTGGGAGACCAGCCCCTGAGACAACACCAACCACAGTAGAAGATACAAGTAGGGTTAATTTGCTTGGCTAGGAAAATAGCATTTTGGCTTTCAGAACCATTCACACAAGAGCTTATCCCAACCCTGACCCACCTGAAATAGTTGATAATCTGGAGAGTATCCTCAAAGGAGCTCCTGCACCCAAAAGACCAACTATTTCCAGTCACATTCATAGAGCTAATTCTGCACCAGAAGACCTAACAGCTCCATCACATTTTCTCCCTGACCTAGACACACCTAATAGTTTACCAAGAGCTAGTTCATTCGATCATCTAGACCAGAAATACCTTGAGCCTCACAGTATACCATCTCATAGTGGTCAAAACACTAGGGACGGAGGAACCCCTCCATCTACACCACCGGATATTCACTTCCTTCAAAACTTGGGGCTCTCCCACCCCAGATCTGCTCAACAGACTTATGCTGGTCCTAATATACCTGTTATCCGAATACCTGCTGCTCAAGCCAACCCTATACCCCATCAAAACATCATCATGGCAGCTTGGTATGCACCTTTGCTCTTACCTCAACCCTTGTTACCCTTACCCAATGATTATCAGTCAAAAATCCCACACTTCACTGCTAAAGAATCCATCACAGCTCAGCAACACGTAGATAAAATGGAGGATTCTTTTGATTATATGGAAATTGATGATGAAACAATCAAAATGAGAATCTTTGCCCAAAGCTTGGGGGTGATGTAAAGAAATGGTTTAAAGGCTTACCTCCTAGCAGTATCCAAGACCTCCCTGCATTATATCAGACCTTCATAAACAAATGGGAGGTTAAATCAAACCCTCGCCAGCTCTTGGCAGAATACATGTCCCTTAAGAGGAACATAGGAGAGAGTGTCCAAGATTACACAACGAGGTTCAACAACATTTACAATGCTCTCCCTCCACACATGAAACCTCCACAAGGAATGGCCCTGGCTAAATATCCTGATGGATTTGATGCTGACATGGCCTATGAGCTGAGGGATAAAGAGTACACCACATTAGAAGACATGAAGAAAGGAGCCATAACCATAGAAGCAAACTTAATGGAGAAAAGGGCGAAATTAAAAGCTGAGAAAAGGGTAACCTATAGGGATGACAATGTAGCTTCCACATTTGATCCCAAATATGATAGACTGTCTAAAAACGTGGAAGAACTACAACAAATGATGAAAAGGATGGTTGTCCAAAATAGAAACCAAAACCAGAACCAAAACATTAGAAGAAACAATGCTGCTCCCAACAGACAAAGAGAGTCAGATCATCAAATTATTCCCCCATTTCAAGAAAAAATTTTAGATGAAGAGGAGGGAATCATAGAAGAGTCTGAGGGGAATGGAATAAGCATGTTCGAAATAGAAGACTCAGTTCTTAACTGTGATTCAGGGGAAGACCAGCCCTCACCCTCATACTGGGATGAAGAATGGTTAGAAACTGAGGATTACAGATTAGGATTCGAAAATTCCATGTTGCAGGTCAGAGAACAGTATGAACTTAGGAGCAAAAAGAACCAATATACTTCCAAAACCAAAGCTCCTGAGGTAACCATTGAGAAAAGACCTGATAAAACTTCTAAAGCTTTTGCTGCAAGTGACAAATCAGTAGCTGAAAGTTCTGGGAAAAACAAGGAAAAAGACAACCAAGACACTGAAAAACAAAGCCAACCAACCAGCAGCACTAGCACAACAGTTAGTGCTCCTGATAAAATGATTCCTGACCTTGTACATAATGAAAAATCACAAACTGATTCAGCTACTAAGGCAGTAGCAAATAAAACAGAGTTGAGTTCTCCAAAGACACAGTCCACTTTCAATTTAGAGAGTGAGATTGCAAAAATCAAAATCTCTGTCCCACTCTCTGAGCTGGCCACTCAGGGTGTGCATAAAGGCCAAATTTTGAAAGCATTGAATCTGGGGGAAAATAATGACACTGTAAATTTGAACGATGATCAACCCGCCCTCCTGTTTGGTCCTAAGATTGAGGGAAAATTTCAGGAAGGGGTAGTTCCACCTTTTTATATCAGTCTCAACATTCATGACAAAATACTCCACAATGCCATGCATGATTCTGGAGCGTCTCACAATTTAATGCCTAAGGTGGTGATGGAAAGACTAGGTCTAGAGATAACCCGCCCTTACAAATATCTATATTCTTTTGACTCTAGCAGAGTAAAATGCCTAGGCCTAATCAAAGACTTACGTGTGAGCTTGACCCAGATTCCTGCTAAATGTATGGTCATGGATGTTGTGGTGGCTGATGTGCCACCCAAGTATGGCATGTTGCTGTCAAGATCATGGGGAGCCAAACTGCGAGGAACTATGCAGATGGATGGCTCATATGCCACTATCCCTATATTTGGCCAACTTAGAAGACTGTATAGAGAGTCCCAGATGAAATTCCTAGTCAGTAGCCCCGAGAAACCTGAAAATTCACCATTGTACTCTATACACACAGACCTGGATTATTTCATTCTTTACAACGACCAATCCTTAGGAAAACCAGAATCTGAATGTAGAAATACAAGCAAGGACACAGAGCTCATGGACTTTAGCATAATGGCTACCCTAGAAGAATACGATAAATAAGACCACGGGCAGGGTACTGAAAACGAAACTCAGAGTGAACCAGCAACACAATCCAGTCAGCCTATTAGTCACACCCTTCAAACTAACACACCACGTGAAGAACAAGTCAACCCACAACCTAGTACAGACCCCACAATGCAACGTAATGGAAAACCCCTGTGGGAAATGAATTTCGATGGGTCCTGTACTAGGCAAAGTGCTGGAGCAGGGGTGTGACTACGTAACACGGAGAATAACCACACAGAGAGCCATGCTGTGAATCTGCACTTCAAATGCACAAATAACATTGCAGAGTATGAGGCTCTTATCCTAGGTCTGAACCTATTGAAAATATTAGGAGCCCGTAGGATAGTTGTGGGAGGAGACTCAGAGTTAGTGATCAAACAAGTGAATGGTGAATATACAGCAAAACATCCCCGACTTAGAGCATACAGGAATGATGCAGTAGATTTATTGAAAACCTTTGTTGAATATGAGTTGGTATTTGTACCTAGGAGTCAAAACTTCATTGCAGATGGATTAGCGTGCCTAGCTAGTTCATATCCTAAAACTCCCCCTGACCAACAAATCATCATTCAAACCAAGTTCAGACATGTAGTGCTAGACAACGAAAAATACTGGCAGGTTTTTGAAGGAGATAAACAGATCGAAGATTTCCTGGCGGGCAGAAATGAGTTTGAATTTTCTGATTCAGACTCAAGATCTGATAATAGCTGCCCCAGTGAGGATTCCCTAGATGAACAAGAAACACCCTGTAACATAGAAATAAACACCTTTTCTGATGAAACTGGACATTCGACTGAAAAATGTGAAAATGCAGAAGATGAAGAGATAGAGGTGTTGCAGGCCAAAGAAAAGAACATACCCAGAGGCCTAGCACCCCTAGAGGACCTTTTTGACTTTGACGACGTAGCAAAGAAGCCCACTATAGAACATACAGACCCAGATATAGAAGAATGCAACATAGGCACTGAAGATAAGCCCAAAATGATCAAACTGGCTAAGTCTATACCTGCAAACATGAAGAAAAAATACATCGACCTGTTTAAGGAATTCATTGATGTGTTTGCATGGAGCTATGAAGACGTAAAGGCCTATGACACCAACATCATACAACACAAGATACCACTAAAGGAAAATCAGAAGCCTTTCAGAAAAAAACTCCGTAGGATCAATCCAAAACAATTGCCTGCAGTAGAGAAAGAAATTAAAAAGATGTACGATGCAGGCATAATAGTCCCTGTAAGGTTTTCTGATTGGGTGTCAAACCTAGTGACTGTGAGAAAGAAAACGGGGGAGATCAAGCTATGCATAGACTTCAGAAACCTCAACAGAGCCTCCCTGAAAGAAAGCTACCCCTTGCCTATAATCGAACATATCCTTCAGAAGGTAGTGGGCTCTAAGAGAATCTCCCTGCTTGATTGTTTTTTAGGATACAACCAAGTTCTGGTACTCCTAGAAGATCAACTCAAAACAGCATTTACCACTCCTTGGGGCACCTTCATGTATGTGAAAATGCCTTTTGGACTGATGAATGCTGGAGCTACCTTCCAGAGAGAGATGGACATAGCTTTCTAAAATGAGATAGGGCACTTCATAGTTATCTACTTAGATGACTTGACTGTCTTTCCCAAAACCGAAGAAGAACACTTGAAACATCTGAGGAAAGTCTTTGGAAAATGTAGAAGACACGGCCTGTCCCTAAATCCTAAGAAAACTGTTTTTGGGCTGCAAGAAGGCAAACTTCTTGGCCACATTATATCTGAGAAAGGGATCAGGATAGACCCGCAATGAGTTGAGGGAATACTTCAAATCACACATCCGAGAAACATCAAGGAGTTACAGTCCTTCATTGGGAAGATCAATTTCCTCAGGAGATTTATCCCCAATCTTGCTGAGCATCTTAGTAAAATGACCGACATGCTAAAGAAAGATGCAGGAATTAAGTGGATTTTTTAATCCAAGAAATCTTTTGAGGCAGTAAAACTTGCACTCACACAGGCCCCTGTACTTATCAGCCCAGACTTCTCAAAATATTTTCTGATCTTTTCATTTTCCTCCCAACATACAATAGCTGCAGTCTTGCTGCAAAAGAATTCAGAAGGCCATGATCCTGATCCGTTGGATTGGGAGGCGTTGATCCAATGTTGGTCAGGTGAAAAGTGGGTTGCGGGTGAGTTATAATGGTGGGGTAGAGGTTTTAATGAAGCAGAAGGTTTATTTAACCATTGTGCGAGGCGTCTAAATAATGCAGGGCCTGGGGTAAGAAGTTTAAGCGGAGGGGCTTAATAAACGGTAGGCCAAGGTTATGTGTGAGCGGGGGTTAAGGTAGTGCGGAGAGTTTAAAAATATAAGGGTCGGGTTTTTTAATTAAAACAAGGTTTAATCAAAAAGGGTCGGTCTCAAGACAAACTAATTTCAAAACAATGTAAAAAAGGGTTTTTACATTGTTTTGAATAGAGTAGAGGGAAAAGAGTGAAGGGGAAGGTTTTTAGTGGTTTTTGGGTAGGGAAAGAGGGGAGAATTATGGTTTTTGGGTCAAACATGACATTTCAGAGTGAGAGGGTGATCTGAAAAGGAAAAATGAGAGATATTTAATAAGTTAAAATGAAAATAATGAAGGCAGTGAGATTTCTGAGAATAGATGATAGTCAAGGAATGATATTTTCAACTGACAGTAGAAGATCCATAATCATTTAGTCAGACTGTAGAATACAGGAGACTAACACAACCCATGGCAAAGGATCCCCAAAGACATTTTTGTATATGTTTCTCGTAGGCAATTCTTAGTTGCAAAACTACGTCGAGAAACCAACTCAACCAAACTTTAGGTTCAAGATGGACCATAAACTAGAGGGGACTCCCTCAAGTCTTACAAGGCTTTGTTTAACGTTGTCCACTGTCACTAGACAAAAACTTATAGAGCACAATGGCTAGATCTATGATCTATTATGGGTGGTTGCTGATGATTGTACAATATCTGTCCACAAATAAATACATCTCTTGTAATTCCTTGGTCAAAGTGCTAACATCTAGTTTAATACAATAACATGATTTTTAGAGAATTTGACATAATTATATAAGATAATTCATGATAATTAAGTAGTCATATTTAATACTTAATCAACCAGAAATAGTGGATACATGTAGAATATTTATACAACCAAACATAACACATTCAAGAGATGACAAAATGCAACAATTAACAGATGTAGAGGAATTCAACAAGATAGAAAATTCAGTTAATTAATATCTTTAAATGATTATAAATTTGCAAGGGATTTCAGAGATATTGACACTCAATCTATTCTTACTCAGATCTCCTATGTTACCTTGAACATGTGCAGAAATGAAGTATGAAAGCACTGGAAAAAAATACAGGAAAAACAAATCCTATCATTAACTGGAGCTAGAATAATTCAATTAGGAATTTTGTATCGAAAGTTTTACAAATCGAAAGGGTTTTGGCCTTAAAATCCAACTGTTTTACATTACAATTTGAAACAATATATAGAACATTACATTAAGTTAATTGTGTCTAGAGTTCTGGAAAAAAATTGAACAATAAACTAAAGATAAAAACAATCACTCAAAAACTATAGGAAATTTGGAACCGCTGAAAAATATTCAACCTTCAAATATGGAAATTGGTTCATTAATGTTGATCCTCTGCCTTGGAATCTAGAGTGGTTGAAGTTGTTTTCACAAAACCTGTTATCTTCCCTTCAAACTTGATTAACTCAGCCACTTGTATCAACTAGATGTCCCTTTGACTACTATTTCTGAGTCCAAAATATCAAAATAATTAGATGCATGTTTATGTTTTCCGCATATTTGATCAAATAATTATTTTCATTTTGGAGTTAAACCAAATTTATATGTTGACTGTTTTTCCCATAATATTTGCCTTCATCATCTTTTAAATTCTTCACCATTGTCGTAAAATATTTGGGAAGAAAATATTTAGATAATGATTTTCTAAATATTTTTCTTAAAACTATAAATTAATATTTCTCTATTTTTATGAATTTCATAAATGAAATTCCCAAAATATTTCCTTGAACCATTTTATCCGATAAAACCATCCATTGTTTGAAATCTATGTCTTGTTTTTAAATCCATGTCTTGTTTTCCCTGAATTTATATATTTATGAATAAATGAGATTCATAAACATATTTTATAAAAACCATCGACTGATTTCCTTCCCGTAGTTTTTGAAAAACATGTCTTGTTTTTCCATGATTAGTAAAATATATTTTAGTTTAACTTTTTCACTCCTATAAAATCTTTGGATAAGAATTTATCCAAATTTTATCTTCTCGTACATTTTTCCTCTTTATACCTCATTTTACTCAGCCTCCTTTTACCCTAGTCTTTCACCTGTAAACTCATTTCACAAACATATGACTATAAAAGTCTCCTTTCCTTTATCTGCTTTTGTACAAACTTTATAATATATGAGCTTGCTTTAATGTGTGAAGTGCGGGGTGGGGACATAAGTTTGATTTGACTTGTGAATCTATTATTGGATGACGTATATAACATGATAATAAATGTGGTTCCCACAGTTTAGAGATTGGGTTGACTTATTATTTTTAAATTAAGTTTAATATTTTAAACAAATAATTTTATAAATATATATAATTATATTTTTTTTATAGAAATTGAATTTCATTTAAAATAAAAACTATTAAAAATAACTCAGAGAAAATTGTAAAAACCTCATATAATTCATGCTTTAGCCATGGAAATGGTTATATAGAATGATATTTAAAGGAAGGTATTTGTCAAGGAAATGATAAAATTGAAGGAAGGTAGCAAATTTTGGAAAATTTCAAAAATGATTTTGTAACTTTTAATGTTAATCTAGAGGGGTTATAAATTCTCTTCTTGATAATTACTTGTGAGCTTGTTTTCTCATGTATTATTCTTAATTAATCCTTCATCAATTCAATTACCAAAGTGTACAGGACACAAATTATTTAAGCAGAAGTAATACTTTTATTATAGGAAGGTAAATCACAGATTTACCTTCCTTTCATCACACTTCAGAATTCATCACAACCCTTGCGATATCTGCATTGTGACCTTGTAAGTATCCACACTATATTCTTCTCAAATTAGCTTCATCAATCCACAGTTTATGCCTTCAGTCTGTACCTTCACTTTTACACCTTCAGTCTACGCCTTCAGTTACTTCTATTTCAGGTGCATCTGCATGCCTTTTAGATGTTGTGCCACCTCAGATAATTCCACAAACTCTGTAGCATCTAATATGCAATAAACCCTATCCCTTTTATCCACACTTCATCTTAGAGCAGCCTCAGAAAAAAAATCTGCATTAGTTACCCTTCTGTCCATGTTATCCACCGCAGACTTCACTGTGATGTCATCCTTAAATATCCGCACTTACTTAGAGACCAGTCCGCAATATTCTTCATACTAAATTGGCCACAAAATATATATATATATATATATATATATATATATATATATGAATTGTCTAGTTATTAGGCCGACCAAACAACTAGTATTTTGGCCGACCAATCAGCTTATGTTCTTCACCATTATTTCATATATATTTCAACGTTTTTTTTCACTGTATAAGGAGCTTGACTTCTAACAAATTTTGAAGGCTTTGTGGAGGGCTCCTTGTATCGTATCTATCTTTGTCTTCTTCTTTTTTTAATTACATAGTCAGCATGAAGACCGACCTAGTTACATTTTACAACATTTAATGGTGTCAAAAAATGTTACAACAGACATCTTGACCTCCCAACTCCCAGAAGAGAACCGCTTCACCCTCATCCTGAGCTAAAACATACTTTCAAAAGATGATTTCGTTGGTAGAAAACATGTAATAATACTCATAATCCAACCCAGAATGGACCGCCATAAGACAAGAATCAACCGATACAAAGACTAACCCAAAGCGCCACAGCAATGATACATAGACCATACATCACTCAAAAGGTTTCCCAAACAGAGGAAATTGTAAACTTCTGAACTCAGAGCAAAAAAATTGGGGGCCTAGCCCGCCTTCCCAACTGATAAACCATGACGAACAAAAATGACCAATGAACACAAGCCAAACAGACCTTCAATGCCAAACTAGGAGTCCAGAGATGCCACACCCCACGGAATTTACAACGCCTTAGCCTCTTCCACCACTTTGTCTCCTCTAATAATCTAGTTTCCACCCACGGAAGGAAGGAAATCGTCATTGAACCTTCTATCCACATAGCTACAATCACATAATAATCTGTATCTCTTGTCACCCTCTATATTAAGTTTCTAGTATTCGATTAATTTCCCCATGCTACCATATCACACACACGTGAAACATTGATTACCATAACCAAATTCAAAAATGCGGGAGGGAAGATCCTCCGGATTACCATCCTTCTGTCATATTCCATCTATAATAGCCCAGGCATCAGCGGGTCTCCATGCTCAACCTCAGGATCATACACCCCCATCGAGGACTAGATTATTCAAATTAAAATTAGTTAAATAATTTTTTAAAATTTATGGTTTCCTTATGTTCTTATTACTTAAAAAATATATATTAAAAACTTAATTCAAGCGTAAAAATTTATATATATACTTCACACTTGTGCATTCTGAGGACAAATTGTTGGAAATGGCACCAAGAAAGATTCTAATTTAATTTTCCCTTGAATTAAATTAGAAGAAAATTGTAACTCCACATCTCATGACAGCTTGTACAAGTTAACTAAGTTAGTTTGACTTAGTTGGTTAAGTTAATTCGAGATAAGGGTCTAACTTGAATTATGTAGAGTGGCACCTACTTTTTAGGAGACCTGGTTGAGGTTATTTTGATTTGTAGTTAATTAATTCGGTTTATCTGAGTTAAAGTCAGTTTAAATATTTCGAACTGTTGGAGGAAATAGTGGGAGGTCTAGTAGTGGTGTGTGTACTTCATGATCAACCAGTTAACTAATAATTTGGGCATAAACAAATCAGCCATAAATAAATCATGCATGTGTGATATGAGAGTTACCTAGTTGAGATTGGATTTCAAGGGAAGTGTACTACCAATTGTATAATCATCCAAATTGTACAGGTGATGCATGTAGTCAAAGGAAGGCCTATGATGTATTGTGCAATTCAATTGAGGATTTACCTAATTAATAGGGGGCTAATTACCAAGGAAACAACACAAGGAAATAGGAACTTTTGCAAGCTAAAATTTGGTTTATTATTGGCCTAGGTTTGTCTATGAAGTAGTGAGACAGATAGATATAGTGTAGAGGTTTCTTGAGCATGAGAAAAGCATTGTAATCTTATCATATTTTCTAATTAATGCAATATATAGATAGCAAGTTTTTTAGTTGTGGATTTCCCCAGGAAATCATTGTGTAATGTGTTGATTGAATTCTTTCTCTTATATGCTTCGTTATTTCACAATCTTTTAAATTTATTTTGCAATTGGTAGAGTATATTCAAGTATATTGTTTTAGAACATTACAATTAGAAGTTTCAATCTACAAGGAATTTCTACATGGTATCAGAGCTGAAATCACTATAGAAGAGAAGAATACGAGTTGTCCTTGTAGGAGGTGTTAATGTCAGAATTTTCATTCTGCCATCAGTGATCAAAATCACTCTTTTCATATTCATATTAGGATTTCATTCAGAAATGTTTTATCATTCCACTAGGTCATGCAAAAATTTGGTCACTGATTAGGATATTGAAGTAATTATTGTTATAGGTCAATTTGGGCACCATTCACAATGACCTGGTTAATTGGGCATCATCTCTAGGACCAATGATCATGGGTCTATCATTCCCTATCATTTTAGTTGCTACATGCCCTAAAACAAGAAACAAGAGAAATCAAGCAAGACTTTCATCAAGAAAGGGTTTCCATGGTTTGAAGCTTATTATATATCATATGAAAGCTCACCAATGCAGGCTCTAAGGGGCCTAAGTGCGTTGCATATGCAGGTAGCCCCATGCAAGGCTGCTTTGCAAAGCACTTCCTGACATTCACAGGTGCGTTGGTCACATTGGGAGCGAAATTCTCATTGTTCCGGAATCTCCACTTGGCCAGTGCCTTCTAGAAGAGTTCACATGTGTCACGCTTCAGATCCAAGTGTCCATTTGATATCTACATGGATGGAAACATGTCTTTCCTATTTTTGGAAATCTATTGATTGCAAAACAACCTACAGTTCATCTATAAATTGAACACAGATCTAAGTGTTTGAAAAGGAAGAATTTGAGTAGAGAAATGTTGGAGAATTTTCAATTGAGAGCTTGGTTTGTGAAGCTACTGCTGGAGAGACTTATGCTGTGATGAGACTTGGGAACTTTGCTGGAAGGTCGCTTCAAATCAGTCACTAGGTTGTAACCTCTCCTTCTATCATCAATAAAGAGTACTTCTTGTTTTTTCCTACATGCATCTATGTTAACTTTGATTTTCCATATTATAAGATCTTGGTTGATGAATGTAGTTTATGCTTTACTGATTTAGCTAACTATATTGAATACATATCTATATTATTGTATCTTCTGTTGTTTAAGTGTTCTTTCTTGCAGGAAGCATTCATCTCACAAACCGCTTGAATTTGAAGCTGTAGAAAAAGCGACAAAAGGAGCTGTTCGGAATTGACTGAACAAGTAAGCCTCCAATCCTCTCTGTATATCTGTTCTGAGTTAGGAGAAATGGTAGTATAGTCTTTCACCTGTTGTTCTAGACTAACACCTGTCTAGGGAAGCATAATTTATCTGTAGATTAGAATTATGGCCCAACAAACTGGCGACTCCACTAGGGATAATTTCTCTTAGTTCTAGGTGTTTTAGTCTCTAATTTTCTTTGTAAATCCACCCAGTAGCTGTTACACATAAAGATTAGATTTTTTCAGAGCTTAATTTGCAAAGACAATGAGCCAAAAAATTGTATTTTTCCTTGTCTACTGCGCCCAATGCACCCTTAGTCTGGACACAGTGCTTTGCAAAGCACTGTCCCCCTTCCAAGCCTACGTTGCAGAGCACTCTCCCCTTGGAGACTGCTTTGACTCCTGAAAGTGACAAAATTCCCTTGAATTTGACTTTGCAACTTGCTTCAATTTTGTTTTCTGTTGTGTTCTAAAACTTTTGATGCTCAATTGACTAGTGACTCTATATACTTCTTCCTCCTTTGGCTAAAAATTGTTCAATGTTTGTTTAGAAAAGTTTTTCTTTATCATTGACAAGTTGATTTCAAAGTATTTTTTATGGTCGCGTTGAGAATCATTTGCTTTCAAAATAGGAAATTGTTGTAAAATATTCATTTCCTTGATAGGATAAATTGTTGTTGAAATCATCGTTTTTCCTTCAAAAGAGAAATTGTTGTTTGTATTCTTCGTTTCTCGAAAGTAAAAACAATTTCGATTATTGATCTAGTGCACCTAGTTTCTTTTCTGCATTCATAACATTAAGGAAACTGAAAAGAAAAACTTGCATTTGCATGTAGGATTGTGTTTTTTTTGCAAAATGAACATAAGGAAATCTGCATTTAGTTTGTGATTCATTGATTTTTTTTTTGTTCATTCATTTGTTTTCTCACAAATTATTTTATATTTTCCCTTAGTAGCTAGGTTCTTCATTGAAAAAGCTAAAAGTGAAAATTTTGTTTATCATTCTTAGCTTGCATTTTAGGAATTTCATATACATCATCGTGGTGAACCTGAAAGGAAAATTTTTAGGCAATATCAACATAAAATAAATCTCAATTTACTTAACAACGCATTGGAACCATAATGATAAACATTTAGAAGGTCTAGGCTAGAGACGTGTCCTGGCGTCGTAAAACATAACAGTTGTCATTAACTTTTCTGCGATACATTCCAAGTGCGATACCTCACTCCACATATGTAAGTATATCATAGCTCGTCCACGTACTCTCAAGTATATCGGGCGGTGTTACAGTACGATAAGTATAAAGGGGTTCTCTCACTGTGCGGTTTCACATCAGACAGCGCTAATACGGACTTGGGCCTCCATGTACCTTCGGGTATATTTGGGAGGACAAATTTTAGGTGCTATCCATCCATAGTGAACCGAGTCGGCCGCCCTAAAATTGTGATACATCGAACACAACATTCGGGGAGACTACCTTCCTGTACTTCTTGGTTCGCTAGGAGGTATTCTGCAGTTCATATTTTCTTGGTAAACCCTTTTGCCTAGCATTACCCTCTTTTTGTTTATTTGTTTTTTGGTTAAAATAAATCAGTAATCTTGGAAGAACAAAATCCTACCCCCCGTCGTTCGCATAGATTAGCTTTAAAACCACCTTTACCACCAGAAGCTACTTCTGGTAGGCGAAGGCAATCAGGATCTGTCGAATCAAGTACAATTCGTACCTCTAGCGAAACATCATCATTTAAACCAGAGTTAGCTCAAATTGTTTCCACACATCCCGGTTCATTAACTGTTGTCGAAACAGAGTCTTCAAAGCTACCCATGGTCACGATCCATTCAATCGTTGAGACTATACCTCCTAGACCCGACGTTGTTCAATCACAAATTGATCCAGATCATATCTCTTCTTTTCCAGCACATCTGAATCCTAGAGTCAAACAATCGGAAGTTGTTCCTACCTTGGTCATTCCACAAATATCTGTAGCCACTGAAACTCCTATATCACACAGTCAACCATCTGAAATATATTTTGGGCCTAACGGTAAAGTTCTTCCTCCTGGTTTAATTATGATTGAATAAATCCTACAGCCTGATACACCTTTAAGTCCAACCCATTTTTGGGGAGACCTTTACCTGTACCAGTCTTTTCCTCAATCGTTTCCATCTTCTTTTGTTGATCCCATTGCCATTCAATCTCCTGTTAATTTCGGAGAGTATACATTTGGTCATACAACCATGTCTGAACCAACATCTTCGGTTGGTTCTGTTGTTCCAATTATGTCAGCTCCTACACTTGCTACTCTGTCGATGTTCACAACCTCACCAGAGTCATATTTGTATGGTGGCCCTTTGGTCCCAATAGGGTACAAATCATTATCTGGAACTTTCTATGGTACATCTTCAAGACCATGGTCTTTACGAATGTCATCATCTGGTGTTTTAACTGGTATTCCTATAGTCAGTACTGGACAACTTGATACATTACACACATCATCAGGGCAATATCAAGTTGGTCCTTATGGGTCAATTCCTTTAAGTACCATATCAACTGGACTCCCAGCATTTGGAGAAAATTATTTTCTATCTTATTTTCCTCCTTATGCTGGGGGGAAACCTTTGGTCACCCAATACGATAGTACTCAGTCACATTTTGGTCAAAATAATGGTGATATGAATGTTTGTCAATGGCAGCCCACTCTGCCTATCCAACCACAAACGGTTGTACATTTGTATCAACCAGTCCAACCTGTTACACCCACTTCAATACCAATTGTTAATACATACATACCCCAGTTACAGAATCAAAATATTGTACATCAACCTAATCAGGCAAGTTATTCGACTCATATCATCAAATGTTGGGTCCACAGACTCAAAATCCTTTGGTTAATTTACAGCAATTTGTATTAGGGATCATTTATTCACAAGCTGTTCTACCATTTTATGGGATGTCATAAACGCAACTTGGTTGTACATATCAACTAAATCCAACTTACACTAATTTGGGTTATAACATTGGTGGACAAAACCCTTGGCAGCGACAGACGCAGATGCCTCAAACTTCATTTCAACAAGTATCATATCCAGGTTTTGGTCAACAAAATTCTCAAGCGTTTGCTATGAAAAACAACCCCTATCTGGGTTACCAACAACAAATTCCATATGTTGGTGCTCAAAGACCTGTTGCCCAAGCAATTCCATCTTATCCTGGCTATGCTCAACCTGATCTTAATAGACAGTTTCCTTTTGTTGCAACCTTGGAATTACTAGATTTAAACCAGTTAACGAATGATCCTATCAATTATGCTCCTTGGTGGCCAGTGATACCTCATAAATTACCCTCTGATATTCCTAAATTCAATGGAAACCCTGGAGAAGATCCATCAACTCATCTTATGACTTATCATTTATGGTGTTCATCAAATTCCCTAAATGATGATTCTGTATGATTACGTCTTTTCCAGCGTACGCTCACAGGTCCAGCAGCTAAATGGTATGTTGAATTACCTAGAGCTTCTTTCGAAAATTTTACTGCCTTAGCTACTGTCTTTTTGACCCATTTCTAGTTACCGATCAGATACGAAACTGGAACGGAATTCTTGACCAACTTCAAACAGACTAATGCTACTCACATTTCTGATCATATTCATGAGTGGCGTCGCCGTCAACGAATGGTCAAGACATTTGTTCCTGATTAGCTCGTTGATGAATGGTTCATTAAGTCCCTGTTACCATATATAACTAAGGATGTGCTAAATGTGGCATCATCACAGAAGAGCAAGTTATCACTCGTGCCCAATATTTAGACTTGATTTACACTCAATCTGGCACGCTCTATGAAAAAATCCAAAATGCGTCGGGATCTAATTTCAATGTTCCTCCTCAAATAAAGGACTCTCATGCCAGAGATAGCTTGATAGGCACTGCAAACACACACCACACTACTGCATTTGATCCTGCTCCTACTTTCAAAATTAATTCCGTGTCATTTGACAAAGGCAAAAGTGATAAACAACCAGGAGGTAAGAAAAGGGGGAAATCAAAGAAAAAGCAAACTTCTAACCCACAGAAAAGATCATCTAATCAACAGTCTAGACCTTGTAACGAGGAACACTTTTTTAGGGATTGTCCTCACCATGTTGAAGTCTCAAAAATCATCAAGACTTCTCATGCATCAACTGTGTTGACAGACCCATTCCAAAATCTGGACACAAATTTGGTTGCTACAGATTCATCTCCTAGTTCCCAAGTATTAATGTTATCCACCACAAAACCTTCACAAAATATTTTGGTGTCGATGCAGAATGAAAACTATGGTATTCCAGCCACTGATCAACCTACTAGCTCGACAACGAATCCATCTAATGAATCGGTACCACCTCTTATTATTCTTGAATTGACAATTAAGCCACCAAAGGGAGTAATTCATAAATCGACATATAATCCTCAAGCAAGAGCTGCACAAAATTATATATAGTTGAATATTTGGCTCAATCCCCTTCAGCTATGTCTACTCTTGAGGTATTACAAAATTTTCCCTCCCAGAAGCAGGCTTTATTGTCGGCAATTGGTGGAATTGATCCAACTGATTCTAATCTTGTTGTCTTTAATCATACGGGCTAGCAGAATTAGCATTCTCCATCCAAGTAAATGTTCTCAATCACCTTGTTTATCACACTATTATTGATGAGGGAGCATCTACTTGCATTATGTCTCTAAACTGTTGGAAACCACTTGGCTCGCCGCGATTATCACAATCATCAACGACATTGAAGGCTTTTGATGGAAGAACATATAAACCTTGTGGTATTATTAATAGCCTGCAAGTTGAACTAGGGGGAAAAACAGTAAGTATTGATGTTGAGGTTGTTGATGGACCCCTTGACTATAATATTTTACTCGGAAGACCATGGGTATATGCAATGACTACTATTGTTTCTACATATTTTAGAATGATTTCCTTTCCACATAAACGTACAATCACAGTCATTAATCAATTATCCTTTTTTTCCTCTGCTTCGAAGGTAACTGGAAGCGTTCCATATATTCACTTACCCCAACTAGAAATTCAGAACATTGGTGTAGGACTCTTAAGGGATTCCACTGTTATGGGAGCCTTTGCATTACCGCCGCCCATGACGTCGGCAGAAATTGCAAGCATAGAGACCTGCTACATGATCTCTTCCACTCTATTTGGCTTAAGGAAGAGTATGGGTGATTATGATATTTCTACATTGGATGATGTTTTACCGATCAGCCCTATTGAGCTACAATAGCAATCAATCTATTTGGCTTGGGCAGAAAATCTGAAATCAGCGTCGTTCGAAGTGTTTGGGTTGATCGTTCATTAGATTTTGGTACTCCATCTGATCCATTTTCCTCAAAATTATTGATAGACGAAAATATTTTGGAAGCTATAATGTCAGAAGGAGAACCATGGGAAGATCATCATCATCGTTCCCATCTTCCTGATTATGAAGAAAATAATCTTAGTGAACTATATCACCCATCCATTCAAACTTTCTTTTAGAATTCTTTTCCAATTAACGCAATTGAATCTGAGCGTTATCAAATATCGAAGAAACGATTTCTATCGATATTTCGACTAAACCTGGCGTTGTAGAAAATATTCATGTCGGTGTATCTTGTTCTCCATCAGAACTTGATTCATATCACTCTCTTTTTCGTGAATTTCGTGACGCATTCGCTTGGTCTTACGAGGAAATGCCAGGCATAGATACTAGTATAGTTGAACACACTATTAATATGTATGCTAATGTCAAACTGGTGCATCAATGGCTTCATCCTATTCATCCAAAGAAAGCCATTGCCATCAAAGCAGAAGCTAAAAAAATTTTGCGTGTTGGTTTCATTTACCCTATTTTGCTAACTGAGTGGGTTTCCAATATTGTTCCTGTTATGAAAAAAACAAGGAACCATTAGAGTGTGCATCGATTATCGGGATGTCAATCAGGCTTGTCCAAAAGAAAACTATCCTACTCCCTTTATCGACCAAATTATTGACAATTGTGCTGGATGCGAAATATTTTCGTTTATGGATGGATTTTCCGGCTACAATCAAATCAATATCCGCCCAGATGACCAACATAAGAGAACATTCATCTGTCCCTGGGGCACATTCGCATATAGTAAACTTCTGTTTGGTTTAAAGAACATTGCGGCAACTTTTCAGAGAGCAATGGATTATGCTTTCTTCGACATCAATCACATTGTTCAACCATATCTAGATGATTTACCAGCGCATTCACAAAAACGAACTGATCACCCGATGCATTTGAGAGCCATTTTCTTACACTGCCGACACTACAAGATACGCATCAATCTGCACAAATGTGTGTTTTTTGTTGGTTCTGGTCAATTGCTCAAATTTGTAGTCTCAAAAGAAGGAATTTGAATAGACCCACTGAAGGTACAAGCCATTCTTGATTTTCCTACACCATCAAACTTACTTCAGATACATAAAATTCAAGGAAAGGCTAACTTCTTGAGAAGGTTCATTCCAAACTATGCCGAAATGGCTAAAGGATTTACTCGATTATTGAAAAAGGGGGTTCCCTTCCATTGGGACCAAGTTGCGCAAGCTTCTTTTGATGCTATCAAGAACCATCTTGTCCGAGCGTCATTAATGTATCCTCCTAATTATCAAAATGATTATTTCCTATATATCTCCGCGGCTGAAACGACCATCACTATGGTTTTGGTCCAAGTAGAATATGGAATTGAACATCCGATCTATTATTTGAGTCATAAGCTCAATGATACGGAAGTTAAGTACTCGTACATGGAAAAGCTTGCCTTGGAAGCCATTCAAGCTGTCCAAAGATTTCGCAATTATATCCTACTCCGAAAAAAAACAATAGTTTCAGATTGCAACCCCATGACTTACATCTTATCAGGTCAATTTCTGGGGGGAAAATATTCAAAATGGATTTTCATTTCACAGGAATTTGATTTGGAATTCATCAAATACAATTCAAAGAAGTCTTTAGTTTTGGCTTAGCTTCTCTGTGACCTTCCTTCTGATAGTACTGCTACTACATCGGAACCATCTATTCTAGACGAGTCTATGTTTTTGATCGGATCATCTGATCCCTGGTATGGAGATTTCATCATTTATCTCCAAACCCAAAATTTTTGACCTAATACCTCTCGCTCTGATCAGCGACGTATTCGATACCAAGCCAAATATTATCTGATCGTCGGCGATACACTTTATCGTCATGGTGTCGATATCATTTTAAGGAGGCTGAAAAAGTGTTAAATGATTATCATGCTAGGGCTTGTGGTGGAAATTTATCTAGATATGCTACCGCGCAGAAGATACTCCGCGTCGATTACTTTCAGCCTACTATTTTTCGAGATTGTATCCTCGCACTCAGAATTTGTCATGCATGCCAGATTTTTGACCGTAAAATCTGCAAACCACCAGCGCTAATGCAACCTGTTGTCTCTGCTGGACCATTTACGAAATTGGGTATTGACTTCATGACCTGTAACCCTCCTTCGTCTGGGGGGCATGGTTATATTATTTTCGCAGTCGACTATTTTACCAAATGGGCTGAAGCGATGCCTACATTCAACAACACAGGATAGACAGTTGCATTGTTTTTCTTCAACCACGTTATTGCACGGTTTGGGGTCCCACAGGCTATAGTTACGGATCATGGGAAGCGTTTTCGCAACCATATGATGTCTGAATTGAAAGCCAAGTTAGGATTGTCACATGATAATTCTACTACTTATTATCCACAATCAAATGGACAAGTTGAGACTATTAACAAAATTCTTAAATGAATGCTTCAACGAATGATAGGAGTTAGTAAAAGGAACTGGAACTTGATCCTGTACTCTGCCTTGTGGGTGTATCGAACCTCGATGAGAAATGCAACCAAATTCACTCATTTTCAATTGATGTATAGTCTAGAAGCTAACTTACCAATCCAATGTGAAATATAATCGTTAAAACTTGCGATAGACTTGTTACCTAACACCTTAGAAGAAGAAACGTGTCTCCTTAACCTCATCCATCTAGATGAAATGTGTCGTGAAGCTCAATTGGCCAATGAAGCACATAAGAGACGTATAAAGGCGCAATACGACAAAAATGTCCAGCCTCGCATCTACTCAGAGGGTGACTTGGTCCTTCTTTATGACCAAGAAGCTGATGTAATAGCTACAGGGAAATTCGAACCATTATGGCATGGCCCCTATATTGTCAAAAGAGTTCTTGCTAAGGGTGCCTACAAGTTAGTTGATTACAATGGAATTCCATTGGCACAACCTAGAAATGGGTTGTATTTGAAACTTTACTATGCTTAATCATGAGCGTAGTAATTTTTTGTATTATATTGTTTATATGTTGTTGATTTTCATTCACTATCTTAATTTGTTTTTAGAATTTTTTTGACGTTAGTAATCCTCTTTACATTTTATGGCAGATGTCTGAATCTTCAGAACCAGCGTGGCCATTTTCGCTCCGAACGGTGAGTTAGTGAGTTTTTAAGGGATTTGTATCAGTAGATCAACGAATAATATCGCTGAGTATAGTGCGTTGATCGAACTTCTCTTTGATGTCATTTAATTTGGTATTAACCACATAATCATAAGGTTAGACTAACAACTTGTGGTACTACAAATTACTAGTATTTATATTGTTAGAAATCCAACGATTCTTAGATTGTTCCTAAGAGTTCGACTTTTTGTTTCGGGGAAAATCACCCTAGAGGTTTGTTGGGTTTAAACCTCCACAGAGCAGGGCATGCTACTCAAGAAGGACTCACACAACCATACATGTTCATGAAAAACTAAATAGAGTAGATCGAGGAAGTTCCCGTAGGTCCTACGGTTGAAGCAGATCCCGCGGGGTCCAAACCCCCAGCAACCCTTCTTCCTTCTTAACCTGAAAGACAAGAAGAAACAAGCACGAAAAACTGGTTGTACAGCATATATCTACTCTAAATTTTAGTGAAATCCATATGAAACATTAGATAAACCATAATGAATGCTTAAATAACAGTATTCTCATATATGCAAGCGGACACTAACACGTATATTTCGGGAACAAGATGGTTCTTCTGTATTATAAATAGCATGTACAAAAATAACGAGTGGAGAGATCACCTGAATCCTTCCACGATCTTCGAGCAGACCGTCGTCCGGATCCGTCCCACCCTTGCCTCGCTAAGATTCCTTCCGAACTGGTGCATACGAGATGACATATAAAGAGATGAGCATCTCCAGGAAACAAGGGTTTCCTGTAATGAACTAGGAAGTGCAGGAGGCACGGGAATTCAGACTTGGATAGGGAATACCAACAGAGTATAACATCAATAATTTCTCTCTCCCTTAGGCCATGCACATGAGGGGCTTTTATACTCCCTCAAAGTAGTTTCAACAGTTGGAAACAGTTGGCCACGTGCTGGGGTGGTTGAACTACCAGAGTAACCATCAACCCAGCCCGAAAATAGGGATTTTTTTATATATATTTTTAATGATTTTAATGGCATACGCGGGAAAGTACATGTGGACTCGCGTATACACACGGAAAAGTCTGGGCATAACCGCGTATGGGGAATTTAACACTGTTTTTTAGTGAATTTTGTCCAAGTTTGTAGGAATGGGTGCCCAAAGCCATAAAAGCAATCATGAATCATATGAAGGTGAAAAATGATGCTATAACAGATGCCCCCTAATATATGAGGTCAGAAGGGGTACATGATGGCCGAAATGTATTATGCACATAGAAAGAACTTCGCAAGGACAAGAGAGGACTTCACCAGATTTCAGCTTGCCAAAAACCAATGAAAGAAAATAGAGAGTCAACTCATGCTGAGGCGGGCATACCCATGCTCAGTCAAAAATACATCATATAGAAAGTACTGAATAGATCTAACATGTATACAAGTATAACTGAACTGAAAGTACATAATGAATCATCTGAGCATGGCCCGGAAGTATAAGTCTGAATCAATGTCCAAGTATCACATATAGAAAGCTGATCAAGGATGCTGCAACTGGATGTCTGATCAAATAAGTAACTGACTCTCCAAGTACCAAATCATAAGGGGTGGAACAAACGGTACTATCACGCAACTCGGGAGCCAACATATAGGATGCTGCTGTACTGAACTGCAACATATAAGGGTGGACGGCATCACTGGCAGAAACTGAATGGACTGTCAAAAGTGAACCGAAAAATGTTGATGCAACCCGAGGTCTTCACCGATCACTATGGCACAATTCTACACAATGGGAATAAATGAGCTGAAGTCGACCATGTGAGAAATCGTTGGATTACCGGTCAATGATGTATACCATTAACCAACACGAGACAACCCACCAATAATGAAAATGAGTGTCAAGGTGCCCCAGTACAATCTAACAAGTGCGAATGAATGAGTTGAAGTCGAACACTTGAAAGAATCTACCAATCAGGAGGCAATGATGAATCCCCACTGTTGATAGCGAAGAGTCTGCCACTGATGACTGCAAACCCTAAGGTACTAACAAAAATACTCTAGACCTTATTCCCAGAGCAATGAGTCGGAGTCGATGGGAAAAGATCTGCTGGAAGGAAGGCATTAAGGCATCCCACATCAGTCCAGCGCGAGTGTAACCCGCAGGCCAAGATTTGGAAGGAATCGGACGAAGTAGAGTGACGGAACCAAAACCGAAGTACGTTTCCGACATGCACAAGATGAAGCTAGCGCATGGAAGAAACCCTCTGAACCAACCAATAATGAAAGATGACACAGAGGCGAGATATCCACCGATAGGGTCAAATGGAAATCAAGGTATTGCATGAATCCCAAGTGTGATAATGTATGCTGACGTCGAACACAGGGGAAACCACTCAGTCAAAGACCCATAATGATGATCAAATGCTGAGCACAAGGTCACCTATCAATGATGGAAATAGGGCCAGGGTGCGGCTCTAGGTTTGCTCTCAGAGCAATGTGTCGTAGTTGATAAGAGACAAACCCGCCAACAAGAAGTCAATGGGGACCTTCTCAAACCAGCACGAGCAGAAGACAAAAACATCTGATGTGATAGAACAAGATACTGACAAGACCGGGAAGGCCGACTAAATAATGAGTCAAGAGACACCGCAGAATGGCTGACTCTGGTTAGACTTCCCTTGAACAAAAACACAACTCATGATGACCATGGCAGTAAAAAGTGACACTGTATAAGTCTGTTATGCAGGAGGCAGAACAAACTCTCCATATGATTGGAAGAGATAACCAACCGGGGGAGGACTGACAAGTGAAACCAGGTAAAGGCTGATCCTAGGTCATAAACTAAAACCATCCCAAATGTAGGAAATATATGTAAGTATATGTGCTTTGTTCAAGGGCAACAAACTGACTCTGTATTGCCATCAAAACAACGAAGATACATCCCGTTCCCTCTCTTTTTGTTATATTTGATTTTTTTGTCTTTTTCATATAATAAGCCTGAAAAGGAATAAAAGAATGCTATGGTACAATGGATAGAACGAGTATCAAAAAATCAGATGCACTAGTTCCTGGGATTGGAACAATCCTATGCTCAATGCAAGGTGGCGGTAACTGGTAAGCGATACTCAAAGGAATGTTCCATCCATGGGTAAAAGGGTGTCGAGTCGCGATAGCTAAGTGCATGCAATGGCTAACTTGTACAAATAGTCAAGGTCAAAATTTGGCTTAAACACTGAGTCCAAATGAAGCCGGCTAAAGGCCAGGATAAACAAGTAACCAATATGCAATGCAGTAATACAACTTAACGACACCAGGGAGCCTCTAGGGTAAAAGCCAGAAAAAATGATAGTGAGGAAGAAGAAGAATGAAGCTTCAACACATAAGTCATGGCGGGACTAAAGAGGACTCCCGAGCCTACATAAAATGCAACATGGGCAACAAGTGATAGCGAGGAACTAACTAGGAAGCCCATGTAAAGGAAGGCTCTACCACTAAGTCATGATTAAATAATCGGCGAGTGAAATGGGTGTAATAGTCATGACCTGATGGGATCGACCCTATGGCAAGTGATCAGTATGAAGGCTAGTATGCAAGATGCAACGGAAAGAGATTTCCCTAACCTATATGCCAGTGAAGATCATATACCTGCCGTGACGAGTCGGTAATCATGGATAAAAAACGGGAAAAATCTCAAATTCGTCAAAATGTACCTGAAAACATACCAAACTGGGCACTTCCAAGCATCCGGGTTATGCAGCTTAAGATAGATCGAAAAAATAAGCATAACAAATTTTTTGCGAAAATTTTCAACTTTTTAGGCATAAATAGACAAATTACCTCATATTTGGTTCATTATTACATTGTTGATCTGGGAAAAAGTGCTCTGGAGCAAAAAACTTCTTTCGTCAAATCAAGAACAACCAACCGTCGAATCGCACCGAATTTGTCAGGTAAGCTCCTCAATCATCCTTGCAAATCACTTTTTCCTTTTACAAATTAAAATTTAGTGATTTTCACCACAGAAACCCTTTCTAAAAAATGCGGGTTTGCGCATACGCGGGTTGGTAACAGGAAAGTCGCGTATACACGCGACTGTGCATAAAGAAAGCCGCGTATGCGCAGGCCCAAATGAAAAAATGCGTGGCTAATGAAGGATTTGTTGAATTTTGACAGGATGACAATCTCATGGAGAGAGCGTGAACACAATGCAATTGATCAAGAGGTCATGCAAGATCGAGCATCGCAAAATATTCTTCGGAATTGCGGATTGTTCAAATTTTTCAAAATGCCAAATATGAAAAGAAATGTTCGGCTGCTAGAAATGCTCGTCAATTACTGGGAACCGGAAGAGGACTGCTTTATGATAGATCAGATGCCAGTACGCATTGAAGTGGAAGACATATACTTTATCACTAGACTCTCCCGGAGGGGGGAACCAGTAGACTTGCACGGGAAGCCCCTGGGAGGGCTAACCGTGGAAGATTATGTCCACGTGTATTGCGTAGAGGGTTCCAAGAAAGTTGGAACTCAGATTGCGATTAAATATTTAAGGAATTTGCACATGAAAATCCTCCTTTTCACCATTGGCAGAGTGGCAGGATCTGCCTCCCTACATCAGGCGTCCAGGATGCAAATGAGCATAGCAGTGGAATGCTTGACTCATGTGTATGATTGGTGCACAGCCCTATTACTGAACATGAAGCAACAATTGACCTCAATCCGCCAAGCAAAGACCAAACACTTTGGATACGGTACTATTTTGATGACATTCTTCTTTGAGAAGATACCAGCATTGAGACCCAGAGTTATCTCTACCATCAACAGCCCGAGAGACCCAAGAATTGCCCGTTGGGCGGACATGATGAAGAGATTAGGGGGAAGTGAAGTTCCCCGGACCACTTGGGATGATGAGTTCTTCCTTTGGTGGGGAGAAAAAATCATCGCTGTGGACGACTATCCCTATGCCAGGATGGAATTTCGTGGAGATCCAGATCTTGTTCTTCCACCAGGCACAGCATGGGGCACAGTCGGTAAGTTTGCAAAAAATTTTGACTTATATAATTTTTTTGGATTTTTTCAAATATGTACGAAAAAATAAAAATAAACATGTTTTTTATTGGATTCATAATGACTGACAATGTAAACATGATCATGATACAGATATTGGACCAGTTCGACCTGAGGATTTCCCGTGCCACAAGCGTCGCAGGGGCGAAGCAGATACAGTGGATTCAGAAAGGACCCTCCAGGTTGTGTAGAGGAACTTGGAGGGGTTAACCCGCCAAATACCTATGGCTGCCATGGAAGATCTGCCGGAAGCCATCCAGAGATGGGTGGTAGGAGTGCCCCGAGACTGGGTACGGTTATTCCGCCGAGTTTCCACCGTGATTATGTTCTATAGGAACACGACTTCTGGGCAAGGACCTCAGGAGTAGATAGATGTTATGTATTAGATGACTGTATATTCTTTTTTGAGACTGAACATGATCGGGCATAAGCCCAAGTTTTGTATGACCTTATGGATCCAAATTTTGTAAAGTTTTTGAACACTCTGATGATATATATACAACGATATTTGATGTGATGTGATAAATGTATCAAATGTATGATGTTTTTGATGATTAAATTTTATTGTATGGAATGATTAATATGCCAATCCAGTGCCTGATTAGCTAATGAGTCTGCTAACCAATTGTCAGCTCGCGGAATATGAATGAAAGTTAAAAATTGAAATGATCTTTGTAACAAACGTACCCTCAAGAACAACTGTAATAAAAATGGGTCACGAACCCGATAAGTATTGTTCAACTGTGACACCACCAACTAAGAGTCCAAGAAAACTACCAACGAATCAACACCCAAAGATATTGCCTCCGAGAGTAGATAAACAACTGGAGTGTATTCTGCTATATTATTGGAAGCAGGACCAATGCAGACCCCTTTTGATACTAACAGCTGACCGGAAGGATAATGAAGCACCCAAGCCGCGGAAGCTAAGTTCTGGGTGTGTCTACTAGCACCATCGGCGAAACCAAAATGACTCATGACATCCAACACAACCTGCCAAAGAAGATCAAAAACATCACCAACTCATCAAAGATCGAAAATCAACCAGATATGTACAAAACAAAACTACTATATACAAAAGAAACATGCCAGGCCAAAGCCTAGGCATAATACTTCTTCAAATAGAGCCCATTTCGGGGCTCCAGCAATTTGTTCCCTTCAAAATCAACCAAGGTATACGCTCCTTTCTTAAGGACTTTTTTAACGATAAAGGGGCCATACCACATAGACTTAAACTTTCCTGCCCCCAGGGCATCTTTTTCTTGGGCATAGACCAAAACAAGGTCACCTTCCAAAAAAACCCTGGGTTTGACCGCCTTATCGTACTGAACTTTAACTCGGTTTTTATGCGCTTCATTCATCGTGGCGGCATCCTGACGCTGCTCATCGAGATGTTCCAGATGAAGGAGCCGTTCTTCAAGACTAGAAGTGTCAAGAAGAAGTTCAACAGCTAGCTTAAGAGAAGGAATCTCGCATTCAATAGGAAATACGGATTCCACCCCGTGCACTAGCTGAAATGGAGTAAAGCCAGTTGCAGTTTTCACTGACGTCCTGTATGCCCAAAGTGCAGGATATAGCATAATATGCCAGTTGGATCTAGCTTTATCAATTGTTCTTTGAAGAATTGTCTTCAAGGATTTATTCACGGCTTTCACTTGCCCATTGGCTTGAGGATAATACGGAGATGAATGCTCCTGCCGAAAACCCAATTTGAGAGCCAACTCAGCCATCATACTATTCTGAAAATGACTGCCATGATCAGTGACAATCTCTCTAGGAATACCAAAACGAGTGATAACCTGGTTGAAAAGGAAAAGAGCTGCAGTCTCACCATCATTCCCAAAAGTAGGCATAGCCTCGACCCACTTCGTAAAGTAGTCTACTGCTACGATAATGTACTTGTGACCTTTAGCCGAAGGCGGGTTACAAGTAGTATAATAAATACCCCACTTTGTAAAGGGACCGACAGTAATGACTGGAAAAAGCGGAGCTGGATGAGCGTGCATTTTTCGAGTATAGACTTGACACGGATGACATTTTTTGACCGATTCGATACAATCCTTGAAAATCGAGGGCCAAAAGTACCCAGCACGCAAGATTTTTTGGGCTGTAGCAAGCCCAGATAAATGACCCCCACAAGCTCCACTGTGGGAATCATTCAGCACAGCCTCAGCTTCTTCGAGATTTAAGCAGCGTCTTAGGATTGAATCAACCCCTCGACGGTATAAAGCATCACCAATAATCAAATAATTCTTGGCCAAGTGACGCAACTTATGACGCTCATCTTTCGAAAAAGTAGAGGGAAACTCCGCAGTCTGGAGATACACAATGATATCTCTGTACCAAGGATCCTGTGAAGAGATAAGAAACAAATGTTCATCCGGAAAGGATTCATCATAGATCATCTCTTCTCCACAGGGCAACTCGGAGATCAATTCCACAAAAACTAATGATTTCTTGGACTTGGCAGACATAAACTCAAGATCAAATTCCTGTAAAATCACAATCTATCTATTGTATTTGCCCCCAATCACTCGCCTACTGAGGACAAACTGAAATAGATTGGCTGCTGCCAAAACATAAGTTTTGCGAAGAATAATGTAATGTCAGAGTCGCTGCACAGCATGAACTGCTGCTAAAGCTAACTTTTCTATCGGAGTGTACCAGATTTTAGTTCCTACCAAGCCTCGACTAAGGTAGTATATAACATGCTCTGCAAGAGCATCATCCTCCTGAACCAGAACCATACCAATAGTAGATTCTGCTGCTGCCAGATACAAAAGGAAATCCCTGCTATAATCAGGTGGACTCAATAAAGGAGCAAAGGTCAATGCTTTTTTCAAAGCATCGAACGAGTGTTGAGTGAAGTCATCCCAAAGAAATGGAACTCCCTTCTTCAACAATCTCATAAATCCCTTTATAACTTCAGCATAATTTACGATAAATCTTCGAAGAAAATTAGACTTTCCTTGTAGACTTTGAAGCTGACGGATAGAGGGCAAGGGAGGCAACCGAAGTATTGCCTCAACCTTGAAGGGATCTACCCTAATCCCTTCCTTGGACACAATGAATCCCAATAACCGACCGGATGTAACCGCGAAAATGCACTTGTTCGGATTCAATCTAATCTTATAGAACCGACATCGTTCAAATATTTGTCGGAGGTGAGCAGGATGATCCATCCTCTTTCGATAATGAGCAGCTAAATCATCCAAATACGCCTCGATAATCTTTTTGATGTCGTGGAAGGCATATGACATGGCCTGCTGAAAGGTAGCCCCAGCATTTTTAAGACCAAAAGGAATCTTCTTGTATGCAAATGTACCCCAGGGACAAATAAAGACAGTCTTATGCTGATCTTCAGGATGGATAGTAATCTGATTATATCCGTAGAAACCGTCCATGAAGGAGAAAATCTCATTACCGACACACTCATCAATGATCTAATCAATAAATGGTGTGGGGTAATTATCTTTAGGACATGCTTTATTTAGGTCTCTGAAATCGATGCAAATTCGAATCGTTCCTTGCTTTTTATCTACGGGAATGGGATTTGAAACCCATTCAGTCAAAGGAACAGGGAAAATTAATCCCGCCTTAAGCAACTTCTCAACTTCAGCTTTGATAGCTGCTACCTTCCTAGGATTGACCGGACGAAGTTTTTGCCTCACCGGCTTAGCGTTTTCATACGTCTTGATCTCATGCTGGACAATAGATGGGTCTATACCAGGCATTTCCTCATAAGACCAAGCGAATACATCCCTATACTCTTTAAAGAGCTCGGTGTAAATTTGAACCTCTTCACGGGAACATTCAGCTCCGATGAAGACATTCTCGATAATATTGGGATCCCTGGAAATGTTCACCGGGATAGTAGGAGAAATCACAGCCATGTTACCTTCAGCATAAACCTGTGTTGGTGCTAAAGGGTTCAAGACTGGGTGAATAGGACCAAGAGACTGAGGACTTGGAAAGCTTGTTTCGACTTCGCTCAAGTCAGGTAAAAAGTAAGACCGATGATGCAAGTCATCCCACGGTCTATCTATACCAGTCATGCCTTCTAGGATGGCCTCTTCAGATGGAAGAGTGGTATCAAGGCAACCCTGGGCAGAAGAAGAACTAAGTGTCCAAGCCGGAGCCACATCTCCATCCAACTCTTCCGGTGACAGAGGAGCTGGGATGGATTCTGCAGAGTCAACAATAGACTGATAAGCAATCTCAGTTGCAGAAATAGGAAATGCCATTCCACCCACTTGACCTTCCGCTAATGTGGCAGTAGGGGAAGGTAAGGTCCAAGGGTCCGAAAAATAATGAGTTCTGAAGAACTCTCTTCGAAGAGGAGCCTTGGAGGATTAAATTGCATTAATATGAATTGTAGGAGAAGGAATATCGAAAGTACCCATCAAGGAAGAATACATTCCAACTCCTAAATTCTCAACAGGCGCCTTAGAATTATCCAACTTAGGAACAGATGAGTCAGTAGACGCATTCGGGTCTATAGGAGGACAGTCCAGTTGATCCACTATAACGATCCTCCCTTCGTGAGGGAAACATATAATGCAAAATAATGAGGATGCAATGGCATCCATCTCATAAATCCAGTTTCTCCCCAACAGAAGGTTGTAGTCCAAGCTTGCATCCACTACCTCAACCTCTATATTAACAGTTTTTCCCCCAACATAGATGGGCAAAGCTAGGACAATACCATGGGGCCTGTGAGAATGACCATCAGACGCAGTCAAAAGAGTGGTAGATGGAACAGCTTTGGGAGATCCAAGTGTCTTCCAGCATGCGAGAGACATCACGCATGTGGAAGCACCCTCATCAACAACCGTCCGAAAGATTTTACACTTCCGGTACGATGATTTAATATGAAAAGCCATGTGATGAGGAAGTCTCTTCTTAAAATTAGACATATCAAAAGTAATCAGAAGAGAATTTTTCGGATCAATAGCCCCAATGGCAGTGAGCAAAGCACTGTGCTGAGCCGGAAAAGACTGGAGTACCTCTAAAGCTGACATAGCACAAGGACTCTGCGCCAGATCTTCTACAATCGAGTAGTTCTGGGCAGCCCTAGCATTTGGATTAATCGTTGATCGCTTAGAAGATGCTTTGGGCATCCGAGGCATAGACTCAACAGTAGGCTTCGTAATGTGAAGCGGCTCAGTAGCATCAGGAGTATCCTTACCTTTCGAAGACTCTTCTCTGCCATAATCATGGGATCTCGTGGCGATGTCTGCGTGAGCACTCATCATGAAAATGTTCGATGGAATTTCCCCTTCCTGGGTGCCCCCAGAGGAAGCCCTAGGATTTTGATTCGCGCCAACAACTAATTGTTGCCCTTGGGGAAAAGGGTTTGTTAACATAGCCTAGGAACTAGAAGAACCCTGCTAGGCTAACAAGCGTTGCTCATCCTGAATTTTAGGGCAAAGGTGCGTAAGATGGTCTCCAGCACATAGCTTGCATGGAAACTTCACTTTCCTTTTCTCCTTTGGACCCTCACCAACATGCTCATTAGTTTTATTTGCATTACCCTTTCCCATTCTTGCCCTTTTTCTTATTATTTCGTCCCTTCTTCTTCCCTTCGGATTGTTGATTTCCTTTGGGATCAGAAGCTTGGACAGCATTTATGGACAAAGACTGGGAAGGTGATGACTCAGCAGGCACAGCCTGACCAGAAGGAGCAGATTTCAAAGACAACTGCTGCAATTGAGTAAGCAGGCTGGCTGCACCACTATTGATCGATCCAATCAGTCCGTCGCCATGAGGACCGGGCTTAGTTTTAGATAAATCTAATTTGGAGCGAGGAGCATTGGGCAGATACTTATGGAGGACCCCAGACTGAGAATAGATCAACTCAAGCTGCTGGGCCCTAAAAATGGCCTGCTCCTCGGAAAATACCCCGGAGAGGGATACATCTTTCGAAATATCTGACTGCAGGGATTTGAGAAACCATTCCAAAAGGAATTCACCTGGAATATGAGCTTTAATCAGCCTCTTCCTTCTCCTCCATTCCTGAATGTGATCAGAAATGTGGGTTGCTTCATCCTGCTTAAAATTGGCTAGGAGTTCAGTCCCAGCGTCATATCGGACAGGCAACTGAAAATGGTTCAGAAATGTAACAGCCAGTTCTCCAAATGTAGCAAAACTGCCCCCAGTTAGCTCAATATACCATTTGGCGGCGTTTCCAGTTAGGGTGCATTGAAATAATCTCAACCTAATCGAATCATCGATCAGGGAGTTCGAAGAACACCATAAATGGAAAGTAGTAATGTGGTCAGTCGGATCTTCTCCATTCTTACCTTCAAAATTTGGAATGTCTGAAGGAAGTTTGGTGGGAATCAGAGGCCACCCCGGACTATAACGAATCAGATCATTAGTCAACTTCGACAGATCTGGAAATTTTAACGTTGCTAGAAAAGGTAAGCGAGGCGGAGCCTGAGGATTCCATCCTTGATGGGATGGATTCCCAACATTCTGAAAAGAATACCCTGGATTTGATGAGGCACCAGGTTGCCAAAAAGGACTCGTAGAAAAAGGAGAAGAACCTCCTTCCAACGGAGAGTTACCAAAGCCCAGACCAGTTCCCCCCGCTGAAGTATGAAATGAAGAGGAAAGCCCTTGATAGGGGTTCCAGGCATTAGGTCTGATAAGCACTCGACGAAGGGAAAGAAGTATTCCCTTGGTGACCAGCGTCAAACTGATTCCCTTCCCCCGTTGTAGTGAACACAGGGTTCCACCCTGTAAAAGTAGTCTAACTTTTCCCCCCAGACCAAGGGTTGAAACTCTGGGTCTGAGAAGTAAATGGAAAGGACCCTAAAGAAGGATTCGAACTAGGAATGTGTCCAGTTCCGAAGGGGAACCCTTGAAAAGAAGATGATCCACTAGCCATGGAAGACATGGGTGTAGATCCAGCTGCAGCAGCGGAAAAGGAAAAAGAAGGAATCCCACTAGTGGGCATTCCGAAACAGAAGGGACCAGAATGAGAAGTGTGTGCTTGGGTGAAACCAGAGCCAAACACAGCAGCACTAGAAGCAATCGAAGACAGCATTAGTGCCTCCTTCACCTATGAGTCCGAATGTCACAAAGACTCACAAGCAGGTCGTTGCCCCGGCCGTGGCCATCGAAAGGTGTGTATGAATAATACGGAGATCTTCGGTTCGACTCAGTCCGGCGGTAGCTGAACAACGAAGGACACCGGGAGGAAGAGTTGCGACTTCCCGACCTGTGGAGGTCTGTGTAATTCCTCGATTTGGAAAATCTCTTCCTCGAGGAACAAACTCACGAGAGAGCTAACGTCTTTTTCGGAACCGACACCGAATCAGCTATGAACCTTCAGACCTTCTGTAGGAGGGATCTCTCCACCAGGCCGACGTCATGGTGGTAACCACCGCTAGTCTCACCCTAGCTTTCCTCGAAGAAGGTGGACTTTCAGAGATAACCCCGCATTTCGATCGACGAGGCGCTTGATCAGCCACTTTTATATATTTTAAATTAGACTCAAAAAAAGTGAAAAGCTAGGCAAGCTAGGAGCAAAGAGCACTCACTATCACAAAAATCCCTGAGATACAATCAAGCAAACAGCCTCCAAGTATTTCTGCTCCAGTTGATGAGGACCGAACACCAAAATACAGGAAAGAAAAATATAGGACCTCCCGAAAGCAGTCTGGGATAATTACGGCCCAGGCCTACTAGTGAAGGTATCAGAAACAGTTACACCAACCTCCTAACGATAGCCTTTGCCGGCTCAAGCACCCAAGCTTCGCAAGGGCACCCCCCAGAAGTACTGCTGAAAGTGATGCGACGTCTGCCTCAGGTACCACGGGTATTCCCCCCCGCAGTCACCTGTGTGGAACCTAGGAGTGGCAACTATGAGGAGTGGCAACTATGGCACCAATCCGTGGTCGAAGCTTCCAAGGAACAGCTCGAGGTCATTTTACCACTAGGAGAGGTATCCCTCTTCTCAGCCTTCACTTCCCCTCGCGCTTGACTCTCTGGAGGAGAGCTTTCTCGGTCCACCTAACGGAGTTGGATTTCGCTCAATTAATCAACTTCTATGTTTTGTTTGAGAGGCCTTGGAGAGTTAACTCTCCACTCACCTAATCCAAGGCCCTACAACCTAGCTAGTTGGTGTATGACACTTAGAAAACTTGCTAGTTGATTTTAAATTATATCGCTTATTTTAATGGGTTGTTATGTTAAGTCACAGGGATGCGGAAATGAAACTTATGATGTTTTGACGCAGAAAGAAATTAATAAAAACCAAAGTACATGCAAATGCAGTTATTGTCTTTCGATGAAAAGCAACTTCTACACGGGTTCTACGAGATTAAAAATTGTATTTTTTTCTTTTCAGATAGCAAACTCACATTCACAAAAACTACGAAAATGACTAAATGCTTAAGTGCACCTGATGCAAATCACTACAATCATGCAAATCCTAAGATGCAAAATCTCCTTAAGCAGAGTGAAATTTCCCAAAATTCCTTCAGTTTTATCTCTTTTTTGGTTGTACAGAAAGCTAGTTCCCAGAATCAAGAACTCTTAATATGAAGACACCAAAAACGCTTAACAACAAGAGGAAGAAATCAATGACAACTCCTTTCCAAAATCAAGCCAAAATATAAAGGCAAGAAACCTCAACAAAGCTTCAAAAGACACAAAGAAACAAAAACAAAAATGCAAAAACAAAAGCAAACAACAAAGAAAAATGTTTTTTGAGCTTTTGAGTTTTATAAAAGAGTTCGAAAAGACCAAGTGAAACTATAAAATCCCAAGCCAATCAACACTGAATTTCAAGCAAAAACTTCAAAAATTCTCCAAATCTTATAAGGCTAACTAGTAGCAAGATCAATATGAGCAAAAGAAGACAAGAAAACTCAGCCACTCAGCCTAGAAGAATAGTGCAACCTTGCCGCAAACAAAAACTCCAAAGAACCAAGAAAGACTCTTCAAAAGCTACAACAAGACCTAGCCAACTGAACTCAAGAAAACCAACCAAGAAATAGGCAAAAATCGTAGTGCAAAGCAAAACACAAATATAGGAAGGAGTAAATGAGCAGGAGCTCTCTGTTCTGATGAAGCAGAATAGCCAAGAATCCCCAGAAAGAGATCTTGGTACTCAAACCAGAAATGCCAGCACAAGAAACAACACTTTTCCAAAAAGACTAGTTTTCAATCAAACGAAAGAGAGAAAAGACCAAAGACCACTTTCTTCACAATCCAGAGGGTACAAAGACATTGCAGGAACAGGTCTCCACAAACAGAAAGGACTAAAAAGCCAAGGAATCCAAAATTTCAAAATCTGCCTAAGTATATGCTACTTCACAATTTAGCAACAAGCATGCATACGCGACTGTGCTAAAGGAAACACGCGTATACGCAACTCCCTTTAGACAAAATTGCATGTATACGCGACTATGTGCAGAAAAAAGCGCGTATATAAAGGTAAATAATGAAAAACAAAAAAGGATCAAGCCTAGATAAGAAACCAGGACTTCAGTCTGACTGAGAAAAAGTAAACTGGACTGGAAATAAAAGTTAAAACTGTTGGAAACCTATCAAACAGCTGAAACCACCCAACAGGGGAATCACAAGAATGCGATCCCCAGCGGAGTCGCCAGTTCTGTTTCGGGGAAAATCACCCTAAAGGTTTGTTGGGTTTAAATCTCCACAGAGCAGGGCATGCTACTCAAGAAGGACTCACACAACCATACATGTTCATGAAAAACTAAATAGAGTAGATCGAGGAAGTTACCCGTAGGTCCTACGGTTGAAGCAGATCCCGCGGGGTCCAAACCCCCAGCAACCCTTCTTTCTTCTTAACCTGAAAGACAAGAAGAAACAAGCATGAAAAACTGGTTGTACAACATATATCTACTCTAAATGTTAGTGAAATCCATATGAAACGTTAGATAAACCATAATGAATGCTTAAATAACAATATTCTCATATATGCAAGCGGACACTAACACGTATATTTCGGGAACAAGATGGTTCTTCTGTATTATAAATAGCATGTACAGAAATAACGAGTGGAGAGATCACCTGAATCCTTCCACGATCTTTGAGCAGACCGTCATCCGGATCCGTCCCACCCTTGCCTCGCTAAGATTCCTTTCGAACTGGTGCATACAAGATGACATATAAAAAGATGAGCATCTCCAGGAAACAAGGGTTTCCTGTGATGAACTGGGAAGTGCAGGAGGCACGGGAATTCAGACTTGGATAGGGAATACCAACAGAGTATAATATCAATAATTTCTCTCTCTCCCTTAGGCCATGCACATGAGGGGCTTTTATACTCCCTCAAAGTAGTTTCAATAGTTGGAAACAGTTGGCCACGTGCTGGGGTGGTTGAACTACCAGAGTAACCATCAACCCAGCCCGAAAATAGGGATTTTTTATATATTTTTTAATGATTTTAATGACATACGTGGGAAAGTACATCTGGACTCGCGTATACACGCGGAAAAGTCTGGGCATAACCGCGTATGGGGATTTTAACACTGTTTTTTAGTGAATTTTGTCCAAGTCTGTAGGAATGGGTGCCCAAAGCCATAAAAGCAATCATGAATCATATGAAGGTGAGAAATGATGCTATAACACTTTTGGAAAGCCATTTTGATTTCATTAAATATCAACACATTTCCAGAAATCTGAACACTTTAATTGATTCATTAGCTAATCAAGTTTTAGATAGATATTTGCGACATAAATAAAGAAAACATTCACATCATTGAATAGGATTGCGCATTAAACATTGGAAAAACTCTGAAAACATATAGATAGATAGTTATAGGTTTTTAAAAAAAAATTTCCCATGACACGTTGGTCATCTGACCTCAAAATGTAGGCAAAAAATCACAAGTAAACTAGTGGTGCTCATGGTAACATGCTATAGATCTAGCAATCCTACGGAGCAACCGCATCCAACGGTTAGGAAACCCAATAGTGTGTCCCTACAGTCGCATGGGTAACTCTTCGAGCCAGCAATCCGGAATCCTGAAGGTCAATCCCTCTATGTGCTACTGAAGCTCAACTAGAGTCTCAGCCATATCTAGGTCCTGAAGGACTTCTCTCCCGACAGCCCTCTCTGCGGGTGCATCTGCCTTGCGCTCTGGTTCCTCTACTGGTTGAACGCGACCAATATCTGCATTACATAAAACATTTAGTTTAGTCCTGGAAAGAAATCAAAACACAAAAGAATTGTATAAACCTTATAAAAATAAAAAAACATGATCAAATCATTCTTACCCATTACACCCCACTCAGCACCTTCCGGCAATACTAGATCTGGATCTCCTCGGAAGTCGACGCCTACATATGCATACTCATCGATGGCGACAATCTGTCACCGGAACCAAGCGAAGAATGCAGTCTAGAACACAATGGTCGATTGGCCTGCATGCCAACCCATGAGTTCTACCCATCTCTGCATTCAAGGATCTCTAGGACTAGATATATCCAATGTTACATGTTGTGGCTGCATCAGTGGAATCCGTTCCAAAACAAAGGAGATAACGATGGAACCATAACTGAAATTTTTCTTCCTTCCTCCCTTTGCTTTATCCAATTGTTCCTTTATCTGAGATAGAACAACTTCAGACCAGTTGAAGACTGTTGGTTCTAAACACTCTAGCGCATACTACATATACGATATGTTCGCTACATGGAGTGTAACAGTGCCAGCAAGTTTAGCGATCGTGAAAAGGATGGTTCTCAAAGGAAAATCACTGACATCCTGGATGTTTATTTTTCCATCTTTGCTAGGTTCTTACCCTGGATAGAAATACTTCATAACATAATCCCTCACTGTCTCTCCTCCAACGGTAGACCCTGTGAGAGAAATGGGCAAGCCTCTCCTCGACAAACTTGTGAGAAAATACACATCCTCAACTGTTATGGACAACACTTGATTTTTTATGTGAAATTACTCTATCATCAGATCCCATGCTTGAACTAAGAACTCCAAGAGTTATATTTGTTGCCTCATTCTCGACAATTTGAAGTACTTAAGCAGCCCACAATCTCTTAAGGCTCTTACAGTACCTAGATCATTCAAGGCAATCATATCTTGTTCTTCATGTTCTCTTTCTCTCCATGTAATCGTCATTATAATCCGATGGAAACCTGAAAATCAAACATAAGATCCATTAGATACCATTCATTGCAAAAAACTAGGCAAATTTTGGACACAGCACGAAAACCAAAAACTTCAACTGCACCCAACGCACTCCCTGGGTTGAGACAGTGCGTTGTATATGAAAGTACCCTTCACTGTACCTGCTATGCAACACAGGTTTCGACATTCAGGGGTGCATTTCCCTCATTTTGGGCAGAATTTACCCTAGGGGCTCAAAACCCTAAAACAATGCAAGGAATGGTAATGAAATGAATACTGAAAGAAAGAGGAGGTTCATGGCACTAACCTGGATCAAACGGTGATGAAATCCATCTACAGAAACGACCGCAATCAACGAATGAAGTTCGAGGGCAATATCAGGTTCAGAGCTCCAAAATGCAAATGGTAACTATGGAATGGTAAAAATGAATAGTGAAACTACTTTTTATAGTCATTTAATTGGTTTGCAAGTTAAATTTATTTCTATGAATATAGTTTTATTATGTTTTTATCATGAAACATGTATTTTTAATCCATTTGATGTTGTTCTGAACAGGAAATACAACTGATGAACAGATTAGTCGTGTAGATTTATTCAAAGAATGACTTGACCACAAAGCCTACTTTTTCTCCTTATTTTTCAAGCTTTGATAAAAATGAAAAAGGATGTGAAGCGCACTTTTATCTCTTTTTAGAGCTTCCATAACAGTGAAAAAGGAACCCCCTAGAGTCTTCTTTCAGCTCTTTTCAGACTCTGATAATGTGAAAATATTGCCAAGCATTTGTCATTTCGAGCTCGTTAAAGTAAATGAATTTATTTCTACTCAGTATAAGTTTAACCCTTTTCCGGACTGAGATGGATTATTTACGAAAAAAGAATACCTTAGTTAAACATGACCAAAGAGGTTCTCTCAGATATCATTTTACACTTTTTCGGATCTAAGTGACAAATTTACAAAAAAGTACTTTTGGAGTTCTCTTTCGTTCTCTTTTTCAGACTCTCTAAATATGAAAAAGGATCGGGCTATCACTGTCGTTAAGCTCGTTAAAACATATAATAGTGACGGGCTTGTCGATCATGGCAAGAATCGAGTTTCATTCATCGCTAGACTCGTTAAATTATTAAATAATGATACTTTATTTGCCTGAAGGATTGAATTATAGATCAAGAAAATGTTATCCTCCTCAAGCTTGTTAAAAAATAAAGAGGTACTAGTCGACAAATGACCAAGGAAATTTTGGGAAAAGTAAGCAAAGTTTCTTTTTGGTAGCAAGTCGCTCTTGAACATGACACTTCTTTCACTCCATGCCCATGACTGTTTGGGTTGGGTAATCATCTTGACGGTTCATTCACACCTATGGTTCATCATATCTTCACTTTGGTTTTGAGTCAATGCTGCCAACTCATCACAGTGTCATCGATATGTTCAAGAGAAGTCATCTAGTGATTAAAAACTCACCCATCTGCAATACTCGAAAACCTTCATTTTCATGACCGTCATCCCTGAAAATTGCTATATCAAGTCATACCCTTGTCTCCGAAATCAGTAACTCTTGTTTTGCAATAAGGTGACTTCCTGTCGACAACAAATAAATATCTAGGAATTTCACTTAGAAACATCAGATTCCAGTACCATGAGGCTTGTTATAGCATTAACAATATCCTCGCTTCCGGACCTTTGACTGAAATATTTTGTTTAGCATTCAACATCAAATCATCTATTCACACCTTACGAAATTTACTATAGTACCTTGAGGGCCATTGACATTAATGGTGGTTCTCTTGCGTTTGGTAACAGCTCACATCATTGGCTAGTAATCAAACGATGTCTTTCCATGTTCGACAACAAATCATATATTCGCATGGCTAGACTTGTACCCGGATGATCAAGTGAACGAGATAAGAAGACCTCGGATCTAGTTTCATCCATCCGGGCTACGATTTCAGGATTGTTGTACACATCATCTGTACGGTGACCTTACATACATATTGTCATCCAAACATGGGCCTATATCTGTAGGTGTGTCTGCATCTGGGAAACATTCCAATGTAGACGACTTTCTAAATTATGTACATGTTATTAGATTGTTTTATGTGCTGAACATGGGAATGCCTACCCTCAGCAATTATGATCAATAGAAGATATATCATGATGAAATGTATTGTAAGATTGATGCAGGTGAGCATTCCGCTTCGTTTCCAGGCTCATCACAGTGTAAATAATCTCAATCAAATGTTATTATTATTTGGATCTCATGCTTTAGGGGGAAATTGTTATAGGTCAATTTGGGCACCATTCCCAATGTCCTGGTTAACTTGGCATCATCTCCAAGACCAATGATCAAGGGTCTATCATTCCCTATCATTTCAGTTGCTACATGCCCTAAAACAAGAAACAATACTTTCATCAAGCAAGACTTTCATCAAGCAAGGGTTTCTATGGTTTGAAGCTTATTATATAGCATATGAAATCTCACCAACACAGGCTCTAAGGGGCCTAAGTGTGTTTCATATGCAGGTAGCCCCATGCAAGCCTGCTCTGCAAAGCACTTCCCGACATTCACAGGTGCGTTGGTCACATTGGGAGCGAAATTCTCATTGTTCCGGAATCTCCACCTATCCAGTGCCTTCTAGAAGAGTTCACATGTGTCAAGCTTCGGATCCAAGTGTCCATTTTACATATACATGGATGGAAACATGTCTTGCCTATTTTTGGAAAGTTATTGATTGCAAAACAACATACAGTTCATCTATAAATTGAACACAGGTCTAAGTGTTTGAAAAAGAAAAATTTGAGTAGAGAAATGCTAGATAATTTTCAATTGAGAGCTTGGTTTGTGAAGCTACTGCTAGAGAGATTTATGATGTGATGAGACTTGGGAACTTTACTGGAAGGTCACTTCAAATCAGTCACTAGGTTGTAACCTCTCTTTCTATCATCAATAAAGAGTACTTCTTTTTTTTCCCTACATGCATCTATGTTAACTTTGATTTTCCATGTTGTAATATCTTGGTTGATGAATTTAGTTTATGCTTTACTGATTTAGCTAACTAGCTTGAATAGATATCTATATTATTTTATATTCTGATGTTTCATTGTTCTTTCTTGCAGGAAGCATTTAGCTCACAAACCGCTTGAATTTGAAGCTGTAGCAGAAGCGACAGAAGGAGCCATTTGGAAACGACCGAACAAGTAAGCTTCCAATCCTCTATGTATATTTTTTCTGAGTTAGGAGAAATGGTAGTATAGAATTTCACCTGTTGTTCTAGACTAACACCTGTCTAGAGAAGCATAATTTATCCATATATTACAATTCTGGCCCAACAATTACTACTCCTTTCACCTCCATGGTCAATGGAAAACATCATGTTCAGTTCATTCATTATTGAAATATTCCCATAGTCATCATGGTCATCATTCAGCTCATTCTTCCATGTTGTGCCATCATTAGGTCATAGGGTCAAAATCATGAAAATTGGTCATTTCACCATCAAATTCATCTTTTGAAAGAGTAGTAATAGCCAAAGGCCTTTAGCAATTTCAGGTTCCAAACTATCATTTCCAATTAAGTGGTTTTGTGTTTACCATATTTGTCTCTTAGTTGTACTTGGAAAGCTCATTTCCCTCTCCTCGGGTTTTGAGGACATTTTTCTTGGTTTCATGACTTACATCGTTAAATCTTCAACAAGACTTGTATCCTAATGCTCTTACACCTTCCCCTATTCTTAATATACCTTCCTAAACACTTCCCATCACTCATATCTCTCAAAATCATCATTTTTTCACAAGCCCTATCCTATTGCTACAATTTGACACTTTTCTATACTAGGCCTATGTTTTTCCCTTTTGGACCCCTTCCCCTCACTCAATCCTTACAATTCCACTTTCCCCTAATCTCTAACATCTATCTATATCCCCCAAAATTTCCCCAAGAATTTATACAACCCCTAACCCCTTTATTCCCCTCCCTCTACAAGGTAGTCCTAAATCACCTGTTTTGCCTACACCAAACCCTAATTTCCTCTCCCAGTAAGCTAGGGTTTGCTATGGAATCAAAGACATATGAGTAGAGGAGGAATAAGGGAGGTCATATCAGCAAGTATGACGTCATTTAATCTCATAAATATCATGTCCCCACAATTTTTCAAGAAGTCATTCCAAGGGACAAATCGTTTTCCACACATAGGGCCGGTTTTTCTTCAAACTATGTTTCTGACCAAACAGAGATGAATTTGAAAAAAGTGAGATATTTTTTTGTCCATAATAGTCCAAGGAATCAAAAAATCCTTCAGGTTTTCCACAGGTATCATGGTATTGGATAAATTTCAAAAATACAGTTACTATAAGAGGTTTGTCGCACTTTTGGAGTGACCTTGGGAAAATCCATTTTTATCTTAGATGGGGTGTCCAAATGACTTGTTTGATGAGTCAAATGATAAATAGACAGATATATATATATATTTCTAATGAGCTATCATGAGCTCAATTTGGAGTTGAGGAACGCCTCCAAAAGCTTCCTACAAGATCACACTTCATTTTTGCACCCTCATTTTGCATTTTTTGACCAATCTTGGGCGAATCAATTTTTGACAGGTCAAATCAAGTCCATTATGCAAACTAAAGGCATATTTGGAAATTATACAGGATAATATTTACAACGAGCTATCTTGGGCCTAATTTGGACACCATAAATGCCTCCAAAAGTGGTATGCAAGTTGGAGGCCGCACAACCTTCTGCGAGGGTGCACAGTCTTAAGCGAGGGTGCACAACCTTTAGGTGATGCACATAGAGCAGTCTTGGGAGAATGACATTTTGAGGGGTCAAATCAGCTTCATTTTGAAAATTAAAGGCATATTCAGAAATAATACTTGAATGGATTTCCAACAAGCCATCTTAGGCCTGATTTGGACACCTAAAAGTCATTCAAAACCATCCTTGAACAGTAATGGCGCATATGATAGAAAAATGGCACATATGACCATTTGCTGATATTTTTAGTTATTCACTGTAATTTTGTGAATTTATCTCAGAAATTGATCTTTTTACCTATGTCATTAAGCATGGTAATTGTGATTATGTTGTGGATAAGCTACCTAGGGGTAGATTCATCAGGTAAAATTTATCCTTAAGTCAAATGAATCAGTTTGAATGAAATTAGGAATGAGTCACTTGGACCATCCTACACTTCAGCTTTCAGTTCAAAATTTTGTGGATCTCTTCCTCACCTCATGGATTCGACCCCTGATGATGAGTGAATGTTGTTTTAATGTCGATTTAGTCCCTTTATTCACACTAAGCAAGAGTTGGAATTAGTTTGGATGTTAGCTTATTGATCAAGGAACTATTGTACTTAGTGTTGGCCAGTTAATAAAGAAGAATTGCAGTTATTTTTTGGGATACATGTAGTATGATGTTTATCATTGTTTTTCCTTCAGTTTCATATGTTATAATGTTTTTTATTCATGTTCATTACATCTCTATTGTATGATTTCTTTCAAGTTGATAGGCAGAACACATGCTTGCTCATGCTCTGTTTAGGGAAAGTTATCATAATTTTTCCATTTTCCTATGTTTAGGAAGAATACATCTCCCATGCTATTCCTAGATTCTCATCAATATTAAAACCATCTCATCACAATCATATTTATAGTGTTAAGCCTTATGCCTACCTTGCCCCATTGAATCTCTGCAACACTATCTCATTTTCCCTGACCTAGCTCCCTTGACCTAATATTTTCATCCAGTGAAACCCAACCCAATCAAATCAAAACAACCTCTTTACTCATACCTAGCCTAAAAAGCCTAATTCATCCAGCCCTTTTGGATTTGACCTTGTGGAGAGAGCCCTCTTTGGTTTGGTAGGGCTAGCTACCAAGCCAAAATTTTGGTCTGTGGTTACCTCTGTTGGGATTCCTTCTTCAGCCTTGGGAATCTAGCGGAGTGATAACATTTTGGCATCGTTGTCGGGGAGCGAGGTGATATATCTTCCCTAGGAAATATCATCAAAGTTCAAATCTAATTGTTGATGGTGGATAGCGGTTAGATTCATATGAAGGCTGAAATCATCCACCTGCCATCTCCACATAGTTCAAGTTGATCAAAAGACTCCAATGGCAGAAGAATCCAGAAATCAATACATTCATGGCACCTCCACTGCTCACTAATCAGGTCATGTACTAAAACAAGATGATTGGGTATGTGGAAAACCCTTTATTTTATTAAGTTGTGAAATAATTTAGGGATCAGTTAGTGGATATTCAAATAGATGAGGTATTTTCAAAGACTATCCTTCATTATCTGAGATCTACGAAGATTTCTCTTGAAGGTAAAATTGGCTTCTTTGAATTAGTTGTCGAAAGGTTTGAGAACGAGATTAAGCTTTTAAATGATCAAATCAAATCATATAATTTCCAAGATCCTAAAAAGTTCTTGGAAAACCTCCCTCTTCCCAAACAAGAAACAATAGTGCTACATTTCAATGTTGAAATCAAGGATTGTTTTGACAATGAATCTGATGACTCATATCTAAAACTGTATGGTGATATAGAAAGCAAATTTACAGAATACTTTAAATGTCAAGAGATAGGTCATGAATTTTATGATCCTATTTCTTTCTATATGAAGGACTACTTCCCTGCAGAGTCCCGATTAATTTCCAGTACCTGACATGTTTTTTGTGATCTCATGGCTCGTGGTTGTGAAGATCAGACTTACAATTAGTTTCTAATGCCCTTACAAGCTCTGGTTCTGATTTTTGTTAAAAGAAGTGAAGGGCCCAAGTACTGGATCATATTTTTTATTGGCTATATTGGATATTTTATATTGATTGAAATCAAGAATCTGGTGTTAGAATAGGTTATATGTACATAAACAAGCTTACTTGGTAAGCATCTTTGTAGTCAGATTTTCAATTTAGTTTTCAGATTGTTTGAAATCAGTTTGCAGTTGTTTGTGAATCCATGCCCAATAAGAAGGCACTGATCTATGAGTTCCCAGAGATCTGGGGTTCTTGGCACCTCCTAAAAGGTGCTTCCTTCCCCAATTGGATCTGATGTTAGCACATGGATTTGCATCCCACCCAACCCACCTTATTTTGCTATGTTTTCACCTCAACTCCGTCGTTATCACTGGCCTCACATCGTTTTTTTCCATTCTCGCATTTATATTGCATCGAACACATCATCAAACTGCTTATCCTGATAATCACCATTTTTTTCCAATTCTATATCATCTTTTTATCCTTTACATGCTAATTTCACCAAAAAATTGTCTCTACAATGGAGGAAAGCAATGTTCTGAAAGTGTTGGGATATTTTAGTTTTATTGGTCTACTTCATGTACATTGTCTTCTTGGAGATTATTACAGTGGAATAAAGTGCTTCAGGCTGTGGAGAAATTGATTGACCAAATGAACAATAATATGAGGTATTTTTCATATATTTGGACCTATTAGCACTAATAAAAGAGAAAGAGACATGGCTGACAGGTGCCTTCAAAATTTTGGCTTCGTCGAATGGATGGTTGGGTTATGTTTTATTTCTCCAATTCAAGGTCTAAGTTTCGAAGGGGAAGAGTCCACGAAGGAGCCAAAAGGGGTGCACTACACATAAAATAGGATGGTGTGGAAAATTGTATATCAACCTCAATGTTTCAACTCCCATAGTGCATGTGGGATAAACCCACTTTCAAAATTTTTTATAAAAAAATTTCCAATTTTCTCTGTGTGACCAGTTGACTTACGAGGCGGTTCCTAAGAAAATGGTGGCAACGTTTCGGAAAATGAAAGAGGTTTTTCCTCAAAACGGGCTAAAAAACATCTTTCATATTTGGCATATATGCTAAAAATTGGGAGAATCAAGATCATCTTTGAGCCCTATTTTTCAGACCTCAGAATTTTCCTGTTTGACACATGGTTTTGGAATGCAGATCTCGGGAAAATGGTAACAAATATCAGGAAACTGAAAGATGTTTTTCCTACGCACGGGCTAAAAAACAAAAACCTCTTTTATTTTTTCATATCTGCTATATATTGGGAGAATCGAGATCATATTTGAACCCTATTTTTTGGATCTCATAATTTTCCTGTTTGACACATGTTTTTGGAATTCATATCTCGGGAAAATGGAAACAAATTTCAGGAAGCTAAGAGAGGTGTTGTTCATAAGAAACTGATCTACAAAAACCTCTTCTAGATTTTACACAGATATCATGAGTTGGAATTTTTGAATTCATAATTGCAGTGTTATTTCTGTAGTAGGTTGGTCTTTTTTTGGGATACAGTTCTAGATTTTGATGTAACAGAGTGCTCTTTTGGAGGAATTGGATAATTTCGACCTCTAAATATTAAGGAGGGTTATATTCCCATATATATATTGTAAATTCAATGTAATATAGGTTGGAAATCAAAGGGAGAGGCTATTGGTCTGTGTATTTTTCCTTGAATATTTTTATGTAATTAAATGCAGGAGTTTCTCTCTTCTTTGTTTTGAGATTCATCATGGTGTTTATGTTTAGTATGTGTTCCTGTATATCATTTCCATGATTATTTTTTCTGATAGTATTGTTTGAGACTAAGTGATAGGAATTCATCCATTTTAGATTCTCCTTTCACACTGATGATGCTTGTTATGTGTTAATGGTTATCGTTACAAAATTCATCCATGTTTGATGCTTTGTTTTGTAACCTATATTTGTGTTATTTATTCTAAAGTTGCACTGGAGATTCATCCATTGATATATGTATGTAGTGTAGTGGGATTTCTTCTCCTTTCCATCTCTCATTTCATATAATTTATCCAGCTGAACATAGCACTTACTTTGCCTCAAATTTGCAGAAAGAAACTAGCCTTGACTCCATTGCCCAATGGTACTTTCTCTCTTGTTGTTCTAACCTAGAAAACCTAAATCAAAACCTTTGAGACTAATAGATATAGCCTAAAATACTTTCCCTCATAGTCAATATTTGACTGTGATTTCATGGAGAGAGCACTCTCCAGCTTGGTAGGGCTAGATATCGAGCCAAAAAAGGTCTGATGTTACCTCATTCGATTTCCTCCTCAACCTGGGAGATTGTTGGGGCTAATAGGAGGAATGAGTTTTGAAGATCTATTCTCCAGAGATATCATCATGATCAATATTGCATTCTATATTCTGAGGCTCGAGTATACCCTTGAGGGTAGCTCAAATCACATTGCTTGGAAGCAGTCATGGAAGACAATGGATGGAAGGAATACATTGATAGCAATGTTCTGAAACTAGCAGTAGCAGGTGCACAGACTCTAGTGGAGTGGAAGAAGAATGTGGCCAAGTCAAGAAGGATCTTACTGGAAGGAGTTATATATCATATTTTCTCAAACCTCCATGGGAAGGAGACTCCAGATGCAAGGTGGAAAGTTGTTGGCCTTCATTTTTTATCTAATTTTGTTTAAGAAAATACACTTTATTACCATGCTATACATCCATACACCATAATATTCACTCTATTTTTTCCAATTAATGCATATCCAGGTATTTAAATTAAGTTTTGAAATTTTTAGAATTTTTTATAAAAATTGAATTTTAAGTGCATTTTTGGACCAGACCAGAAATTCTTGTAATCGCTTCATGGATGTCATATTTGCAGGACACTTGGTCTCGAGTTGGATATTTTTCTAGAAATATTGGGAACTAAGATTGAATTTACACTTATTGGTTCAATCAAACCGATATTAAACAGGCCCGGTCAAAGGTGGTCAAACATGACCTATTTTTATGGAGATCCCTAGGAAATAGGTCAAATTTATTATTTTATGGGATTTTCCAGATTTTGAGGGATTATATGGATGATATTGACCTAAATAGATAGGATAAGGATATCCATGGCTGTAGGATACATTTTAGATGATTTTTTTTCATATTTTATCTATTTAAGCCTAAGACATTGAAGGCATTCATATGTAGAATTTGTATAACTTAACTCTGATATTTATGAAACTTGGAGAGGTAATTGAAAGATTTGTTCTATTTCCTTTGTTGTTGTTATATTTGGTGAATTCTTAACTGAGTTTCAGTGGCTGATGTTGAATATTGCAACAAGAAACAGTGAAGGAGGCATCCTGAAACATCTTTCCTGATCCTAGTTGGAAAGTGATCACCTAAACTTGTGTTGATAAACCTGCGATTTCTATTTGTAAGTATATTTTTAGACTATGTCTATTTTTAGACATGTCGATCATATTCTATGAGTTGCAGGATGCTATTTGTGGATGGTTGGTCAAGTTGGAAAAAATAGATGGATTTCTATTTTTAGACATATTGGGCAGAATCTATTTTTAGATTGCCAGTCTAAAAATAGATATGTCGAATATTATTAGCTCTTAATAATATTTGGACTCTAAACATTATCTTATTCTCTTGGAGCACTTCAATTAAGTGCACAGATGTGGCACATGAGTTGACAGAAGGAATTACGCTATTCCTAAGGGTTATGTGGAGCTATTGCATGGATACTTCAGTTAGAACTCATGTGACAGAGTTTGGTGGAGTTGATTGAGGAAGTTAATGGAGTTGTGTTCATTTTAACTAATATAAACATAGTTGAGCTATTTGTATCTAGTTTAACTGATTGATAAAATTAGTGAGAGTGGTGTGAATTAATTATTAATTAATTCACTAATTATAAACTCATTAATCAACTAAAGAATACATCAGTTAATCCTCTGCAGATGCATGCTGAGGATGGAGACCAAAAGATAGGTGAAAGGGCAAGTGTGACTATTAGTTGTGACTATAAGTGATGCACGGTTTGCATCCAACACTTAGTAGAGATGCCTATAAATACTACATGAGCAAGGCTGGGGTAATAAAATTCTCATCAAGAGGCATTCTTCAGCAGGGATTGCGCAGTAGAGGCAGGCTAAGGCTGGCAAAGATTGGTGCATGGGATTTGCAAGATCAGGCATGATTAGTGTGTAGCAAGTGGAGATTATACTAAGAGATTGTGAGGAGATTTATATAATGATTGTTACATGATCTCTATGACATATATAATATATAGATAGTTGGGGGTTTTCAGCTTTAAGCTTTCCCATTACATACTGTGTTCATATGTGTGAATTTTTATGGTTTTAATGTGTGCATGCAATTGATTTTATTTCTGCATGTGATGATCAGTGGTAGAATAGATTATGTATTGTGCATGAAGATAAAATAGTGTGTGATCTTAAATCTTTGGTGATAAATATATCAATTATTCAATTTTCAAGCATGGTATCTACATATTGATTATTACAACTGCAGTTATCGAAGCGGTTGAGTCTTCAAGGATAAACTCAGGAAAATAAAAATGGAGAATAATGACACTATTTCGGTATACTTGACAAAGTTTTTCCATTGCAGGGATGAGCTTGGGAGTGCAGGAGTTAGTGTGGATGAAGGAGGACAAGTCAAGAAGGTTGGGATTCGAGCCAAGAATCTCTACAGACTTGAAGTAGATGGGATGTCTACGGAGCTTCCTACTATTGGGAAGTGCAAGAATGTGCTGCACGATGTTGAGGAGCAAAAGCCAAGTTTTAAAAAGGCAAGAGGAACTCCTGAGATGAGCACACAAGATGAGGATCATGGAGTGGGAGAAACCACTCATGCAGAGAAATTTCGTGCCAGATGGGCAGAGGGAGTGCATGCAGCTATACCACCAGGTGAGAAGTGGGGCGACATGCATGAGTAATCCCAAGAGGAGATTTCTGGGCAGGATTCATGAGATGGTGTTGATCTCATGAATTTAACCTGGCTATGAGGTTCCCACAATGCAGTAGTAGCATGATCAGTTGGATTGATGCAGGCAGATCAAAGTGACAGTGTCAGATACTGGAGCGCGAATCAGAGTTGACAGCAAGTGCAGAGTGCATGGGTGCAAGAGTTCAAAAATGTAGTGGTTCCTGAAGACATGTGCAGTTGGTACCAGCAGAAGTTGAAGACTTTGATGATAGATGCATTAGACTGATTGAGTTGTTTGGAGCCTATTCAGTTTCAGAGGAGTTGCAGAGCAGATGCATGGAGTTGCATGGCACTTGTGAAGGTTGCAGGGCGAATGCATGGAGTTGCATATCGCATGAAAATACAGTCCTTTCTTGTTGAGAGGGAGTGTTGAAGATTGCAACAAGAAACAGTGAAGGAGGCATCCTGAAACATCATTCCCGATCCTAGTTGGAAAGTGATCACCAAAACTAGGTGGGGGCCACACAGGTGATTTTTGTCGCAAAGTCTATTTTTAGACTATGTCTATTTTTAGACATGTCGATCATATTCTATGAGTTGCAGGATGCTATTTGTGGATGGTTGGTCAAGTTGGAAAAATAGATGGATTTATATTTTTAGACATATTGGGCGGAATCTATTTTTAGATTGCCAGTCTAAAAATAGATATGTCGAATATTATTAGCTCTTAATAATATTTGGACTATAAACATTATCTATTCTCTTGGAGCACTTCAGTTAAGTGCACAGATGTGGAATAGGAGCTGACAGAAGGAATTACGCTATTCCTGAGGGTTAAGTGGAGCTATTGCATGGAGACTTCAGTTAGAACTCATGTGACAGTAGTTTATATTTAATATAAAGATCAGAGTTGTGTGTTCGCTTTAACTAATCTAAACATAGTTGAGCTATTTGTATCTAGTTTAACTGATTGATACAATTAGTGGAGTGGTGGTGAATTAATTATAATAAAGTTCACTAATGGTAAAACTCATTAATTCACAAACTAATACATCGAAGAACTTTGGGCATGGACAGCTGGAGACCAAAGGTGATAGTGGAAAGGGCAAGTGTGACTTACCGTCACAGACTATAAGATGCATGGTTTGCATCCAACACTCAGTAGAGATGCCTATAAAGACTGTGTGAGCAAGGCTGGGGTAATTAAAATTCTCATCAAGAGGCATTCTTCAGCAGGGATTGCGCAGTAGAGGCAGGCTATCAAGTGGCAGAGATTGGAGCATGTGTTTTGCTAGATCTAGTTTGATTAGTGTGTAGCAAGTGGAGATTATACTGAGAGCTTGTGAGGAGCTTTGTATGATGATTGTTACATGATCTCTATGACATATATAATATACAGATAGTTGGGGGTTTTCAGTTTTAAGCTTTCCCATTACATACTGTGTTCATATGTGTGAATTTTTATGGTTTTAATGTGTGCATGCAATTGATTTTATTTCCGCATGTGATGATCAATGGTAGAAGAGATTATGTATTGTGCATGAAGATAAAATAGTGTGTGATTAGGAGAATCTCATAGATAATATATCATTTATTCAAATTTCTACAGCTAAAATCACTTCATTAATACAGCAAACACCTAGAGGCTGGAGTGACCCCACACAGCATCACACACTTTCTAGTTATTTTAAGTTGCAGTTTCTGAACTAGTTTGTTTTATGCTTAATTTTTTAATTAGATATATGATGATGTTTTATGAGTGCTGATGAATATAATTCTAATTTATATTCTACATATGAAGGTACAATCCAATTTTTAAGTTAAACATTCCTTCTATCAGATTAAGAGCTAGAGCCAGAATTCATCTTTCCTATTTTTTAATGATTTTCTGAAGTTCATATTTTCTAACAATAGCATTAAAGATGAATGAATTTGTAATGAAGGGCAACCAGGATCTCTTTAGTTAAGAGCATATTCAGTTATTCTTTCATGCATCTTGATCCATTTCTCATTAGTGGTTTTGGTTTCTAATTCATGAAGTAGTTTTGTAAGAGAAGGACAAACAAGTTCTCCTAAGTTAGGAGCTTCTTTTACTGCCGATTACATAATTGAATTTAGAAATTATTTAGTTTAAATTTATATTTTTAATATGCATTTCCTTTCTTATTAATAATTCATCTTCTAAACTTGACCATAGCTAAAACCCATATATCTTGGAGATGCTTCTAAGTCCTACAAGCCCGAATGGATAATAAAATACTTGTGTTAGTTTACCTAATAAACAACCCAAAATTTTTGGCGTCGTTTGCAGGGAAGCATATTTCAAAGTGGTCAATTAGGAAAAAGAAATACATAAAAGAAAACAACAACATAGTTTTTCTTTTAAGTTATGTTTCTTTATGCCTAGAGATAAAGATCAGAAGGGTAGATTTGTGAAACAAAACCCCCCAACAACTCATCCATCCACAGGACTAACAACACAACTTTCTGGAATACCTACTATAGAAGAGTTAGAGGAAAAAAAGAGATCAGGACAAAGATTAACTCTAGTTGAAAGATAGATCTTGTTAGCCTTGGACGTAAAAAGAAAACAATCACCAAAAGAAACTCCTTCCTTAGGGAAACAAACGGAAACAAGAAAACCAGTTGTTGAAAAATTAGAGCAACCTGTCCTTGAACAAATCAAATTATTTGAAGAAAAACTAAATGAACCTCATATTGAAACACTGTAAATATTTGAAAAGGAAATGGCTGAAGAAGGAGAAGGATCCAATATGCTGCTTATAACTCCTGAACAGAAAATTGAATATGAGAGACAAGAAAGGGAATGGAGAAGAAAAGGAGAGGAAGAAAGAAAGAGAGGGGAAGATAGAATAACATAAGCACTAAGAAAGATAGAAGAAGATGCAAGAAGAGAAAATCAAAATAGAAGACTACATGATAATAAACAAGAAAATAACTATGATCGGGAAGCTACTTTTGGCTTTCCAATAATAGATGCAAGAGAAATATTAGGAGAATAAGTGAAAATGAAAAACATTCCACCTTCTGTATTGCCTAACTTTTATGGAATGACAACAGAAGATCCAGATTCATTTATGTTCGAGTTTGATATCTTATGTAGAACCTATGGATACATGGGTGATACACACAAGCTTTGACTTTGTCCTGCTACTCTGAAAGCAGCAGCATTGAAATGGTTTATGGGTTTAGGAGAACATACAATAGCTTCTTGGGATGATATGAAGAAAATTTTTCAGAAAAAGTATCAAGCTTACTACAGGGCTAGAGACTTGAAAAAAGAAGACATTTTTAGAGTGACACAACAAGAAGATGAAATTTTGGAGGAGTATTTAGAAATATTTCTTTACAATTTGCAGAAATCCAAACAACATTCTCTAAATCCTGACACCATTTGTACAATTTTTCTTAAGGGTATCAGAGATGAATATTTAGATATCCATAATGTGATGGGAAAAGGATATATCTCCAATTTACCATTTGAAGAAATTGTTGAACTTTGTCATAAATACTCCAGGGGAAGAGCAAAGAGTGGAAAGATAGATACTACATCAAGAGCTTCCAAATATGCAGCAAGTATAGTAACAAGAGCATAAATAGAATTTTTACTATAAAATTTCAAAACATATCTCTTAAGCACTTTGGGAACAAAATTAGATGTCTTAAAAGCTAAGAAAAAGAAGGAAGAACAAGATGAAATCTTAGCAATCTTCTATCCAAAGTGTAGGCAAAAGCATCCAGTTAGGTAATGTCCTTTACAAGGTATGCAAGTGTGTGGACTTTGCATAGAAAATCATGCAACAGAAAACTGTCCTAAATTAAAAGAGTTGAAAATGGGAGAAGTGAAAGGGGTAGACTCTCTCTACTATATGGCACCAAGGAGACCTTGGCAACCAAGGACGCCTCAACAATTCTCTCAACAAAACCCCAAGAATTTTCAATATCCTCAAAATTCATGGAACATTCCAATGCCATGGCAGGCTTGGCCTCCACAGCAATATCAAAACCAATCTTCACAAGGTTGGAGGGGATATGGTTATGGAAACCAACCACATCATCATATGTACCCTCAACAATATCAATATCAACAACCATACCCTCAATACCAACAATTCCAGTAACATCAACCAATGCCATTTCCACCCCAAAATCAACCAATGTTAACTCAACCTCAACAGCTTCAGCTACCTACTAACCAACCACCTCCTAGACCAACACAATTTCCAACTCAGCTAGTAGCTCATCCAAGTAACAAAGTGGATAGACCAGCATAAAATGTGGAAGAGGCAACATATTTTCCTACATGTTCCATTCTTCTAATACTAGATGTCTACTTAAGGTCTGGGAAAGTGTTACATAAATATTCTCCTCCAACAAACTGAATAGGGAGAAAAAATTCAACAATCTCGGCTAGAACAACAAATTCAGAAGGGTAAATCTATTATGACTCATAATCCACCATATCCAAAGAGGTTAGTACAACATAAAATCCCTATATCTCTGCATGAATCTGATATTATGGATGAATTGAAGAACACATATGTCAAAATTCCTTTGTTGCGGGAAATTAAATATATTCAGATATATGCAAAAAAAATAAAGGAATTATGCATCAAGAAATCTGGCAGAAGAAAAAGAGATCCACCTACAATCTAGGTAATTGGAAGTTTAGCTAGTCTCATGTCTACAAATACAACCATTGAAAAATATGTTGATCTAGGGATCCCTATGGTTACCACTTCAATCAACAAATTTTTAGTGCAAAACACTTTAATAGACTTGGGAGAAGCTATAAATGTTATGACTACAGAGACTATGAAAAAATTGAATTTGAACAACATTAGACCTACTACTATAGTTTTAGAACATGCAGATAGATCTAAAGTTGTGACAGAAGGTATATTGGAAGATATGTTTGTCTCACTGGATTCATGGGAGTATCCTGTATACTTCCTGATTTTTCCGCCAAAAACAAATTTAGGAGGGCATCCATTAATTTTAGGCAGACCATGGTTAGCCACTACAGATGCCTACATTGGATGTAGGTTAAAAAGTATGATTATTGCACATGGAGATGAAAGAAAACATGTTACATTGTATCCTCCCACTCAATATCCTTCTTTATTATCATGGCTTGATGGAGAATAACAACAATAACTTCAATATATTCTTAGTATTAATCAAGTCTATAATTTTAGAGAAGAGGAAGAAAATGAGGACTTATTAGATCTTTTCATCTCAGAACCAAACATTTCAGAGTAGCTTAGAATAATAAAATACGAAGCTGCAAGTCACCTTTTAAATCAGTGTTTCGAGGAAAACTGTACTGTACAATCACTGCAAAATACATTTGAAAGTATCTTTCCCGTTAACTTAATTACCAATTCAAAGAGTAAAATCATCGAGATCAGTCCTGGGAGAAATTTAAATATCGGTAATAACTTACAATCATCACAAGAGCAAGAGGTAATAGCACTGTTACAGAAATACTCAAAATATTTTGCCTGGGATTACACATACATGCAGGGGATTCATCCAAAGACATGTATCCATCACATTTACACTGATGATCAAATCAAACCTATAAGGCAACCACAAAGAAGTATTCCAATCCTATGATGAAGGAAATAGTGAAAGAAGAATTACAGAAACTATTACAAGTAGGATTTATCTATCCTATTTTTTATAGTCAATGGGTTTCACCCTTATTTGTGGTGCCTAATAAAAATGAAAAATGGAGAATTTGTATAGATTACAGAGACCTCAATAAGACTACATTAAAAGATCATTTTCCTTTACCATTTATTAATTAAGTACTAGTCATTAGTTGGTGTTATCACAAAATTGTACTTGATTGGCTTCCGATCAGACAACTCTATGTATCTTTTCCAAACCAGCTTTTGACTAAAGCTTAGCCTCTTCAGTTTGAGAGGGCTCTCTCAAAGGGATTTTATGATATTGGTTAATGATAGTTCTAAATGGCTAACTCTATAGAAATTGTATCCTTTTTTTATGATTGCAGGTTGAAAGAATGAAAGTTTACTACCTTTGGGCTTATGGATTCAACAATCAGTAGTTTCAGTAGCAAGGTTTCTTTACATGGAAACTAAGGCAGATAGGAGTCTTTAAAAAAGGTAATTCATTCATAAAACAAAGGAAAACATAGTCATTTCATTACTAAATGAAGTCCGAGCATAGAGTTATGAATTCTGAGTAATAGAAATAAAATCTACTACAAGAGGTAAAAAATAAGATGTAGATCAATAAGACATTAAAAACTCCATGAGAATCTCAGGTTTGCCAAGAAGAAAGTCACTCTGTATTACTGATATATGTCAAAATACATAAAGCAGCAATTTGGTGCAAAAAATCTCCAACCCCTCACTACTTTTATGCTTTGTCTTTAAATATACCTTCTTAACATCAAGGGTAGTCTGCCTGGTGGCTAGATTCATCGAATTCTCCTATTACACATCACATAACCGAAAAACATGACTTCTAACAAGAAACTAACAACTACACCTTAAAGAATACATCTCCTAATAGGATTCTAATTCCTATTTATTAGATACTCTACCTTATCTTGTGAAACAGTTACATGACAGTTGTCAAATAAGTATGACATGCTCGAAAAATCTATGACATAATTCATCACCACTTTACACATTTATGACTCTCCTAAACATGTGGAACAAAATCCTCTTTTTTAGGAATACATATCCCTTATCTTTAACGAGATATTTAGTTGATGACCTGTCTCCACAACACTTTATTCAAGTCATAAATATTTGATGTTAAGGTCCCTTGACCTATTGGAGGAGTCTAGCTATCAATAACTTCTATTAAAATGCTCCAAAACTTTCAAAAATAGCTCGCTACGAAAACAAGACAGTTTCGTAGCGAGCTTTAGTAGCGTTGAAAAAGTACCTTCTGCACCCAAAAACTCTACTCCTTTGTTGTTCCATGGTGTCCATCTAATCATGAAACATCACCACCATAATTTTCCCTCCTTTAAAACTACAAAAAATGAATTTAGAGGCAAAAAGGCTGCTACAGGTTTTTTCGTAGCGTTTTCCTGGCTTTAAGCCTAGGAAACGCTACAAAACTGTGTAAAAGTGCAAAAATTCCATATTTCAAAACTATCTCCAAAAAGTGATATCCAATTGTAAAAACTTGATCTTCTCCATGTAATGAACCTCTCTAAAGTATATTTAACCTCAACTTATGGTCCTTGTGGTGTTTCCTCTTCATTTGTGATCAGTCGAGAAATGGGCGCCTCAACCACAGTCATCTTTAAACCTTTCTTTTCTAGCTCTTCATGAATCAACTCCAGTTGTTGTTCTAATTATTTCACTTGATCCTTTAGTGTCTTATTCTTGGCTTGTAGGTTTAGATTTACCTTTTTGAGGTGCTTGACTTCTCCTCTTAGTGTTTGAGTCCACTTTATCAATTTTTATGAATTGTCCAAGGTCTTTGAGACACTTGTGACTTGATCCTCCCAAATATTGCTCATTTGTTAAAACTGGATCCTTTCATCTTTATGCTTCTTTGTCTCATTCTTCAAGACTGATATCTCTTCCTCTACCTCTTTCAATTGTTCCTTAAGGACTTCAACTTTTATCTTTTCAGTGATTTTCTCTTTTCCCTTGTTTTTCTTGATGACCAAATCTTCTTTTGCAGGTGATGAGAGGTTTATGATGCTTCGTGGTGGATGAACATTTTCACTAGCCTTTTGAGCTTCTTTGCTACTTTCCAAGACTTTCCTGGCATGTATTTTCATTGGTTTTCTAGCTTGAAACATAAATCCAACATCATCCCCTACAAATTCTAACTTCTTAGATGTTTTTCCTTTCTTAAGCTTCCTTCCTCCCTCATTTATGTCTTCAGCTTGGACTATGGGAGTTTCTTCAATATCAATGGCATGCAAGATGTCCTCTAAATTATCTTTTTCCACTGCTTGGCTCCTTGTAATCCTCTTACTGCCATGCTTTCTCACTGTTGGATTTTGTTTTGTAGGTGTAGCTTTGGGTGTATCAACCTTCTTTAAAGGCTCTATCTCCATGATAACTGGTTCTAACTGCTCTGCCATTGAAGGTGATGGAATATCTCTAGGTTAGAGAGTTATTTTAGGAGTGATAGCATCTACTTCAAAACCACTTATAAACAGAAAATATGAGCAATCTTTGCCTAATCTTTTTAACTCCTCTATCACCAGCAACTTGATCAAACCATGATGAAATAAAGAGGTTTCATTTCCCTCTGATTTAACTTGAACCTTGTCTGACATTTTAGCTAAGCTTCAGTATAATTAAAAAGGAAAATCAAGAGACCTCTTACCCACAAAATGTAGCAGAAGCCTAAGGTGGTAGGAGTAAACCATGTGATACCTCCCTTCGCAACTGAAGTAATTCTGAATGATCAAAAGCAGCTTGGAGTAGTTTTCCTTCATGTAGCTCCTTGGGATAGCATTTATGAGATAAGTTTCACAATGCTCTGTCTTGATGAATTCTTTACAGTCTTGCATGGTAAACTTGATGCCTTTGAACCATTGCTCTCCTCCTTTATGGATTCCTATTGCTGCCGCAATGGTCTCTGGGGTTACTATGAGATTTAACATTCCCACCTTTGAATTTGATCCAATAAAACTCTTAGCAAACTCCTTTGAAACTTGCAAATGACACCCTTGCAGGCTTTGGAAAAATTGCAAACACCATGTTCTTTTAAACACCTCCAATGCAGTTGGGTCTTCATTCAAAAAATTCATGTCCATTGGTTCATATCTGAGGCAGTGACCACCTTTTTTGGTCTTCTTCTTTGTAGCCATGGTGATTTTTTACCTTCTCTGCCTCTCTTGATTAGTGACACCTACAACTTTTTAAAAATGCCAGCAACTAGCTTGGCTTGGTGAAACAGCTATCCAGAACTCGATAGCATGCAAAGATGGAGCAGAGAATGACAATTACTCAATTGGATAATGCTTTAAAGTTTCAATGTCAACTCATGCCTTTATCATGACTCATACATGCTAAAAACGGTAATGATGACCTCAGACATGACCTTTGTACCTTAGTTTAACCCTAACTGACTCGAATGACACCCACCCTAACTCTTCTAATCATGGACTGACACCTTGCATCGGATTTGACAAGACAGGTAGAAAAATCATTTTTCGTAGCGTGGCTAGTTCATTTTCTGACAGTTTCGCTATGAAACTATTAGGCGGTTTCATAGCGAAAACAGTCTTTTTACAGTGTAAATCACTACGAAAAGAGGAAAAACTGACTAAAGTGACCTTTTTGAATTCAAAATCTTTGGAAATGAAATATGTTAGAAAATGATGACTGATGGGACCATATATAACTTGAATGGAGGTGGATTTGAAACTTAGGATAGGTTTAAAGGTAAAAAATTAAAATTTTCCTATACCAACTTATGATAAATGAACTCCATGTCAATACCTTTGACAAATCAACTCTATGACCATGTCACACTTTTTATTGAGTGATAACAGTGGCTCCACTTGGGATGGTGTGCCCCTGTGGTACACCAAAGAACCTGTAGTTCCAGTGCTATCCATCTTCCTGGAAATAAAAACTCTGAAATTTTCCAAGCTTTCCTTCAAAATCTAATGGCCTTCACCTCGGGCTCAAGCTTGATGTTCAAATTGTCTTTATTAGCAGAAAATCATAAAAAAATGGAATATATACAATGGAATGAAATATTTGTAGAACTTAAGAGGGATAATGATTCAAAAACCTGCCATTGACAGGCCCTCCAACACAAGGTTTTCCATCCATCTCCTGCAGTATGTAAGTATTATTTCCATGGAATGAAACTACTACGAATGGACCTTTCCAAATATTCTCAAACTTACCATGTTTCCCCTTTTCTTAAATTTTGGACTCCCACTTCAATAGCACATCTTGAATCTGAAAGTTTTCCTCTTTGACCTTCCTGTCAAATGTCTTCTTAATTCTGTTTTGAGAATGTTGATTGTTGTTATAGACTTCCTCCCTTTTTTCTTGCAAAGCTATCAACTGGTTTATTCTCCTTTGAATTGAATTTGGCTCCTCCTCTAATCCTTACAATAGCTTCATAACAGGCACTCCCAATGATGTGGGAAAGATGGCTTCAGCTCCATATACCAAATCATAGGGTGAAGTACCAATTGACCTTTTAGTGCACACTCTATCATCCCATAGAGCATACTTCAGCTTTAGATGCCATGAATTTTTATTTTCCTGCAACACCTTCTTAATAATCCTCACAATGCTCTTGTTATAAGATTCAGCAAGACCATTACCTTGTGGATAATATGTAGTAGAATGTCCAAGTGTAATGTGATATTGATAAAAAAAACTGATCAGCCTCTTTGATTTGAATGCATGTGCATTGTCAGTGATGATATTCATAAGGCAGCCAAACCTAGACAATATGTTATTCTCCAAAAATGAAATGATAACTGAATCATTTGCTTGCCTAGTTGGGATTGCTTCAATCCACTTGGTGAAATAATCAGTTGATGTCAGTATCCAACGATCTTCACCTGAATATGATGGATGAATATCACCAATAAAATCAAGCCCCCACTACTGGAATGGCACCTCAACATAAATAGACATCAAGGGTAGAGGAACAAGTTTTTTCTTACCATCAAAAATCTGGCATTCATGGTAGGCAGCAATCTTTTTGTAGACATCTATGAACATTGTTGGCCAATAGTACCCTGCTCTAAGAATCATGTTTTTTGTGGCCTTCCAATAATAATGACCTCCACAATATCCTTTTTGAAAATCCTCAATCAGCTTTTTAGCCTCGTCTTCCAACAAAAAATTCAAAATAATACAACCGGTATCTTTCCAATACAGATTTTTATCAATGATGCAGTGCCTCAGGGATTTCAGCTTCACAAACCTTGCTTTAGACTTTTTCAGTTCAGCAGGAACTCTATGATGATGTAATACAAAAACAATGTCTCTGTACCAGTCAGAAAAGATGTACTTCTCTTCAATGGGAATCATCTCTTCATCTTCATCTGATAATTCTAAAAAAATTTCAATTAAATTCATATCAAGACAGTCAAAATTTGATTGTGCCATCAACTTTGCTAGCCCCAGAACTTTGACCAATTTTGTAGGTATGATCTCTATATCATATTCCAAAAATTTATATATCCACTTCCCTCTCTTACCATCAGGATCAGCTTGAGTTAATATGTCCTTCACAAAAGCATTAGGAACAAATTCTATAACATGAGAATGCAGAATGTAAATTCTGAAATATTTGATGGCTTTGACCAAAGCATAGGCCTGTTTCTATAATATGGTATACTTCATCTCTGAATTAGCTACTGTTCTGCTAAAAAATGAGATGGGCTGCTCAGTACCTTATTGTCCTTTTTTTCAGCAAAACTCCAGCAATTGTATTTTTTGATGCAAATGTAAAAACTGGAAATTCCTGTAGAAAATCTAGGCTGATTCTAACTTGACATGATTTTTAGGGGCTAATATTCGTAGGTGGGCTAATTTTCCATGGTTTTTCCAAAAAAAGGATTCGCCAATTTCCATTTTTTATAAAAATAATTCGCCCAAATTTTACAATACAAAATTATTTTACCTTAAAAATCGCCAACATTATATGGAGAGTATATATAAAATCATTATAAATTTGAATACTTTTACAAATACATCCATAAACATTTTATAGTTTTCATATTAGGGACTAGTGAGATTCACCAATTTTTTAAACTTCAAGATAAATTTCCATCCTTCAAATTTTCCCTGCCCTGTTTGGATCAATCTTAATCCCATATTTAGATATAATATGCCCAAGTAACTTCCCTGAAGTCAGAGCAAAAATTATTTTAGTGGGACTGAGAGAAATTCCAAACCTTCTACACTTCAGCAGAATCTTTTCTAGATGCTTCAAGTGGTCTTCCTCTCTCCTTGAGAAAACTGTTATGTCATCCAAAAAGACAACCACCAACTTATCCTTCTCCTCAGCAAAGGAAATTTCCATTGCTCTTTGAAAGGTTTCTCCTGCATTCATCAGACCAAAAGGCATCTTGGCATACATGAATGTGCCCCATGGTGTGGTAAAGGCAGTTTTCTCTCGATCTTTTGGATGCACTAGTATCTAATTGTATCCTAAAAAAAAATCTGGCATAGAAATCCTTTGGGAACCAACAATGCTCTACAGAATTTGGTCCATCTTTGGGAGAGTGTAATTTTCCTTCAGAGAATATTAGTTCAAGTTTTGAAGTCAATGAATATTATGATTTCTTCACTCTTCTTTCTGACTGGAACCAAGTTAGCAAGACATTTTGAAAATCTGATGGGAAAAATGATATTTTCATCAAAGAGTTTTTTAATTTCCTTATCAATCAAAGGCATAAGAAGTGGATTAATCCTCCTCAACTTCCATTTGAAAGGCTTTTCATTTGCTTAAATAGGAATGGTATGCTGAATAATGGTAGGATCATATTTCTTTAAATCAGTATAACTCCATGCAAAAGCATCAATGAAACTTTTCATCATCTCAATACATTTTTGTTTCATGTCTACTGAAAGAAACTTTGAAAGCTTAAACATTTTTGGCATTGCTACTGTACCAAGGTTACAACTCTCTACCTCTTCATCATCAGCTTGTATCCTAGGAGATTTGAACACATCATTCTAGTCAAAATATTTTCAAGTGGGATTAGACCTTTGGGTATAGAATTATTTTTCATCTGTAATACTTCAAAATTCCCCTTTGTTTCAGCAAGCATGTTTTGTTGATCTACTTGTGTGCTTTCAAACTCCTCTTTCAATTCTATGAAGTTTTTGACTTTCTGGTCATCCTCAAAAACTTTCCAATGGATTATGTTGTTAGGGATAGTGGGTCTATGGAAAACTTCAACCTCATACCTTTCAATGGAATATGTAGGGATAACAAACAGACTTGCAGAGAAAACTAGGGAATCAGCTACTGAGTTTTAATCCCTAGTCTTCACAACAAAGGAATATTCTTCAAATTCTCTAACATCTCCATGATCAAATTTCTATATGCCCTCATTCTCACATCCTTAGTTTTATATACACCCTCAACTTGTTTAATAACTAATTCATAATCTCCACAAACAAAAATCTTTTGGGCACCCAATCTTTTCAAAATTTCTAAACCCAAAAATAGGGATTCATACTCAGCCATGTTATTTGTGTAATCAAATTTCAATTTGAAATAAATGAGCTTACTTTCATCCTTTGGAGTTGTGATCCAAATTCCTGCTCCAACTCCTTCTCTTCCTGATGATCCATTAAAGTGTAACAACCACCAACCTTCTACCTTTTCTTCACTGATTTGTTGATTTTATGCTTCCTGAATTTCTACTTTCTTTTCATCTTCTGCTTCACCAGTCAATTCATTGAAAAGTATAGAAGCAGATCCTAATTTAATATCAACAACATAGATTGGGAAATTCTGAGGTTTGTCCTTACTACTTACCATATAAGCCATCCTTTTTTCTCTGTATAGTATTCTTTGCTCACCAAAAATAGGAATGGTGGCATAATTTAGGTCCATCTGCATGGTGCCTTTGATCTTTTCTACCCATGATCAAGATAGCAACATGCCAAACTTAGGTGGAATGTCTGCTACCACAATGTCCATTACCATTGTCTTGGCAGGGACTTGTGTGAGACCAACAACAACATATTTTATTAAACCAATGCACTGAACTCTTTTCGAATCAAAAATCCTTATATGGCCTAGTAATTTCCAATCCCATCCTTTCCATAATTACTTTAGGCATGAGGTTATGAGAGGCCCCTGAATCCAACATGGCATTATGCGATGTCATTGTTAGGTCCCTATATTACTAGTATAGTCCCTTATTGTTGTTAGTGTAACCCCCTTATTGTTATTATTGTACCCTTGTAACCCCCATATTTTTATTATTGTGCCCTTAAATTATTATTGTTAGGTTGACTAGGATTACATTGTGGCCCCACTAGGATTACATGTGGCCCCATGGACTCATATATATAGAAAGGAGGTTTTGTAATTTGAATCATCCAAGAATTGTTCATTCATGTAATGTATTGGAGGTTTCTCCCTCAAAGTGGCTTATTTATAAGGTGTTTATATCTCTTTTCTTCTATTTTTGGAGCTGGTTTCACAACAATTGGTATCAGAGCTTGGGATTCTAGGGTTTTTCTGCTCCAAACAGGTCATCGTGGCATTTTTGCCATAAATTTTTTCTATGAAGGTTCAGAAGCTGAATTTTTAGAGTGCGAAGTCGAAATCTTGAGGAACATCCTCGCAAAATTTTATAACTTGGTTCGCAATATTTTCGGAGATATGATCTAGGGAATTTAGGTCTTTTTGCAGGCTCCTGAATTTCACATAAAAAGGTCATCGCGTAGTTTTCGCTATAACTTTGTTTCTACGTAGGTTAAAAAGCTAAAAATTTTAGAGCGCGAAGCTAAAATCTTGAGGAACGTCGTCGCAAAATTTCAGAGCTTGGTTCACAATATTTTTGGAGATATGATCTGTGTAAGTTAGGTCTTTTTCAGGCTCTCGAATTGCATCTCAAAGAGGTGATCTTGGGAAAATCTTCATAACTCTCTCTCTGAGCATTGGATTGGAATTATGTAAAAAGTGACTGGAATTACACGGACTATAGTTTCCTATCTATAAATTTTAGATACAAAGGAGCAAACAGTAACACATGGCAAGTCGTACAAGTTCGCTCTACTGAACCAATCCATAATTAGGTCATTGTGGTAGATTGGACATAACTTTGTCTTGAAGAATCCAAATCAAGTCAGACCTGTGGCATTTGAAATAAGCTTCAGAGGACTACTACAGGGCCGAATTTCAAATTTTGAGGATCTGCAATTATAGAGATAAGTCAATTTCAATATCGAACTCCTCAAAATCAAGTAAAAGGTGTGTATTTTTTTCCGAATTGCATAAGTCTTGTTTGACGAATCAAGTTGAATTGATTCCAAAGGCATATTATAGAGTAGATATCAGTATTGGATTCTCAAATGGCACCTAAAAATAATTCAACACCCATTAAGCCTTTATAAGGCTCTACTTGACTCATGAAGACAAAGAATGGCAACATGACATATCAAAATTACAAGAGCAATTGCAACAAATTTCACTCTCGCAAAGAGCAACAAAAAATGACATGGAAATTTTGAAGAAAGCCGTGGAATCTAAGATGGATGGTTTGAAGAATGGCATGGAAGCTGGCATGGAATCTAAGATGGATGAAATGGAAGCTAAGATGGAAAACATGAAGAATGATCTAAAAGCATACATGGAAGGTTTGATAAAGTCGATACAACAAATGTTTCTTAATGGTGAAAAGATAGTAGAGGAAACTCATGATGAGAAAAAAATAAATGCTAATCGTGATTTCATAAACTCTAATGTTGGCAGGAAGAACCACCATATTCCAAAAATGGATATGAGGAAGTTTGATGGAAAGGATCCTGTAACATGGATATTACAGATGGAGCAATATTTTGATCTCCATAACGTGCAAAACACACAAAAGGTACGCATTGCAACTTTACATTTAGAACAAAATACATTTGTATGGTATCAATGGCTTTGCTCCCGTAAAAAAATTGTCACTTGGTCAATTTTTACGGAGGAAATGATAGCACATTATGAGTATACAAAGAGCAACACCTTCTTTAGCCAATTGATAAATCTCAAACAAAAGGGTTTAGTGGGGGAGCACATTGAGGACTTCCAAAAATTGAATATAAGGGTAACTGATATTCCAGAGGAACACAGGATTGATCTCTTCATAGGTACTTTAAATGATAACATCCAACATGAAGTTTGCATTTTGGAACCTGATTCATTGGAGAAGGCATTCAAGTTGGCAAGAAAAATTGAATGTAAAATTATGGCGACAAGGAAGCCTACCACTCACTTCTATAAAGAGGGAAGTGTTGCTACTCCTAGATTTCCACAACCTACAAGGTTTACACCACAACAATTGGAAGAAAAAAGAGCAAAAGGGCTTTGCTACAGTTGTGATAGCAAATACACTAAAGGTCATAAGTGTGCTGAGAAGAAATTATTTTACATAGATTGTGAAGAAGAAGAAGAAAATGAACAAGAAGAGGATATACAGCAGGAACCACCCCTAGAAGAGGAAGAAATGAATCCGACCATATCGTGTAATGCACTGGCAGGAATTACCACTCCTCAAACTCTCAAGATAGAAGGACATATAAAGAAGAAAAGGGTAATAGTGTTGATTGATTCAGGTAGCACCCATAATTTTATTCATCATAAGGTAGCCAAGGAATTAAATTGTTTCCTATACCCAGCACCAGAATGTCAAGTGATGGTTGCAAATGGAGGAACTATAAATTGCTCGGGAAAATGCCATAATATCAAGCTAACCATGGGGGAATATGTATTGACTAGTCCAATGCTTTCCATTCCTATGGGAGGTGCTGATGTTGTACTAGGAGTACAATGGTTACAATCTTTGGGGATGGTAGCTTTTAATTTTCAAGAACTTTTCTTGAATTTTTTTTCAGAAGGAAAGGAAGTCGAATTACGGGGTATTGCAAGGAAGTCGAGAAAGATAATAAGCTCTAGTATCATGACAAAGCTTCTAAAGAAAGAACAACAAGGTATAATTGCACAATTATGCTCACTAGAAGTTCCAACATCAAAATCATCTATTTCTGCAGATCTCCAAAAAGTCTTGGACAATCATTCCAAGGTTTTTAAAACTCCAAAAGGACTCCCACCTATTCGTGATTATGATCATGCTATTCATTTGATTCCAGGAAGTGTTCCTCCAAACATCAGGCCTTATAGATATCCTTATGTCCAAAAGAGCGAAATTGAACGTATGATTGCAGAAATGTTAGAGGCGGGTATAACTCAACCTAGTCAAAGTTATTTCTCTGCTCCTGTAGTATTGGTACACAAGAAGGATGGATCATGGCGCATGTGTTCGGATTATAGGGAGCTCAATAAGCTCACCATTAAAGATAAATTTCCCATTCTCGTGATTGATGAATTATTGGATGAATTACATGGAGCAATTTATTTTACCAAGTTGGATCTTCGTTCAGGATATCATCAAATTAGAATGAAGACTGAAGATATTCCAAAAACAGCATTTCGAACACATGAGGGTCATTATGAATTTTTGGTCATGCCTTTTGGCCTTACCAATGCACCTTCTACATTTCAAGGGTTGATGAATTCCATTTTCAAACCCTTCCTAAGAAAATTTGTGCTAGTATTTTTTGATGATATACTAATCTACAATAGGTCTTGGAAGGATCATGTTGAACATGTTGACAGGGTGCTCAAACTATTGCAAGAGAAACAATTATATGCAAAAACATCCAAATGTTTCTTTGGAGTACAAGAGGTGGAATATCTGGGTCATATTGTATCTCATGAGGGTGTTAAGGTAGACCCCAACAAAATTAAAGCCATTAAGGAATGGAAAGTCCCCACAACCATAAAGCAGTTGCGAGGATTTCTCAGGTTAACAGGGTATTATCGCAAGTTTGTTAAGAATTATGGGAGAATAGAAGCACCTCTAACAACATTATTTAAGAAAGATGCATTTTCATGGACTCCTAAAGCAACTAAGGCCTTTGAACATCTTAAAGAGGCAATGTGCCTAGCACCGGTCTTAGCTATGCCAGACTTCACAAAAACCTTTATTGTGGAATGTGATGCCTCAGGAAATGGAATTGGTGTTGTTTAATGCAAGAAGGAAGACCCATTGCTTTTGAAAGTCGTCCAATCAAAGGAAAGTATTTACAGAAACCTATTTATGAGAAGGAAATGTTAGCAATACTGAATGCACTAAAGAAATGGAGAACTTACCTAATGGGAAGACACTTCAAGGTAAAAACTGATCATGATAGTCTTAAACACTTTTTGGAACAAATACTATCTTCAGAAGAGCAGCAAAAATGGGTCACAAAGGTGTTGGGTTATGACTTTGAAATAATCTACAAAAAAGGAAAGCTTAATGTTGTTGCAGATGCACTCTCAAGAAAGAATGAAGAGGTGGAAGCATTGCTTTGTGCCATTTCTATTATCCAACCACATTGGATAACCGAAGCAAGAGATGAATGGAAGAAGGACAAAGATGTATGGACACTCATTCAAAAGTTGCAGCAAGATCCTAGTACATCCGATACATTTAGTTGGAAAAATGATTCCTTATGGTACAAAGATCGCTTATATCTTTGTAAGAATTCCCAACTAAAACAAAAGATTCTTCTGGAATTGCACACTTTTCCTTTAGGAGGACACTCAGGATTTTTAAAAACTTACCACAGGGTGAAGAAAGAATTTTTTTGGGATGGCCTTAAATCTGATATTCAAAAGTTTGTGGCGGAATGTTTGGTTTTCCAGCAGAACAAAGTTGAGACAATTAAGACCCCGAGACTTCTACAACCTTTATCCATTCCAAGTCAACGTTGGGAGGAGATTTCAATGGATTTTATCACAGGTTTACCTAAGTCCGAAGGAAAGTGTGTCATCATGGTGGTAGTTGATAGACTTACCAAGTATGCACACTTTTGTGCATTATCTCATCCATTTAAAGCAAGTACAATTGCTACTACATTTATGGACACAATTCAAAAGCTACATGGAAACCCAAGGGTTATTGTGAGCGACAGAGATCCCATTTTTACTAAAAATTTTTGGACGGAGTTATTTTCTTGTTTGGGTAATCAATTAGCTCATAGCTCATCTTATCATCCTCAATCTGATGGTCAAACTGAGATAGTAAATAAATGTTTGGAAGGATATCTTCGTTGTTTTGTATCTGATAAACAAACACAATGGGTTAAGTGGTTACCTCTCGCTGAATGGTGGTATAACACTTCCTTCCATACTGCAACAAAAATGACCCCATTTATGGCACTTTATGGATATCATCCACCATCCATCACATCATCTTTAAGGGAAAACTCGAAGGTTCAAGCAGTGGAAGATCACATCGAGGATCAACAAGAAGTTCTCCAACTCTTAAAGGATAACCTGAATTTGGCACAAAATCGAATGAAACAACAGGCAGATCAACATTGTAGCGAGAGAAGTTTTGATGTAGGAGATTGGGTATTTTTACGGCTACAACCATACAAACAAATATCCCTCAAGCAAGCAAAGAAGGATAATAAATTATCGCCAAAGTACTATGGTCCTTACAAGGTGTTGCAAAAGATTGGTACTATGGCATACAAATTGGAGCTTCCTGCTTCTTCGCGAGTACATCCAGTTTTCCATGTTTCATGCTTTAAGAAGGTTATAGGTGAAAATCTTCCAGTTCAAACAATATTGCCAGAACTTGATGAGGAAGGAAAAATCATATTGGAACCTGAAGCGGTCATGGAAACAAGAACTCGACAGCTACGGAATCGATCAATTTCAGAGTATCTCATCAAGTGGAAGAACTTACCCACCGAAGATTCTACATGGGAGGATGAGAATTTTATACAGAAGCACCCAGAGCTACTCAAGCATTGAGGACAACACTTTTTTGAAGGAGAGGGGCATGTTAGGTCCCTATATTACTAGTATAGTCCCTTATTGTTGTTAGTGTAACTCCCTTATTGTTATTATTGTACCCTTGTAACCCCCATATTGTTATTATTGTGCCCTTAAATTATTATTGTTAGGTCGGTTAGGATTACATTGTGGCCCCATGGACTCCTATATATAGAAAGGAGGTTTTGTAATTTAAATCATCCAAGAATTGTTCATTCATGTAATTTATTGGAGGTTTCCCCCTCGAAGTGGCTTATTTCTAAGGCGTTGATATCTCTTTTATTCTATTTTTGGAGTTGGTTTCACAACAGTCATGTCATGAATACTAAGACTGACATAGAAAGTAGGCATCTCTTCATTCTACTCATCCTCCAATCTTGGTCCCAAGTATATGGTTGGATGATCTTCTTGAACATTATGGATGTCATCAGCTCCTGGTTGGGAATTCAACATTTTTACAATTTTAGTTTTTTATTCATTCACCTTAAGAATTTCTCCAAAAGGGACTGGGATTTTGACCTTGGAGATCTCATTCTCCAAACTTAAAACAGAAGCAATTTTTTCAGTCTCTTTGACAGGAGGACGAGGTGGTGGATATTTTCTAACCTCAACTACTATGGGGGCATATTTCTTGGGCTGTGTTTTGTTTGCAGTAATTGGAACATTTCTGTTTCTGAGGTTGTATTGTTTCTGCATCTCAAAGATTTCATGTTGGTAACCTTAAAGGTAATTAGATGGTTCCTCACCCTTGTTAACATCATGATCAGAATCATCATGTTCTTCCTTAGTCAAAAACATCCCTGACATTTTTTCATCCAAGCAATGAATAGATTATTCTGGTATTTCAGGCTGGTCTTCTTCATCAACTAAATTTTGTTGAAAAGGAGGCCTAACTTAAGCATCAGGTTGATTTTTTCTTTCCCTTGGTCTCTGCTGATTTTGAGGTCTTCTGAACTGAGGATTTCTAAACTGAGGTTCATTTTGTGTAGGAGGAGCAGATGCATTCCCAAGGGCAGGCCTATCAATCAATCTTTCCATTGTCTTCATCATGGAGTCAAATTTATCATCTAAGGTGGAAGGATTATCTTCTTCTTTCAATTTTTTATTTCCCATCTTGGACTTTTTCACTGCTATCATATTGACCTCCACCTTCACAGCATCATTTTTCATTTCAGCTAGTGAAGGGGATTCTCTTTCTCTTATCAGGATAGAAAATTCATAATCAAAGGCCTCAGCATATCTCAGCTGAGCTGCTCCTGGTGGAGGCTTTAGATGGGAACGGATGGAGTCATAAACTTTATTAAATCTCTTGGAGAAATTTTGGATAGTTTCATCAACAACTCTTTTCAAACTATTATACTCAGTGAGAGCTTGCAGAGGGTTGGTTCTATTTCCCCACTTTCTCAAGAAGCTATCTTCAAATTCATTCCAATTATGCAGGCTTCCTGCAACAAGGGCTTTGAACCACTTTCTGACCTCACCAGTAAATCTTTAAGCAAATAATCTCATCTTGACATCCTCATGGTAAACCTCCTCCCTGTCTATGAATTCATTAAACTGGTCTACATGCTCTTCAGCTGTATCTCTTCATCACTTCCCCAAGTTTTTATTCTAGTAAAATATTTTCTAGGAAGGTCATTAAGGACAGCTGGGAGAACAATAGGGGCATACCTAGCAGGTGGAGGTGGCACATTTCCTGCCATGATGATTGGAACTGTAGTAGTTTTAGGGACAACATTAGTAGAGGAAGATGAACTATTAGGAGGTGGGCTGGTTGGTCTTTGCAAACCAGTTACAATTGAACTCCAGTCAGGTAGAGGGACACTAGATTTTCTTCTTAGAAAAATTTCAAATGGGTCCAGTTCCTTCAACCTATCCAAATATTCCCTTTCTAACAACAACTCTGATGTGACTGCTTCTGAAAACTCTTCTTTATCCTTTTGGGTCACTAAGGCTAAGGTATCAATACCTCTTCTATATAGGTCTAAGACAATTTCAATCAATTCCTTTTCATTTTCAGACCTAAACAAGACTCCTGAATTTTATCATCAAACTTTTTATCTTCGGGACTTCTTAAAACTTTAGAGGACAAGGCTTTTGTATGTAATGGAGTACCTGATTATGCAGAACCACCTTGAATGCCTCTGGAAATTGTGTTTGGATTATCTACAATTGTAGGTGAATCTGGGTCAGGATTACTCCTCGTATATCTCCTTTTCAAAGCCACCTTTGAACATGAGAATTTTGAATGGATTCACCAAGGTAGATGTAGCGTCGAATAAATTTTGAGCTCCTACTGCCTTCAAGAGTTCAACTTCAAAATTTCGGGAAAAGTATATCTTCAATCTCCCGTCAGATGCACCAAAATGTTATCACAAAATTGTACTTGATTAGCTTTCGATTCGACAACTCTATGTAACTATTTCAAACTAGCTTTTGACTGAAGCTTAGCCTCTTCAGTCTGAGAGGGCTCTCTCAAAGGGATTTTATGATATTCGTTAATGATAGTGCTAGATGGCTAACTCTATAGAAATTGTATCTTGTTTTTATGATTGCAGGTTGAAAGAATGCATGTTTGCTACCATTGGGCTTATGGATTCAACAATCAGTAGTTTCAGTGTCGAGGTTTCTTGACATGGAAGCTAAGGCAGATTTGAGTCTTTAACAAAGGTAATTCATTCATAAAACAAAGGAAAACATGGTCATTTCATTAATAAAGGAATTCAGAGCATAGAGTTATGAATTCCGAGTAATAGAAATGAAATCTACTGCAAGAGGTAAAAAATAAGATGTAGATCAATAAGACATTAAAAACTCCATGAGAATCTCAGGTCTGTCAAGAAGAAAGTCACTATGTATTACTGATATATGTCAAAATACATAAAGCAACAATTTGGTGCAAAAAATCTCCAACCCCTCACTATGTTTATGATTTGTCTTTAAATAGACCTTCTTTACATTAAGTCTGGTCTGCCTGGTGGCTATATTCATCGAATTCTCCTATGACACATCACATAACTGAAAAACATGACTTCTAACAAGAAACTGATAGCTACACCTTAAAGAAGACATCTCCTAATAGGATTCTAATTCCTATTTATTACATGCTCTACCTTATCTTGTGAAAAAATTACATGACAGTTTCCAAATAAGTATCACATGCTCAAAAAATCTATGACATAATTCATCACCACTTTACACATTTATGACTCTCCTAAACATGTGGAACAAAATCCTTATTTTCAAGAATACATATCCCTTATCTTTAATGAGATCTTTAGCTGATGACCTTTCTCCACAACACTTTATTCAAGTCATAAATATTTGATGTTAAGGTCCCTTGATCTGTTGGAGGATTCAAACTATCTAAAACTACCATTAAAATGCTCCAAAACTTTCAAAAATAGCTCGCTACAAAAATAGGACAGTTTCGTATCGAGCTTTAGTAGCGTTGAAAAAGTAGCTTTTGCACCCAAAAACTCTGCTCCTTTGTTGTCCCATGGTGTCCATCTAATCATGACACATCACTACCATCATTTTCCCTCCTTGAAAACTAAAAATAAAATGAATTTAGAGGAAAAAAGGCTGCTAAAGGTTTTTTCATAGCGTTTTCCTCGCTTTAAGCCTAGGCAATGCTATGAAACTCTGTAAAAGTGTACAAATTCCAGATTTCAAAACTGTCTCCAAAAAGTGACCTCCAGTTGTAAAAACTTGATCTTCTGCTTGTAATGAACCTCTCTAAAGCATATTTAACCTCAACTTATGGTCCCTGTGGTGTTTCCTCCTCATTTGTGATCAGTTGAGCAATGGGCTCCTCAACCACAGTCATCTTTAAACCTTTATTTTACAGCTCTTCATGAATCAACTCCAGATGTTGTTCTAAGTCTTTCACTTGATCCTTCAATGTCATGTTCTTGGCTTGCAGGTTTAGATTTACCTTTTTGAGGTGCTTAACTTCTCCTCTTAGTGGTTGAGTCCACTTTATCAATTTTTCTGAATTGTCCAAGGTCTTTGAGACACTTGTGACTTGACCCTTCTAAATCTTGCTCATTTTTTCAAACTGGATCCTTTGAGCTCTATGCTTCTTTGCCTCCTTCTTCAAGACTGATATCTCTTCATTTTCCTCTTTCAACTGTTCCTTAAGGGCTTCAACTTTTGTCTTTTCAGTGATTTTCTCTTTTCCCTTCTTTTGCTTGACGACCATATCTTCTTTTGCAGGTGATGAGAGGTCTATGATGCTTGGTGGTGGTTGGACAGTTTCATTGACCTTTTGAGATTTTTTGCTACTTTCCAAGACTTTCCTGGCATTTCTTGTCATTGGTTTTCGAGCTTGAAACATAAATCAAACTTCATCCCCTAAAAATTATAACTTCTTAGCTATTTTGCCTTTCATAAGCTTCTTTCCTCCCTCATCTATGTCTTCAGCTTAGAATATGGGAGTTTCTTCAATATCAATGGCATGCAAGATATCCTATAAATTACCGTTTGCCACTACTTGGCTCCTTGTAATCATCTTGCTACCATGCTTTCTCACTGTTGCCTTTTGTTTTGCAGGTGTAGCTTTGGGTGTATCAACCTTCTGCAAAGGCTCCATCTCCATGCTAACTGGTTCTAACTGCTCTACCACTGAAGGAGATGGAATATATCTAGGTTTGGGAGTTATTTTAGGAGTGATAGCATCTGCTTCAAAACCACTTATAAACATAAAAGATGACCAATATCTCCCTAATAATTTTAACTCCTCTATCACCAGTAACTTGATCAAACCATGATGAAATAGAGAGGTTTCATTTCCTTTTGATTTAACTTGAACCTTGTCTAACATTTTAGATAAGCTCCTGTATAAGTAAAAAGGAAAATCAAGAGACCTCTTACCCACAAAATACAACAGAAGCCTAAGGTGGTATGAGTAAACCATGTGATACCTCCCTTCACAAGTGAAGTACTTTTGAATTATCAGCAGAATCTTGGAGTGGTTTTCCTTCATGTAGCTCCTTGGGATAGCATTTGTGAGATCAATTTCACTATGCTCTGTCTTGATGAATTATTTACAGTCCTGAATGGTGAACTTGATGCCTTTGAACCATTGCTCTCCTCCTCTAGGAATTCATGTTGCTGCTGCAATGGTCTCTGGGGTTACTATGAGATTTAGCATTCCCACCTTTGAAACCTGCAAACTCCTTTGAAACCTACAAATGACACCCTTGCAGACTTTGGAAAAATTGCAAACACCATGTTCTTCTAAACACCTCCAATGCAGTTGGGTCTTCATTTAACAAATTCATGTCCATTGGTTCATATCTGAGGCAGTGGCCACCTTTTTTGTTCTTATTCTTTGTAGCCATGGTGATTTTATACCTTCTCTACCTCGCTTGATTAGTGACACCTGCAACTTTTTAAAAATGCCAGCTACCAGTTTGGCTTGGTGAAATAGCTCTCCAGAACTCGATATCATGCAAAGATGGAGTTGAGAATTACAAAGACTCAATTGGGTAATGTTTTAAAGTTTCGATGACAACTCATGCCTTAATCATGACTCATACATGCTAAAAACAATAATTATGACCTCATACATGACCTTTGTATCTTGGTTTAACCCTAACTGACTCGAACAACACCCACCCTAACTCTTCTAATCATGGACTGACACCTTGCACTGGATTTGACAAGACAGGCAGGAAAACCATTTTTCGTATTGTGGCTAGTTCATTTTCTCACATTTTCTCTATGAAACTATTAGGCAGTTTCGTAGCGAAAACTGCCTTTTTACAGTGTAAATTGCTGCGAAAAGAGGAAAAATTGGCTAAAGTGACCTTTTTGAATTCAAAATCTTGGGAAATGAAATAATTCAGCAAATGATGACTGATGGGACATGATGTAACTTGAATGGAGGTGGGTTTGAAACTTATGATAGGTTTAAAGATAAAAAATTAAAATTTTCCTATACCAACTTATGATGATTGAACTCCATGACCATATCTTTGACAAATGAACTCTATGACCATGTCAAATGATGTTTCACCTTCTCCTGAGTGATAACAGCTGGGAAGAAATTCTTTTCATTTCTTGATTGATTTAGTGGGTACAATCAGATAAAGATAGCATTGGAATACCAAGATAAGACAACATTTACATGCCCATGGGGAACATATGAATATAATGTTTTACCCTTTGTTTTATGTAATGCACCTACTACTTTTGAGAGAGTAGTCCTTGCAATATTTGTTGATTTGATCCATGAGTGTGTAGAGTCTACATGGATGATTTCACTATGTATGGCGGAACATTTGATGATTGTTTACAAAATCTTGAAAAGGTGTTGAAAAGATGCATAGAGACAAATCTATCACTCAGTAATGAAAAATGCTTTATGATTTTAAGAATAGTGTTGGGACACCATAATTCTTCTTCAGGAATTAAGGTGGACCCAACAAAAATTCAATTCATTGTGAATTTAATGCCACCCACAACACAAAATGAAGTAATAAGTTTCTTGGGTTATGCAGGCTACTATAGGAGAGTTATTGAAAATTTAAATAAAAGAGATTTTCCTTTATTCAAGTTACTTGCGAAAGATGTGGAATTCCAATGGGAAAATAATTTTCAAAATGTACTTGAAAAATAAAAATAAAAATTGTCAATTGCACCCATTCTTTGAGGACCTAATTGGTCATTTCCATGTCATATATCAACTGATGCATCTGACACTACTATAGGAGCATCACTTGGACAAAAAGAGAATCAATTTAATTATGCCATATATTTCATAAGCAAAAACTTAACATCGACATAATTGAATTATATTGTTACAGAGAAAGAATGTTAGTTGTGGTACATGCAGTTAATAAATTTAGACATTACATAACAGGTTATCAAGTATTCATCCACACAAATCATTCATCCATAACATATTTAATGAAAAAATTAATTACAAATGGTAGAATAACTAGATGGTTGTTATTGATGCAAGAATTTAACATCAATGTACAAGATCGACCAGGTAGGGATAATCAAGTAGCAGACTTTCTATCAAGACTTCATTCACCTGGTGATCCAAATCCAATTTCAGATAATTTTCCAGATGAACATCTATTTTCTAAAACAGTCAAAACTTCATGGTTTTCAGATATAGGCAACTATTTATCATCTAGCATCCTACCATCTCATTACACAAATAAACAGAAAATAAACATAATTAGAGAAAGTTCTAGATATAGTTGGGTCAATGGTGACCTCTTTTATACTGGTTATGATCTAATAATAAGAAAATGTGTTAGAGAAGACGAGATTATATATATTTTGAAAGCATGTCATGATGATCCATGTGGTGGTAATTTTGCAGACAAGCGGACGACATACAAAGTGCTGAAACTTGGCTACTACTTGTTGGCCATCTTCAAAGACTCCAAGGCCTATGTAAAGAGATGTGACAGCTGCCAAATAATTGGAAGACCAGTGGCATCAAATGAAATTCCATTAAATCTACAAGTACTGATTGAACCATTTGAGAAATGGGCTCTAGACTTAGTGGGACCAATAAACTCGCAATCAAACGGAAATAAGTACATCCTGGTATGTACATATTATGTTACTAAGTGGGTGGAGGCAAAGGAAGTAGAATGAGCAACAGAAGATACAATTGTATCTTTTCTATTTGAAGAAATATTTGTAAGGTATGGAGTTCTGTGAAAGATTGTAACTGAACAAGGCACACAATTCACATCAAATCTTGTTCCAGATCTTACAAAGAAGTACAAGATCAAACATAGAAAATCAACTACGTATCATCCTCAAGAAAACGGAAAAGTGGAATCAACAAACAAAGTCCTAGAGAATATCATGACCAAGACTGTACAAATGAATAGAAAATATTGTTTAGAGAAATTGAGAGATGCACTATGGGCATATAGGATAACATGGAAAAAAAACAACTGGCTTCAGTCCATATCAATTGGTGTATGGAAAAGAAGTCCTGTCACCCATAGAATTTCAAATACATACATTCAAGTTAGGAGCAGAATTGGGAATTGAATTATCTGAGGCACAACAACAAAGATTTATGGAATTAAATCAACTGGATGAGATATGACAGCAAGCAATAGAGCACACATCTCTTGTGCAAGAATAAAGAATTAAATGGTATGATCGATTCATCAAGAATAAATTGTTTCAAAAGGGAGACTCAGCACTATTGTTCGACTCCAAGTTTAAATATTTCAAAGAAATGTTTACAACTCATTGACTTGGGCCATATGAGATCGAAGAAATCTTTGACAATAGAGCTGTAAAGATAAAAACAATTGACGAAGCATCTATTTCATTTGTGATTAATGGACATAGGCTTAAATTTTACAATAAGCCTATAAATAAAGAGGATTTTATTAAAAGAATTTCAACAGATACTAATCTGGAAGTAATGAGACAACATAGCAATATGCCTTCCATAACTCCAGAAGAAGAATAAAATTAATAATAATAATAATAAATAAATAAAAATAATAAAAGAGTTTGGTTGTGAAAATCTAGGAAACTGGCACAATACAAACTCAAATTCATATCAGAAAACCAACTTGTTTGGCCAATATGAATTCTGTTTTGGTTTTGATTTTACTTTAGTATGACTTTTGCAGATTTATCCTCCAAGACATGCAAGACTTGAGGACAAGTCTTAACATCAACAAGGGGAAAGCTTGTAATAAAACTATGTAAATAGTTTAAGCAGTTGAATTGAAGAAGGAATCTGAATTACAAGTATAAAGGAACCTGATACATCATTGAACATACTATACAGAAGGGACCTGATACATCATTGAAAATATTGTGCAAAAGGGACCTGATACCTCATTGGACATACTATGTAGAAGGGACCTGAGATATCATCGAGAATATTATCCAGAAGGGACATGTATCATATGACAGAAGAAATTTAAAGCATTGTTGAAAATTATGTGAGAAGGGACTTGAAATAACAAAATGTTAGAATGGACCTGAACTACATCAATATTCAAATTACAGAAGGGACCTGAATGACATCAACCCGAATCAATAATCAGATGGAAAGAAGAAATAATTCTCTACATTTCTACATATCTGGAAAGAGCCATCATTATAAAAAAACAATGTCGACCATAATTTGACCAAAGGACATCATGGACATCAAACTATTTGTGGGAGTACAAGTACAGTAAGTGAAATTTTTCTCTTAAAATTTCAATTTTTAAAAAAATATTCTAGATATTGTTAAGGCTAATTAGTATTAGTTATGCATATTCTACCTAGATTTCACTACCTTCATATTCTACTCATTACATTCCTATTCCTATTCAATATATTACCCATTAATTATTTCATATTCCTTATCGATATCACATTAACCCTACTTTTCTTAAACATAAAGATCTTAAACAAAAGGCTCAATTATTGAACCCTTGTTGGACCTACAAAAATAAAACAAAAGGTTATTTTCATGGTAAACATTTAATTTTAAAATATGACCATTCTTTGGTCATTTTTAAAATTAAATTAAAAAAGGTCAAAACCTAAGCTAATATCATTTGAGAGCGCAATATGCAAATATCAAAACAAAACAAATATGCAAATCATATTATTTGAGAGCGCAATCATATATATGATTAAAAGCTAAGGTATATGGGCGGAAATGTGATTATGATACAAACAAAAATGCAAATGCAATGAGCTAACCTAAGTGAAAATGATGCTATGGAATGAATGGAAATACAATGCATGGTCTGAAGAGAAATTATGCATGTGTGATGGGTTGAACAAAAATACGATGAGGAATGATGCATGTTCAATAGATATAATTCATTTTAATGGGAAATATGAATGAGAACATGGTGATCAGCGTATGCCATGAATACAAAACGAAAGGTGGGTTGTGTACTGAATATATCCGAGAACGTGGATGATGGGAGAGTACACTGTGGAGCCAGAACACAAAGCCAGTCAGAAAATTTAAGCCATGAAGGCATCAGTAAAGAGGTCGATGGATAATAACGGTCAAACAAATTTAAAAAAAAAGTGTTGCAAACCCTGTAACCGGTAAGAGCCTCTGCCATTTTCAAAACCTCAGACTTCTAAAAATCCGCATGTTCTTCACCATCATAGCCTTTTCAGGCTTAGTGAGGGAGTGGAATTTCGTGTAAACCATCGTCACGCATTCAAGAGACCCTGTGAAGAACAAATTGATAGAGGAAGACAAAGGAAGGCTGTGAGAAAACATAGGAAATCAAGCACAGAGAAATGAGAAAAAGATATAGCAGATAGAAGGACGGAGAGATAAGAAGCAGAGTGGAGTTTACTAGGATTTAAGCCAAGAAAAATGGTAGTCGTGTCATTCAAGCACACTGTCAAGGTGCAGATATCCCGTGGAGCACGAAGGTAAGAGAAAAAATCTGGATTTTGACATTAAATGCAACGGATATTCATATAAACAAATCTCGGGGTTATTGTGTGATCGTTGGTTATAAATGAAGTGCTTCCGCCACTGTTTAAACTTGTCATTGCCACACAAATTTTCACTTCCACCATTCACATAAACACTATCACTGGTCAACACGTATTTTTCATTGATTTAATGAGTGAATCCTTTATGGAGATTTTTGATTGAAATGGCACTGTTTAAAACATACGAACTCAAGTCAACTCAGAGATATCACGAAAATCACTACATATCAGGTAAATTCACAAATTTCTTCATGTGAGGTTGCATATACAGTCTTCGATCTTGATTTGAATACAAACAGAGAAACTCATGTTCGATTTTTAACACATAGTGGCATCATTAGTTTCATTTTTGAATGGTTTGTGTAAACAAATTCATTTCATTTATACATAGTGAGAAATTTCGAAACAATAAAAGATATTTGTGGTGAATTTTTGCAAAGACAGAGATCAAATTATGGGTTAAGAGGCAGTAAAAACATGGTCAATTTTTTGTTTTATACAGAGAGCAATGTTTTATAAATTTTGAAAGACACACTAAACCCATTTTTTTTGAGATTTTTGATGAATGTTGAAATAGAAATAGTGAGCCATTCTCTAAATTTTCTTGCACACAGTGAGCTTAAGACATTTCAAATTGAATTCATAATGCTTTTTCCTTAGAAGAGAAATAATTTTGTGTGAAATTGAAGGATAAAAAGATACTGTGGTATAAAAATTTTAATTTTTTTTACACAATCAACAAAAGACAGAGAATTCTGCAATCAAAGGCAAAGGAGTTTTTTTGAATTTTTTATGAAACGGAGGATCAAATAAGATTAATAGATTAATAAAAACATGTTTGTTATGTTTTTATAAACTTTTCTACATCAAATCTTTGTGTTTGTAGAAATAGTAAGTTCTTTTTTTTTCAAGAGAACAAATATTGACGAGGATTGGTTTCACTTCTTTGTCAAGGGCATCAAAAAGTGGTAAGATTCACCACCATAATGTATATGTCAATAGAGATCTATTGTGTTGGCTCCCCGTGATTTGCAAGATTGGCAAGAACAACTCTGCAAGGAACCACATCAAACCACTTTGGATTCCAAGGACCTAGCCTTCCTTGACTTAGAGAGGGCTCTCTCTATGTATATGTTTGTAAATGATATATCTTTATGCTTTTGATTTCTGATTTTAGGCTAGTTATGGAGTTCTTAGGACTATTTGTTTTGTTTGATTGGTTTGGTTGATAGATTAATTGATGGTGTGATTAGGTGATGGAGTGTTTCAATTGAATATATAGACTGTGAAAAGAATTAATCCATTGGGCCATGGAGTCATAAAAGGATTTAATTGTTCATCAACTCTGCAAGGGTTTTCATAGGGCAAGCTAACTATATCAAGTCAATCTCTTAGATTAGATGGAATATGAAATGACAGTAAGTTGTGAAAACAACAAAGCTAAAGGGAAATTAAGAATCCTTTAACTCTACTTCAACAAGAAAAGCCTTTTGGGTAATTTTTTAAGACAACCCAAAGGACAGGGCATATCATAGACTTCTTTGGCCAGACTATAATAAGAAAACATTTAAGACAACAATACAGCAATCCTAGAATTACTTTCATACAAAGAAAACATTCAAGATAACAATGAGTGAAACTAAAGAGAAAGATACACTTGTCTTCTTTAATCAAACACTCCAAAGACCTTTGTAGCAACAATTTGAGACATTACCAAAGGATATGGCATACCATAGACTTATTTGGCTAGAATTTACTAAGTATACTTCAAAGAAAGGACTTAAAAAACAATATTTCAAGCTATACCAAAGGACAGGGCATGCCATAGACTTCTTTGGCTTGACTATATTGAATCATTTCCAAGGCAACAAGCTAGGTGTAACCAGAGAGAAATTAAGAATTCTATAATCAGACCTTGCTGAAGAAAACATTAAGATAAAGAAAGCAGACAGAATCAGGGTGCCAAGATAGCATATCCTAATCTAAAACTTTTGTTCTTTTATTAGAGAAATAATGGAAAGAATGGAAAATAGAAGGAAAACATTAACAAAGAAGGATAACTTCACCATTAACATAGCTCAAGAATCCTGTGAACGTGCTTGTATTACTAATGTTCAAAACAATTACATTTCTCCAGTAAAATGATCTCTGCAACTCAGATTATTCTCAAATCCAACCTAGCAGTCAATCCTTTAATCAACAGCCAACCACGTAGCCAACCAACCAACCAACCAACACTAAAAATGAATAATACATGCAGTATTTATCTGCAAAATGAGAAGGTGATCCTAAGCTAGGGTTTCAGATGTGTATTTATTACAGATTTAATGCATTTTTGACCTTTGAGACCATGCAAGGCCCAAGGAAAAATATGTGAGACTGACTCACTGTAATAATAACTCCTAACTTAACTGTTGAGCTAACTTTTGGAAATATTTTACTTTTAAGGCTTCTTAATAACTTTTAAAATAACTGCTGAGTAGTTGAGAAATATCTCTGACTGTTTCAATAACTGCTGATGTCTTTATTGAAATGAAATAGGCTATAGGTGTCCAAATGTATTTCTGAAGAAGTAAATGTTTTTTGTGGAGTCATTCGGATCTGCCTCTGTACTAATATTTCTTTGATTTATGCTTTAAGCTCTGTTTATGCTTTTAAACTTGGATTTGTCTTCACTGTGTACCTTAATATCTTCTCTTTTAACTCTGCCTTTATCTATGATTTGTAATTAACTCTTCAATCCTTGATTTGATCTTGATCCTCCCATGTTTATGCTTTTAACTTGGATTAACCCTTTTAATCCTTGGATTATCCTTCACTGTCATGATCCTTTGACTGATTCCTCTTTCACTGTGTCTTTGTTTTGCAATTTGCTGTGCAGTGGAGCATCTTCTGCTATTTTAGGGTGTTTAAATGAGCATCAATAATCATGATCCATTGGTATTTACATTTTACTCAGTGCTCCTGGTCCTTTTGATGGATAAGCTAACTGGATCGTCACCCAAGAAGTTCATTTAAATGCTTTTGAACCCTTGAAATGCCAATTATGCATTTCTGCGATGATACCTGCAAAATAAAACAAATTGTTAATTTTAAATCCTGCATTCGTGGCCTTTCTGCATTTGTTTGGGAATTTTCGGGCGTTATGAGTGCTACAAAGGTGTTAATGGCGAAGGATGGTTTCATTTCAAATCCATAGGGCTATGGAACATTTGAATCGGGTGGTGGTTTTGATTTATTGTGCGAAGGAGGAAAGGCGGTTTTTGCATGGGATGAGGAGTGGTTAGTGGTATTGGAGGAGGGCGTGCAATTCCATTGGGAAGACGCCATGTGTCAGGAGGTATGGGTGCAGATACTACCCATTTCGCAAGGTTTGGGGTTGTTTAACCCCCGCGTGGAGAATGATGTGATATGTGCTGTCGACCGTTGGATATCAAGGGATAGAGATCAACGGTGATCAAGGGTTTGAAACGACGGGGAAGACAAACGATGGGCCCTGGGTTAATTAAATAAGCGGAGGCACTTATTCTGAGGGTAGGGTCGAGATTATATGGCCTTGGGGGGTTAATTTTTATGTGGGTGGGGGCTTAATAAGAAGGAGCCCGGTGCACAAATAGAAGCGGAATACTTAGGAATGGGGGCGGAAGTAAGGCTACATGAGAGTTTTTAGAAAAGGGAGGGGGGTTAAAAAACATTAAATCAGGGTCTCTAACATTTATAAAGAGTCGGGCTTTACTTAATAAAACAGGGTTTTAATATAAAATAAGGGTCCCAAACAATATATTTTTTAATTTAAAACAATGTAAAAAGGGATTTTTTTCATTGTTTTAATGAAATGAGGGAAAATGCTTAAGGTGAGGGGGTTTAGTGGAGGAAATGAGGTTTTAGGTAGGGAAGAATGATGGGGATGAGAGTGTTTAAGCCCAACATGAGTTTTTAGAGCAGGAGGGTGATTTTAAAGAAGGAAAAATGAGATATGGTGAAAAAGGTTTCATGAAGATAATGAAGGTAGTGAGATTTCTGAAGATAGTTGATAGTCAAGGAATGCTATCTTCAGCATATTGTGTTGGAAATATTGTCATTGATGGCAAAGGAGGCAGCACTCAGGCAAAAGAGGCAGCGCTGTAGCAAAGGAAGGCAGAAGAGGCACAGCGAAAGCAATAGAGGCAGCAAGAAGAAAGTCAAAATGTAACAGTCATAGAAGCACAGTGAAGAACCGTTATCAGAAGATAGAAACAGAGGCAGAGTGACAGAAGCAGAGACAGAGGCAGAGAGCAGTTACAAAATTCCGGGAATCGCACTCTCCAACCGGCGGAGCAGAGGCAGAGATAGAGGTAGAGAGCTGTATAATTCCGAGAATCACCCAACCCGGAGGACAGATATAAAATTCCGAGAATCGCCCAAGCCGGTAGATACAGTCATATGTATAATTCCAAGAATCGCCCAACCTGGAGGATAGATATAAAATTCCAAGAATTGCCCAAGCCGGCAGATACAGTCGTATGTATAATTCCGAGAATCATTACCCGATGGGCATTACATATAACATATAAACCATATTCCGGGAATCGCTTAACCCTTTGGCAAAGTATACATATATGTATGTTATATTATGGAGTGCAAAAAACAAAGTTTGATAAGGTGGGACCCCTCCCCAATCGCAATCGGAGATCGCAAGGGCAGCGGAACATCGCAACAGAAAGTTGCGATTGCGATTGAAATGGCGGACCCGATCGTGTTATAAGCAGGAGTTGATAGATGCTAATCGCATCCGAGTTCCCAATCGCATGTCTTTTGTAAAATGCTGCGATTGAAATGGTGGACCCGATCCTATTATAAGCAGGGGTTAATACATATTTGAGTTACGGTCAAATCGCATCGGCACTGGTCAATCGGAACATATGTTAAAGACTTGCGATTGCGATTGGAAGACCGGACCCGATGGGTCTATAAACCATGTTTAACAAAGTGTTTGAAGTTTAGTTCCAATCGCATCGTAAAGAAACAAACCATCGCAACACATATTAAAGAACTTGCGATTGCGATTAAGAGTTCGGACCCGATGGACTTATAAATTATGATTAACAAAGATTTCAGCTCCAGGTTCTAATCGCATCGGCAATGGTCAATCGCATTGGAGAATATAAGAGTTGCGATTGCGATTGGAAATCCGGACCCGATTGGTATATAAACTACGACTCATATACAACTTGAGTTCCAGGTCTAATTGTATTGGCAGCCAATCCTTATGGACGTCGGGTTATTTGCAAATAAATTGTATATATTATATATGTTGAATAATGTTTGAATATGATCCGGGGGCATAACACATATGATATATAATGGTTATTGAGTTATATATATAACATGGTTGCGATAAGCCGCGTGGTCTCTAGACCCACGGACCTTAGCTTTACGGGAGGGCGATTATTAACGCTTGTGATATATGTATGTTCCGGCCTGCGGAACCTGCCACATCAACAAGACACTAATGGCATAAAAGGGATTGGAATTCCTCCATATTTACAGTCAGCGGATATAAAAGGCACATTTACACATATGCAACAGTTACACCACAGCAGAGGACAGAAGAGCAAACAGATCCGAAAGAAGATAAAACACAGTCACAGAAAAGACAAAGACAGCCAAAGAAAAGACAAATGCGTACCAATTCAAAAGACTAAATGAGTTGAGTTGGAGTTCTCATTTAAATTTGATGTAAATGTTTTATTTAAATTTTTATTGCTTGTGATGCATTGGCAAGTCTCCAAGAGAAAACAAATTCCCACTGTAATGTTAAAATTGACACCTACAGTTATAATTTCTGAGTAAGCTGATAAAAGGAGTGAGAAGGCAGAAGGCAAAGAGACATGACTTTCCATTTCGAATTCCAAGCAGAATACAAACAGTCATGTGAGAAACTCTATAAATAATATCATCTTGATATGCAGAGAGAGTTTTTTTTTAAATGAAGAGAGAGTAAATCGAGAGAAGGCAGAATATAGAAGAGTAAGACAGAGAAGATTAAGAAAAGCAGAACAGAAGGAGAAGCTACAGAACAGGGTTGATATCTGAGGTAAATCAGCAAATTTTCAGTTTGATAAATTGAGGAAGTTGGAACTTCCCTATCAAGTTCCAGCTTGATAGTCGTCAGTTGTAGCTGACTGAGGTTGGAGCCTCCTGTAGGTTGGTGCCTGCAGAAAACTAAAGGGAGTTGGTGCTTCCTTGCAAGTTGTAGCTTGCAAAATTGAGGTAGGAGCCTCCCGTAGGTTGGTGCCTGCAGAAAAACAGTGGTGAGAGGGAGTTGGAGCTTGCCTTTGCATCACAACAATAATAAGATGTGGTTTTCTCCCTTTATGGGTTTCCACTTATATCTGGTGTCTTTGTGCATGATATTTATGTATTGATCTGATATGTATCATTTGCTTAATTCCTGATGCTCTCAAATTAAGTCTACTGCTCTATTAAACTAATACTTTTAGATTACATTCTAAGATTACTCTCACATTAAATAGAGTTTGAAATGAAGGTGTAAATAAGTTTATTGAAAAGTTTAAAAGATCAGGAATGTATTAAACTGATTCACCCCCCCCCCTCTCAGTTTAATTAGAGATTCAACAGATTGTAGAAAATCGATAGTTATCTAGTGAAACTGTAGAATACAGGAGGATAACAGTGGCTCTAGCTGGGGAGGGCAGCTCCTTTAGGAGGTGTCAAGAACCTCAGAATTCAAATCTCTGGAATTTTTAGATCAGTGCCTTGATTGTACTTGGCAGATTTCTCATTCTGTAATTTTTGTTTTGCTGGTGGTCTTTGAAGTTGTGACCTTTAAAGCTTGAAAATCATGCTTGCTACAACTCAATTCTACATACCCATCATACTTTTAACATTTTTTCTTTATTTGGGTGTATTTAGACTAACAAACCCTTAACATCATTTTTCTTTTTGAAAACAGGAAACTATTTATTTCTACCCTTATATCATCCAAAGGCTCAGATTAGACTGATGAGCTCTTTTATTTCTCTACCTAATCTACTTATCTGTCAAGTTTAAACAGTTTGACATATTTTCATTCTCTAACCTATCAACATGAAATTGAAAACATGATCAAATCGAGATTAAGCAGCTTGATTTGTCATGAGCTGTGGCATTTTAGATAAGTTGCACACAAATTTTATTTTTGCAAAAAGTAAAACTTAAAACTGAGGGATATAATCTGAAATTTTTCATTCATCCCTCTCTTTTCTCTTTGGTTCAGACTTGAACTTTGGAACCAATATCTTTTCCTATCTATCTACTGATAAGCCAAGCTTACACAGTTTGGAAAATCCTTATTTTCTAACTTATCAGCAAAAATTCAAAATTTGCCTAATCATGATTAGACTATATGATTGAACAACACTTCCTCTTCAAAAGTAGTGGCATTTGGACTTGCACACTTTTAGAAAATATTATTTTTGGTATGGCGCTTTACCTTTCTTTTTGTCTGCCCTCTTTTCTTCTTTTCTTTCTTTTTATGTTTATTTTTTTGAGTTTTTATTTCAGAAATGTTATATACAATGAATAGAGTTTTAAACTGAGATTTTTAACTGAAATAATGCTTGAGAATCCTGCCATTGAGAGGACCTCCAAATAATTCTGTTCCACTCATTTCTTGAAGGAAGAATGCATTGTTACCTCTTGTAGAATGGATGATGTATGGAAATTTCCATAGATTGTCAAATTTTCCATGTTTTCCTTTGTCTTCCTTTCTTGAATATCACTTCAGCACTTTGTCTCCAATGTTGAAATCATTTGCCTTGGTCCTCTTATAAAAATGTTTCTTGATGATTTCCTACACTTTTTGTGTTTTGTTGTATAATTCTTCTCTAGTTTGCTATAGCTGGACAGTCTGGTTTATTCTTCTTTGACTATCATTTTCTTCAGACTGGGCTTCTTGGATGAGTTTCATCACTGGCACCCCCAAGCTTGTTGGGAAAACTGCATCTACTCCATACACTAGCTGAGATGGATACATGCCAATTGCTTTTTTACTTGTTAATATGTATGCCCATAGTGCATGTATTAGTTTGTTGTGCCATGATTTCTTGTTCTCTTCTAGTAACTTTTTAATGATGTTCACAAAAATTTTGTTTGAGGATTCAGCCAACCCATTACCTTCAGGGTAATAATTTGTTGAATGTCCCAATGTAATATGATATTTGTGGCAAAATTCCACCATTTTCTTGTATCTAAAGGCAACAGCATTGTCAATAATAATCTTTCTAGGACAACAAAATCTAGACAAAATGTGGTTTTCAAGGAATTTGATGATTACTGAGTCTGTGGAAGTTCTAGAATGGATGGCCTCTAACCATTTTGTGAAATATTCAGTTGCAGTGAGAATCCATTTATGTTGGGCAGAGGAGGCAAGGTGGATTTCTCCAATAAAATCTAGGCCCCATTGTTGAAAAGGGGCTTCAACAAAAGTAGGATGCAAAGGTAATGGCAACATTTTTCTTTTGCCCTCAAAGATTTGGCACTTGTGGCAGGAAATTACCATTTTATGGATGTCTTGAAAGAGGGTGGGTCAATAGTAACCAGCTCTAAGGATTTTATTGACAGTGGTTTTCCAATAGAGGTGGCCTCCACATTCTCCTTCATGAAACTCTTGCTTGATCTTATCTGCATCATCCCCAAGCAAACATTTAAGCAATATACCACTAGCATTTTTACAATATAGAACTTTATCTAAAATGCAGAAACTTACAGCTTTTAACTTTAAGAGTCTAGCCTTTGTTTTGGACAAACCAGGAGGAGCATTAAGATTCAAAAGAACATATAATATATCAGCATACCAAGATGAATTCAGAAATGATTCTTTAATAGGTGGAGTTGCCAGCTCCTCTTGTTCATCTAACGCATTAATCATGTTTATGTATATTTCTTGAAAATTGGTTTCAGCCATGAGTTTAGCCAGTCCTTGCCTTTTGATTAGCTTAGTGGGCTTTATTTATAGATCATATTCTAATATAACATCAATCAACTTACCTCTTTTTCCATCAGGATCTTGTGTTAAGATGTCTTTTACCATTGTGTGAGGCACATATGCAATGATGTGAGAATGAAAAATGTATACTCTGAAAGATTTCAATCCCTTGAAAGGAAAAATCTTGTTTTTCCATTATGTTGTATTTCAGAGGTGCATCTCTTAATGCCTTGCTGAAAAATGCTATGGGCTGCTCTTGTCCTTTTATATTTTTCTGCTTTAGGACAACAGAAACTATGTGTTCTGATGCAAAATAAAATATGAATAAATCTTTGGTAAAATCAGGGTTGATCAGAACTGGTGTTTGTATAAGTGCCCATTTTACCAAATCAAAATATTTTTTTTCTTCTATGGTCCATTTAACTCCTATTTATCTTTTCAGCATATTGGTAATGTTTCTTAGGAGTTCTGCAAGGTTTGGTATGAACCTTCTTAAGAAATCTATCTTTCCAATGAAAGATTGCAGCTCTTTGATATTTCTAGGGTCATTGATTTGCAATATTCCTTCAATCCTTTTTGGGTCAATCTTGATCCCTTCTTCAAATATGATGTGGCCTAAAAAATTTCCTTGTTTAAGACCAAACAAATTTTTTTGGGGATTCAAGGAAAACCCATATTTTCTGCATTTTTCAAAGACTATTTAAGTGAGCTAGGTGTTCTTCATTAGTTTTTGAGTAGACTGTTATTTCATCAAGATATATCACAATGAAGTAACCTATTTCTTTTGAGAAATAAATATCCATGGCTCTTTGAAAGGTGGCACCAACATTCATTAACCCAAAAGGCATTTTAACATACATGAAGTTACCCTAGGGTGTAGTGAAAGTTGTCTTGTGTTGATCATCTAGGTGTACCAGCACCTGATTGTATCCTGGAAAGCCATCTAAGAGAGAAATTCTTTTGGAGCCAACTACCCTTTTTAAAATGTGATTCATTTTTGGTAAAGGGTAGTTTTCTTTTAGAGAGGCTTTGTTTAAATTTATAAAGTCTATGCATAGCCTAATTTCTCCTATTTTCTTCCTCACTGATACAATATTTGAAATCCATTCTGAGTATCTCAGAGGGACTATTATTCCAACATCATACATTTTCTTAATTTCTCTCTCCACCATTGGTAGTTGCACAAGGTTTATTCTGCACAATTACTGTTTAAAGGGCTTCTGGTTTTCTTTGAGAGGGATCTTATGCTGGATTATATTAGTATAATATGACTTTAGATCTTCATAAATCCAAGCAAACACATCAATAAATCCTTTGAAAAGCTCAAGATATTTCTATTTTATATGAGCAGGTAGTGTTTTGGACAGTTTTATCATTTTGGGTTTTTTTCATTGCCTATATTGCATTCTTCTATTCAGCTTCAGTGGGTTCCATATTTGGATTTTTAGCAACATAGTAAAAGTCAAAAAGTTCTTCGAGAGGAACCAGTCCCTTTGGAAAATTATCATTATTGGACTGCAGTACTTCAAAGTCTTCTTTTTTTGAATTTGTGCACAACTCTATTTTCTGTGGATTATCTTTTGTTAACATGTTTATATCAGCATTATCAGGAGGTTCTTCTTTGTAATTTTGTTCCTCAACAAAGCAATCTTCTTCATGGTCTGAGTCTAAATTTGGAATTTCAAACTCATTTCTAGACTGCAGGAAATCTTCTATCTATTTATCTCCTTCAAAAACTTGCCAATATTTTATGTTATCTGGGACTCCTAGCCTATATTTGACTTGTACTGTGTATTGTTTGCTTTGATAAGGTTTTTGACATTTACTGGCTGCAAAGGCTAGACCATTGGCAATGATGTTTTGATTTCTAGGGACAAAAGTAGAGTCATATTCTTGGAAGGTTTTTATGAGGTCAATGGTATCATCCCTATATGCTTTCAGTCTAGGATGTTTGGTTGTGTATTCTCCCTTAATTTTCCTAATGACTAACTTAGAATCTCCATGGACAAAAATCCTCTTGGATCCTAATATCTTTGGTAATTGTGTCCCTAGGAGGAGTGCTTCATATTCTGCTATGTTATTTGTGCATTGAAATTTCAGCTTCTATGAATGGCCTTCTACATGATTGTTTTATGTGTTATGTACCCATACACCTGCTCGTGAACCAGTTTTTCCAAAAGACCCATCAAAGCTCATACTCTAAAGAGGTTCAATTTCATATTTGTCATTATGGTCATTGTGGCTACCACTATGTTTATCATTATGTTGTTCTTTATGATCTCCACCATGGTTGCTGTTATATTCTATTTGGGCTAATTGTTTTGGCTATCCCTTCTCTTTTTCCTTTTCTTGTTCAGTTGGTGCCCATTTTCTATCACTTTTTCATTAATGTTTTCATCATTGTAAAGGATAAATGAATCAAGATCAATGTGGATGGAATAAAGAAGAGATTTATCTAGATTTTCATGGCTGCTAACCATGTATTTCATGTGAGTCTCCCTATATAATCTTCTTGGTTGACTAAAAATAGGTATGATAGCATAGGTCATGTCCATTTGGAGGGTGCCTTGGAGTTTAGCTCCCAATGATCTTGAGAGGAGCATGCCATACTTAGGAGGAATATCAGCCACTACAATATCCATTACTAGGATCTTGGCCAGTATTTGTGCTAGATTAACACAGAGATATTTGATTAGGCCTAGACATTTAACTCTAATGGAATCAAAAGACTATAAATCTTTGTTTGGTCTAGTTATCTCAAGGCCTAATCTTTCCATTACCACCTTTGGCATAAGATTATGTGAAGCTCCTGAGTCTAACATGGAATTGTGGAAAATTTTATCATGGATGTTTAAACTGACATAAAATGGAGGTACACATCCCTCTTGAAATTTTCCTTCTACTTCTGGTCCAAACAAAATTTTAGGTTTGTCATCATTTAAATTTATAGAATCAGCATTTTCTCCTATGTTTAAAGCTTTCAAAAGTTGAGATCTATATACATCTTGAGTGACCAATTCAGTAAGAGGTATGGAGATTTTAATCTTGGCAATTTCATTCTCTATAATGAAGGGTACCTGAGTTTTTGAGAGGTTCAAATCATTTTTTCCAGACACTCTTTTCACAGCAATTTCAGCTTGCTGGTTTTTATTATGACACTCAGTTAAAAAAGTTTTGTTAGGGGCACTAGCTGTATTGCTAGTGATGCTTTGGTCACCACTACATTTGCCACTAGGTTGGTTGTTTCTGTTTTTATTTTTATCAGAACTTTCAGCCATTGTGTTTGAAATTTCTGTTGTCTTTTTAGGAATATTTTTAGGGATCTTCCTAGTAGAAATTTCAGAATTCTTTCTCTTGGGAGTGTCTTGATTTTTCGTACTTCTGAGGTCATATTGTCTATGTACTTCCATGATGGCATTTTCAAAGCCTTGTTTATAGTCTTCGGATTCTAGGCTTTCTTCTTCAAATTGAGTTGGGGAAAACATGCATTGTTCTTCCTCAGTGAGGAAATCAGTATCCTCATTCTTCACTCCCATTAGATTGATGTGACTTTCCTTTGTTTCTTCAATTACCCCCTTATCCTCATCAACATAGTTTTCTTGGAAATGAGGTCTCATTTGTTGGTCAGGACCTCTCTGTCTTATTTGAGGGGGATTTCTCCTAAATTTTTGGTTCTGGTTCTGATTTTGATTTTTTTTTTGAGGAGTTGTCTGATTTTCTCTAAGGTAAGCTCTCTCATTCATGTTTTTTTCTCTCCATCATTATCTTCATGGTTCTAACTAAGTTATCAATCTTAGTATCAGATGATGAAGGTGTAGCTTCTTCCCTATATGTGACTCTCTTCTCATTTTTCATTCTAGCTCTCTTGGCAATGCCTCTACACTCACTGCACCCCACTGCATATCTTCTAATGTGAGAGGGTCTCTTTCTCTTAGTTGGTAAGCCATTTCTGGGTCAAACCCATCTGTAAATTTCATTAGAGCTAGACCTTGTGGAGGTTTCATATGGATAGGGAGGGCATTATATACACTATTGAACCTAGTGCAGTACTCTTGGACACCTTCTCCAACATTTCTCTTAATGTTTTCATATTCCAATAATATTTGGAGAGGGTTCTTCTTGACTTCCCATTTGTTTAAGAATAGTTGATGAAAAGCAGGGAGGTCATTTATGCTATTAGGGTTTAAGCTCTTAAACCATTTTCTTGCTTCTCCCCTAAGCTTTGAGAAAACATTCTGAATTTAACAGTTTCATCATCTATTTCTTTTCTGTCAAAGTAGTCATTCATTCTATCCATGTGTTTTTGGGTAGTAGTAGAACTACTGGCATCATATAAAGGAATATTGGACTAGTAATCTTGTGGTAGAACAACTAAAGGTAATGGTAGTACTAAGGGAGCATACCATGATGCCATGATATGTGGTTGGGGAAACAAAGGAGGGTTAATAAGAGGAGGATTTACAAAAGGAGGTGGAGGGTTAAATGGAGGAAGGTGAACAGTGGGAGATGAGGTTAGTACAACGGGATTCTACTTTAGAGTGGATGGATCTAAAACTATCTGGGTTATCCAACTCTGATATCTCGTCATAGACAAGCTCTGTTCTAGGGGTGAGTCAGAGAGGATATTCTACAAGTATTTAAGGTTTTCAGGTAGGGAACTTGCTTTGTGGATAGGTCTGCTAACAGTTGGACTTTTAGATCTAGGAGACTTCCTAAGGATGCTTTCAGGATTGTCAACTATTGCAGGAGGATTTGGGTCAGGATGGGATCTGATACAGATTCTTCTAGAAGCCAGAATTTGGACCCAAAAATCAGAAAGGTTGAAAGTTATAACAGTTTTGAAAAAAAAAACAATTTGTAAAAGAAATACTTAATCCACAAAGTATTCTTGATTGGGTTTTGTTTAGGGTTTGATGATAAAGTAATCTTCCCAGTGGAATCTATAAAAATAACCAGTGGAGTCAGCAAGCCTACTGAAAACCAGTGGAGTCACCAAATGGAGGGTTTTTAATTGTTTTATGGCTGGATGTTGTCCACCATCAGCAACCAGGAACCATTCTTGGCTAACACTTGATTCATCTAAGTCAAATTGAGGTTTTCTGAGTTTTGAGGTGGTATTAAACTATTTAATACTCAAATTTCCCCAGTATGGTTGCCACTATGTTGGTGTTGAAAATGCAACAAGATGATGGAGCTTAGTGAAATGAAGTCGCCTTCACTAAGTGGGCCCGCAAGCTATTTTTGGCGCAAAGTCTATTTTTAGACTATGTCTATTTTTAGACATATGGAGCATGGTATAGGAGTTGCAGTATGCTATTCTTGGATGATTGGTCGAGTTGGTAAAAATATATGGACCTCTATTTTTAGACATACAGGTCGAAGTCTATTTTTAGACTGCCTGTCTAAAAATAGGTCAGTTAAATATTATTAGCCCTTAATAATATTTGGACTATAAACTTCAGTTTATCCTCTTGCAGCACTTCAGTTGGAGCTACGGATGTGGCCCATGCACCTGACAGAAGGAATTACGTTATTCCTAGGGGTTTGGTGAGCTCATGCATGGTTGACTTCAGTTAGAACTCAAGTGGCGGAGTTTGGTGGAGTTGATGAGACAGTTGGTGGAGTTGTGTTCTGTTTAACTTAGTTGAACTAATTGTATTTAGTTTAACTGGCTAATACACTAGAGATGAGTGGGGTGAGTTAAATATTATTTAATTCAATAATTATTAACTCATTATTCAACTAAAGAACACATCAGTTGACTGCAGTGCATGGACAGTTCAGTGAAGACCAGTGGAAGAGGTAGATGAAAGGGTGAGTTTGCTATTAGTTGCGACATTAGTTGTGCATGAGATTTGCACAAGCATTGGAGGAGATTGCCCATGAGGATTGCGCAGTTGAAGCCAAGGAGATTCGAACTTGGATCTCTCATTGAACCAACTTGGATTGCGTAATAGAGGCAGGCAATTAGTGGATGAGTTTTGAACCTGTGACTTGTTCAAAACTGAGCTAGTTTGTGTGTAACTTTTGGAGACAGTACTGAGTACTTGTGAGGAGTATTGTACTGAGATTGTTACATGTTCTCTTCTATTATAATATACAAAATAGCTGGGGGTTTTCAGCTATAAGCTTTCCCTATTACATATTGTGTTTATGTGCGCATGCGACTGTTTCTATTTCCGCAAATTGATGATCAATTGTAGAAGAGGTTATGTGTTATGCATGAATTCGAATTATTGTGTGACCAGGATAATCTCAGTGGATAAATCTTCATTATTCAGCAAATTTCTACATGGTATCTGGGAGTTTGACCGATCATCGGACGGTCATAGCATTACAATTATTTTGGTGACGCAGTCCTAGAATTCGTTGTAGCCTCTGGATCCATCCTTTCTTTGAAAGGTGATATATCCAGTAAATTCCCTTACAGTCGATCTCTGCGCTAGAAATAATTTGTTCTCACAGATCCAGAAGCAGTTGAGTTTTGAGTTTGGAATTCGAATTTTGCAGCAGTTTTGTTTTCTTAGTGCCGGAGTTTAAATGTCTTTCAACGGTTTGCGACTCGAATATGCTCTTGAAGGCAGTTCGAATTATTTTGCATGGAAATATCGGATGGAGGCAATATTAGAAGATAATGGGCTGAAGGAGTTCGTAGATATGGATGTCCAAAAGCCTACTGATCCTGCTGAAGTTGACGCTTGGCAAAAGAAGATGGCGAAATGTCGAAGGATTCTGTTGGAGGGCGTGAAGGATCACATTGTATCCAGCCTGCATGGAAAAGCTTCTCCATATTTGATGTGGAAAGTGTTGATAGATCTATTCCAGAGCAAGAGTGACCAAAGGAAGCTGGCACTCAAGGATAAACTTAGAAACATTAAGATGGAGAAAGGCGACAATATCGCCAAGTACCTCACGAAGTTCACTCAATGCAGAGATGAGCTGGGAAGTGTGGGGGTGACTGTCGATGAAGAGGACTTGGTGGACCTGGCTCTCCTTGGTCTTCCGAAGAGTTGGCATTCCTATCAGGACTCTATCAATGGTCGGGAGAAGTTGCCGGGATGGGAGCGACTTTGGGCGGATCTCATGCAAGAGGAGATAAGGCGGACTACCAGGGACGGATCTTCATCAAAGGTATCTGATGAAGAAAAATGTGCTTTGGCTGCCAAAGCAAAGAAGGGGAAGAGCAAGAAAGCTTCTCAGTCTGGTGCGAAAGGCAAGAAGCAAGACATGTCTAAGGTGAAGTGTTTCACTGTCACCAGCACGGACACTATGCCACAAATTGTCCGCAGAAGAAGAAAAATAAGAAGGCTGCTGGATCTGCAGCGGGAGAGTCATTGGCCTCCCAGTTCGAACTAGATTTTTCACTGATCGCATGCTTGGTCTCAATTGTGATGGGATCAGTATGGTTCTTGGATAGTGGTGCGTCATTTCACATGATAGGAGATCGAGATCTGTTTTCAGATCTGGAGGAAAAAGATCTTGGAGTGCACATCGAGATGGGCGATGATGGTAGATATAGTGCGACCGGTATCGGTACCATTTCCTTTGAGAGGGAGTCCGGTAAACCCTTCGTATTGAAGGAAGTATTGCATGTTCCAGGATTGATGAGGAATCTGATCTCTGTGGCGATGTTGGAAGACAAGGGGTATGATGTGGTCTTCAGCGAAGGAAAGGCTTTCCTGCGCAGTAAGACAACTGGAGAGACTTGGAAGATAGGGGTTCAAGTCAAGAACCTTTATCAGTTGCAAGTAGATGGCTGCGCAGTAATGTCATGCAAGGCAAGAGAAGTGGTGAGCCGGGATGATGAGGGCGAGCTGTGGCACAGGAGATTGGGCCACCTTCACCATGGCGCTTTGAAGATACTGCAGCAGATTTCTATTGGGCTTCCTAAGGGCACTCTTGCGCAGTCAGATGAGTGCAAGGGGTGTACCATGGGAAAATATGTGAAAGCCACCTTTCACGAGAAGGATAGTCGCGCCACGATGATCCTTGAGAGAGTTCACACAGACGTGTGTGGTCCTTTCTTAGTAGCTTCTACAACAAAGCATAAGTACTATGTGATCTTTGTTTATGATTTCTCTCAGAAGTGCTGGATCTTCTTCATGCAGAAGAAGAGAGAGACATATTCAAAGTTCTGTGAATTCAAGGCGCTAGTTGAGAAGGAATCGGGAAAGCATGTGAAGGCTCTTAGGAGCGACAATGGTGGTGAATTCATCTCTGCTGAATTCAAGGACTTTTGCAGCGCAGAAGGGATTCAGAGAGAGCTCATCGCACCCCATAACCCACAGCAGAACGGGGTGGCTGAGTGGAAGAACAGAACGATCGTGGGTGCTGCATGGGCGATGTTGCATGATCAGGGCCTACCCATTCACTTGTGGGCTGAGGCATGAAATACTGCAGTATATGTGCAGAACCGTTGTCCTCACAAGATACTTGGCATGAGTACACTGGAGGAGGCGTTTTCTGGTAAGAGACCTGATATTTCCCATTTGAGGATTTTTGGTTCACCCGTCTACATGCATGTGACGAAGGATGCTAGAAAGAAGTTGGATCCGACCGCAGAGGTTGGAATATTTGTGGGGTACACTGATACACCTCACAACTA